>ML781676.1:607697-623039 GCA_009831015.1 Picea engelmannii | reverse complement strand
TATGCTTATATTGGCTTCTTCCTTAACTTTTTTCTCTTCTATTGGCAGCAACATGTGTGTTCTACCATTCTTTTCCAAAGTGTAAGTGTTCCTTCTCCCATCATAAATGATATTCATGTCAAAATACCATGGTCTCCCCAAAAAAACATGGCATACATCCATGGGAATTACATCACACAGAATCTCATCTCTATATCCACCTATTTTAAATTCAACAAGGCATTGTTTAGTTACCATTACCTGGTGTCCTTTTTGCAACCATGAGACCTTATATGGATTTGTATGTGCAGTTGTCTCCAGCTCCAATTTCTCCACCATCTCTGTAGACACTAGATTATCAGTTCTCCCACTGTCAATTATCACCTTTCATACTATGTCTTTAGTCTTGCAAGTTGTCCTGAACAAATTGTTCCTCTGCAATGGTTTTTCAACTTCTAGTTCCGGCTTCAAGAGAAACTTCCTCAGCATTAGATATTTTCCATCCTTTGCACCTTCTGCTTCAACATTCCTTTTCTGTGCTTCTGAAAAGTGAGGTTAACCTCCTCCTTTCTTTTTCTTGGGACATTCCCAAGACTTGTGCCCTGGTTTTCCACGGGTATAACATCTTATCTCTCCTCCTCTGCTTCTTCCTCTTCCTCTAGAAAAATAATTTCTTCCACCAGGTTGTCTCCCTCTGGAGCTTCCTCCTCTTTTTGAGTGACTGTGGGTTTTCTCATCCTCACCCTTAGGATTTTGTGCCTCATCATGGGCAACTCCTTTACCTCTATTTAGACTTCTACCTATGCCTCGTTGGCTTTGTTTTCTGGCCAACTTCTCCTCTTCTTTAAGTGCATATTGATATGCCTCCTCTACTGTCCTCACTGAAATCATGTTGATTTCATACTGGACCTCATATCTCAGGCCATTTATGTACCTAGAAACTTTCTCTTCATCTCTCTCCCTCTATCCAGTCCTGATATTCAGCTTGTAAAACTCTTTTGTGTACTCTTTCATTGTCATTCCTTTCTGTCTCAGGTTCTGCATCTTCTTGAACAGATTTATCCGATAATCTTTGGGCATGAACTTAGCCTTCAACTTGGCTACCATTCTATCCCAACTCTTAATATTTTTCTTACCTTTGCTTCGTCTATCATCCTGTAGTTCATCCCACCACAGTGCTACATTTCCTTTCAACCCAGTGACAACATGTCTCACCTTCTTTTCCTCATCAATATATTCATAGTCAAAATACTTGTCCATGGACCTTATCCAGTCCAACATCTCTTTAGCATCCAAATTGCCTTCATACATTGGGATGTCTATATTTTCTCTAGCTCCCAACTTCACAACAACTTTCAGTAAGCGTTCTTCAGCAGCATCTCCCCCTGCATCTTCTTCAACCTCTATCTCTTCACTTTCTGCCTCACTGACGTCTCCAGTGTCAGGTGCTCTCCTCTGCATTTCTTCCATCGCCTCCAATCTTTCACATAGTTCTCTCATTTCTCTTTCTATAGAACGATTGGATACAGGTGGCTCCAAGCATCTCCTCGTTGGCATTGTGTTGACTGGTTCTCACACACAAAGTACAACTTCAAGTTCCTTTTTTTTTTGGCTACCTAAAACAAAATCAAGCTCTGATACCACTTGGTGCAGACCCCCTTACTCTCCCTTAGGGTTGCACAACCTTCTGGTCAAGGATCTTAATCTCCTTAAGCTGGATTAGCTCCTCGATACCTTACTGGTCTCAAACTAAATCAAACACAGACCATGTTATCACCGTAGGTGCAGGTCGTATGGTACCCACCTCGCTTCAGTCTAATCGTCTTTCATCGCCCTTCAGGATTTCATAGCCATGATCTGGTCATTATTGATTTGTTCATCAATCAATGGTTCACAGTGATTGTAGGGCACCAAAGTGCTCGCTCTTTATCGGAGGGTTCAATCTCCACAATCAAAAAATTACTCGCCCAACTCGATATAATCATGGTCGTTGATCCCCCATCTCGTCGAGATCAATGGCATTGGTGAATTGTGGGCTGTGAACTAGCATGTCCACTAATTTCACCTCTGCGCTCCACAATGATTCCCCATAGTCGATCTTCATTCAAATATCGATGGGTACCTGTGAGGCCAGCTTTCTTAGCACTTTTTCCAAATCTCAACACAATGGGTGCTAGTTGCTTCCACTAGCCCTTCTTTGCATGTGACCTCGATATGTGACCCATGGATTAACCTCTTGCCACTTCAGACTTTGGAACTTTTAACTGGGACTATATCAATGGTCCACATCCCCCTTTGCAACCAACAGTCGAGATCTACTTCGAAACTCCGTGCTTCAGGAGTTTGGGATGTTCCAACCTTCATTTTTCCCCAGAGTACTTTGTACCCAAATCAATGGCTCTGGTCTACTTCGGGACTTCAGCCTTCTGGAGTTCGGATGTTCCTGCAGCTATTTTCCCAAGAGTGTTTTCTTCCATATTTGAGGATCATGCGCCACACGTCCTTTCCGATCAACGGTCCTAGTTCACTTCATGATTTTGGACTTCAGGAGTCTCAACCTATCCATCTTCACTTTCTCCCGAAGTTCTTTCACCTAGAGTTCACGATCTATTGACGCGTGCCTACCACAGATCAACTACCACAAACCGCTTCGGTTATTCGGGCTTTGGGAATTTCAAACTCTCTGCCTTCGCTTTCTCCCGAAATACTTTCACCCCAAGTTCACGGATCTTTGTCGCGTGTCCTTCTAGATCTAATGGCTACGATTCACTTTGGCTATTTGGGTTTCAAGATTTTCAACTCCTCTGCACTCACTTTCTCCCAGAGTGATTTTACCCGAAGTCAACGGTCTGTCGACGCGTGTCGTTTTGGATCTAATGGTCTAGATTTTGTCTTCTCCCTATTGACTTCCTTCTAGAGTGTTAGACCTTCAAACTTCCATATCTCTCACAATGTATCCTTCGCAACAAACGATTGTGATCTACTCTCCTCTTAAATACTTCAGGTGTTTGTCACACTCCACAACTAAAATCTCTTGGAGTGACTTTTCTCCGGACTCTCAGATCTGTTGACACATCCCTCCTGGCGACCAATGGCCAGGATCTACTTCAGCCTTCGTCTCTTCGACGATTTCTCTTTCTCCTTGTCTACAAAACTCTCGAAGTGCTTCCACTCTGGAGTTGCAGATCTTACGCCACCTGTCCCTCAGGATGATGGACAGTCCCTAACCTCTTCGGGACTTCGGCGAATTCCTCACTCCTATGTGCACAACGAGACTTAAATCTCGTGCACTTTGTCTAGATCCAATGATATGGAACGATTTCGCTTCCTCCTAGACGGATCTTGACCAATAACTTGTGAAACATTCAGAGCTTCACTCCCTTTGAATATGTCTCCCCGCTATCTCTCTTGAGATTTATTTCTCGAACCCTTTGACTCCTCAAAGGGATACTTCGACACTTAGTTGAACTTTGAATCTGTGCACTCCTTGCAACAGATTCTTATGCAAGACTTAGCCTCTTGTGGCGACTGTGCACACCTTGCAGCAGTCCCTTTGCACTCCTTGCAAATGGAAGTTTCACGCTATCTCTTCTGAGCTTCTGATTTGAAACAGACTCTGTCAACACACTCCTTTCGGATGGTATGCACACCTTGCATGAACTCAATGAAGAGAACCAATTGAAACTTATCCAAATACTTCACAGTTTCATATACTCAATAACATAACTCATTCATTCATGAAAACAAAAAATAATAGGGAAACTGTAAATAGTAGCAACACCATGCATTGGGTCAATATCCCTTTGTTATATTCATTCAAATGAAAATGGCTACAGCCTAATAAAAATAACTTACATTCAGTAACAACTATCTCCTATTAATCTGTAGCATCCTTATTCAGGCATACAATGCATCTACTTATACAAGACGTCCTATAGGGTTCCCTCCAACTACCTATCTGATCGAAGTAAAAGCTTACAGCTACTTAGTCCTATTACAATAAATGTTTGTGACAGACAATTTAAGGTGAATGTTTAGATCCACGCCAAAATCAAATAACTCAAGGACAATATGATCTCTCCTGGTTTGACGTGATCGTTCAACCTCCGACCATTTAAAACTTCTCTAATCCATCATTTACTCATAAGTTCTTTCAGATACGCCATCTTTCAAAATTTAAAACTCAAAAGGCATGTTAGGCATTGTGCTGTCATCCCATGTGCATTTGTTGATGATGCTTCTGCATCACTTTCTTGCACAAGAAGAGTGCATATTTATAGAGTCTTATTGTTAGGTAATCCCACTATCTTTCTCTAGCATAACATAACTCATGGTGATCAAGACATATCATAGGGTTCCAGTGTCACTACAATAGCATCCTCCCTGTGCTTTCAGCTTCAATAGCTATCATTTTTCCTTAGTAGACATATCCATCATCTCACATTATCATATATATATATATATATATATATAGAGAGAGAGAGAGAGAGAGAGAGAGAGAGAGAGAGAGAGAGAGAGAGAGAGAGATAAGATGTCATTATAATAATTTCTTTCAATTGTTTTTCAAATATGTTTCATATAGAAATCAGATTTCACAAGTATGAGTTCATTCTCATATTGTTTGGCATTTACATGCAGTAACATCTAGTATTCATTATGGACTTAATATCATTACCATATCCAAGACACTTCTACCTGCTATCTAAATTTTCAATCATCCAATCAAATTGTGAGTATCCATGCATATAATCCTTTCATTGCAACATTTACAAAAACCCATGAAATGATTTCAAAAATATAACACACTAATAATTCAATCAATTTTGGTTGTTAATCGTGTTAAACAAAATGAAACTATCATTCATTATATATGCATTACTAGAACACTGGGAATTACATAATGCAATCAAATATTTATGTCAGTAAACCAATGTGCTAATACTCATGGTTACATAATCACTCTCTTCACCGAAAACATATTTAGAATTCATTATTAGTTAGTTTTATTTTGTTTTGTGGGGTGAGAGATGATTAAAATTATACTTTTTTTTACTAATTCATACCACTAATTTCACTATTCAATAATCCCTCAACAATACTGGAAGGTATTTCCTTTAACTACTTCACAGTCCCTCAAGAACCATTCCATGACATTT
Source organism: Picea engelmannii (assembly GCA_009831015.1). Taxonomy (NCBI): domain Eukaryota; kingdom Viridiplantae; phylum Streptophyta; class Pinopsida; order Pinales; family Pinaceae; genus Picea; species Picea engelmannii. The sequence goes on along the minus strand of ML781676.1, from coordinate 617,904 downwards.
AGTTATACAAATATATTTTTCATACAAGCATGTATATAGTAAATGCATCAAGAATATGTACCAGCATTCAGAAATTCAAGATCATTATTTGTATAGTTTGATCATTTATTTATCCACGTTCACTCAATGCACCCTCACATTGAGTCAAAATTACCATAATTCAAGCTCATGTGTTTTGTCAATACAAGTTGGATGAATCAACCAACACCTCTACGCATTATCTAGCCACCTCCCCATTACTTTTTTGACCATATATACACTTTTCTCTTCATCCCAAACACGACACTAAGAATATACTCCTTTAGTTCTCTTCAATGTTGGCAAAAAGGTAACAGTCTAGGACATAGATTACAATTAGGGAGACTATTGGGTACTTGTGCAGTGTTATAGAATTTTCCAATTCTAACTCACTATAGTCTCAGACATGATTGTTTCACATGGCATTCAATTTCATATTGTACACCAATTCATAACATGAGTGTAATTACTCATTCACTAGTTATTATTGTAACCAACTCAATCATGACATACTAACTCATGAAAGCATCACAAATATTCTAACAAAATTTACACACCAAAAGCTTCCTATCTTTGTCATACTCCACATAAGTATCAATGACATACATGCATTTAAACATCATCATAAACATATCATGGAAGATATCAAGTATGACTGAAGGAATTATTACACAATTCCTTTCAGGTCACATGCTATATTGGTATGACCAATTTACATATGTGCACGATTGCCATCAATGTTACTTATGTTACCTGATCAATTGATGTCTCATGGGAACTCACATGATTCCTTCATCAACCCCTTAACAATCATCCTCTTGTCCTTATCATTTTCATGAGGTTGTATATCATAGGCAAATACATCATCAACATCTTCAATCATTCCTAGATGTACAACAATCAACAGCCATATCAGTTATCATGTCATACTTATTGTATATGTAACAACACTCTTAGTCAATATACAACATCATATATGGTCCAATATATCTATATGCACTCTACCACATATGATTTATCAATGTGTCTATTGGTGAAAATGTATTCCAACTATTTTACTCTCTTGTATTTATCAGCATTCCCATGCCTTAACTATCATCACATAGCAACTTTCTCAATGTAAGGAAATACAATAAAGAAAAAGAGAGGAGACAAGGAATTCTCCCTTCCAATTCCTCTGCATATCCTTGAATTCACAATGTAGCTAATATACTCTATATGCTTTATGTCAATCACATAATACATCATTAGTTGTGATATTCACATTTAAGTAGCTATACTTAATTCATTTTTCATAAGCTATACTTGCTACATTAAAATCATATAACTTTATTCTATACAAAAAAAATAATAGAGTTTTAGGTTGAGAAGAGTTTCTCCCTTTTTCCATATCTATATTTGCATTATATACCTTTCTGAGTTTGGCTTATCCATTTTCCTTGAGAAATTCTAGTCAATACCAACTTGGAATTTCCTCACCTAGAGATACCTTTAAGCCTTAGCCAACTCTAGGATTCTTTCTACATTCCACTGAATAATTCTCATTCATGCTCCAATGTAATTCTTAGCAACTAGTTTTACCTCCTAGGTAGTCCAGATTCAAACATGATATGATCATGCCTTTCATGACCCCATTTTCAATGTGCATGGCATCATGATATAAAACCTTTATTACTTGGCCACCTTCCTTGATGCAATCAACATACTAAAACAAAAAAATATAGCTCACGAAATTCAATTGGAATGAAGTTTATTCAGCATATCAATCATATGCAAACCAAATTATTGAAATAATCAAGTAGATTCAATGAATCGGACAGCATATCAATCATATGCAAACCAAACTATTGAAATAATCAAGTGGATTCAACGAATCGGAATAAATTGGGTTCATCGCTCTCGCTCGCTCGCTCGCTCGCTCGCTCTCTCGCTCTCTCGCTCTCTCTCTNTCAAAATACTTAGTTTATAATTGACTAACAATGGTCCTGCTCTTCTCATGGGATTTCTTCTATTGCCTATATTCAAAATTGGTTTTCCATATAGTTGTCCCACTTAACAGAGTCAAAAATCTTATTAATTTCATAGCAATACTTGCTAATTACAACATCTGCAATATTTCCAAGACAAAATTTAGAATGATAAGTCCAACCCAAGGTATAATGGTTTAATGTCATTCCAATTGGAGGTACTCTTCTACCTTTCAATAAGAGACATTGACCAAGGTCGTTTCTATGCAATAATTGAACATTATTAAGGCAACCCAATTCGCATATCAATCTCATATCTCAAGTGGATGATTAATCAATACTGGCACCTTAATTACTCTTTGACAACTAGTGGCTTTACTCGCATGCCTACATTATCCTTTCAATGATTTAGTAGCAATTCATATGACTTCAACTCAGACTTAAGATCAATCTGTTTTATGAAATATCACAATCATTCACAAGACAAGTTTCAAAGTCATAATCATAAGTATGTTGTTATCTTTCGTATGGTAGCCAAAAGCAAGAGAAAATGTGTTGTGTATCATGCCATACATAACACTCTTGAACAACTTCCATATGAGCATTCCATACTATCTCATTCTGATGAGTGGCATACAACCCACTCAAAACTAGCATTCAAAGTACAACATAACATAACCTTTCAAATGGAGACAATTAGGTAACAATGGCATTACCCAAAACATAGAAGTTACAAATTCACGTTCCATTCTCAAACTCATTCATGCATTTATATCAATAGACATGCATTCAGGATAATGGACATATACATTTTTATTTATGAATAACAACTTCACTCTACAGAATTATAAGCATAAGGAAATTAACCATTCATATGCATACATGACCCTTAAGGGTATTACCGCTAAGTCTCATTAGCAATACAATATACCACCTAAGATGACTATGTTAACATCAATTAAACTCTTTCATAACAACCATAAGACAATTTCATTTTCGCAATCATATACAACACCATGGGTGAAAAATATCTTAACTTTTAAGGATGACCATCCTAAGGAAAAGAACAATGTCTTTAAACCCATGCATTAAACACCACATATAATGAATAAGGATCAATAACATCATTCAATGTGGTTCTTATCCTTTTAGGTGTTCAATCCTTCCAACAACAGGCCACCGAACTCATTAAGAAATAATGCACAACATTTAAACATGTTGGAGTTTCTAAAGAGTGGACATCATTAAGTAATTATGGTGGTATCAATGCATGATAAAATGTTATCACTTACATCAACATTTATATACTTTCATAATGGTCATAAAATATTATCCAATCAACAACTTCATTTATTTTTCAGTATGGAGAAAATAACTCATCTCTTTGTATTAAAGATGACATGTTTGTTATGTTTGTTATCTTTGTATTAAAGATGAAATATATCCCTTAGAGTTGTAACCAAGGGCTCTGATATCAAATTGTAATGTACATGCATATCAACAACATAAGTAGGGTTTTCTATTCTAAAATTTCCAATGATGGTAGTGGTGTGTAAATAAAATTTCTACAATATAGACCATTTTAAAAACCCTCCCTCTTAAATATAATAACATGGTTTGGAAATAGAAATCCCTAATACACACTAGTCACTTTCAATATTTCAAATTAATTATAAACTAGCATTCAAAAATGGTCCACATGCATTGTTTCCAAGATAATAAAAATTATGAATTGATGGAATTCCAAATCACGATAAGTATATTCATTTATTTCACATATCAAAACTCATCTCTAAAGGTCATCATATAGACTTAGCTCAATAATCTCATGGAATCTCCTTATTAGAGGGATTATCCACCTTTAAGGACGATCTACAGACACTCTAAAATTTAAAACAACATCTACAACAGATATGTAGCAACTGTTAGATTTGTAGTAACCACTATAGGTGACCTGTTGCGACCACTACAAGAAAAATGTAGCAATTGTTATAGCTCTAATAAACAACCTATATCTCTTAAAGTACAATATAGGTATTTGATATTTTGGTGGATGTGTCCATTCTAACATAAGGCTTCCCTTTATCAAAAATTGCATTAACCCAGATCATATATTTTAAGATACAACCAAATCATTGCATGCTTAACTTCTCATGCATGCCCAAAAACGCAAGAATTTGTTTATCCAAAGCTACAAAAAATCTTCCAAATTGAAACATTTTTTAGGGATGAGAAAAGTATTTTACATTAATAAACCCTTCCAACTCATTTAAGAGGGTGCATGCTAAATATTATGCATTTAAACACTAAGAAAATGTTCTAGGGAACACAAAATTCACCAGCAAGAAAAAGATTCCATATTTTAAATTTTAAAATGGAATTACTTAGAAAATAATTACACAAATTCTTAAGGGTCGTATCTTTCCATATACTAATCCATTAGAATATGGAAGTCATTTACCATCGCCATTCTTTTACCAAACAATTAAAGTACATAAGCTTTTCCTATATATTTTTGCATACATAAAGCATATTAATTTATTCATCAATCCTATAGGAAAATTCATTGCATTTAACCATATACATCTTAGAATTATAATCATCACATAGAAGAAATATTTAAAGAAAAGAAGAGGTATGTATCTTTTAAAAAAAATAGATTCCAGGAAACTGACTAAGTGTGAACGTTTTTCCACCTAACCATAGGAAATCCTATGTGGATGCCACCCTCTAGAAAATCTATGAGACCAAGAAAGTGAAGAAGGCAATTTCAAAATTCTCTTAAATAACTCTACCCAGTCCAAAATCATAAAATATCAACCAAACAACCCCATTGCTAAGCATTTTTATTAATCTCTCAATCAGACCAACATTGGCACACACAATACCTGCCCCACACAACACAAGGAAGGAACTTCCTTCTTTGCTCGATAGTCCCTCATAAATTCTCTTCCCTCCAGTTCTCTTTGGTGTGTGCATAGATATTCCAACTACTATCCAATTTTAGATTGAACTCCAGTAGCATTTTCTTGGTTCTTGGATAATTTTATGATCGTCTTTCTCTTGGAATAACAAGGTTGTCTTTAAATCAACTTTGCCTCTAATGATACACAACATTCCTTCCTTCATATTCTCTATGGTTTCCTCTCTTCTCCTCTTCTTCGCAGGATCTAATGTATTTATTTCATAATATTTTCAGTACCATAGTATGGTAGCTCTCTTTTTTCAACAAAAACTCCCCCTTTCTCTTCTCTATGCTTCCCCAAAATTAATCCCTCTTTTTCCATTTGAATTTCCTCTCTTGGTATGAGTAAAATATGGGATGTAAGATTCTAAAACCAACTCTTTGCAGTTCCAAAAATGTAGGGGGAGAAAGTTGCTAGAATTTAAAAGGTGGTTGCCTGGATCTAGGAGATGGTTACATCCACTTCTCATATGTCCTATTAAACTATAGGCTAGAATCAACATTGATATCATAAAAGAGTGAAGGTTAAAAGTAATGGAAAGGTGGGTAGGAAAATAGACATAGGTAACTATGAATTAAAAAAATCATTTACACCCTCTTACATTTCCCCTCTTGTGGTATCATATCCCCTTTAGGTCCTCATGCTCAGTCACTCTTGGTTCTTACAAAACAAAAATGTTTGCAAGTATTTAAAATCACCATGGTATGTCTACATCATGTTGTGAATAATGCATAGTAATATATATATATATATATGCAAAGCATTTAAACATATATATTACAAGGTCACTAAAAAATGTCATATCAAGTTTTCTATAAGTGCATATTTTATTGATGAAGTGGAGTTAGATGTAGTACCCCTTGATGTGTGTGGTATTTTTTTGGAAGCCTACATGTATATGAGGGATGTGACGTTCATGAGGAGAGAAAATCGGTACCTCCTTATCAAGTATGGGAAGTCTTTCATCATCAATGCACACAGAGGAAAATCGAAGATCTCTCGAGTAAGTGCTAACCAAGCCAAAAAGTTGATTAGTTCTAGTAAAAACTGTGTATTGTTTTTCAAAAGAGAGAATCAGCAAAGGGATGAATTGGTACTAATGGCATCCCTAGAAGGATGTACAAAGAGTAGAAACAATAGTTGGATTTTTTCTTGCACGTGTACAAAGGAATGTTCGAGGAGCCTAAAGGGTTGCCACCTAAGAGGGAAGTGGAGCACGGGATACAATTGTTGTCTAACTATTGATTACCCAATATTGGGTTGTATATATCGTCTATTCTAGAAGAATATGGAGTGAAGACACAGTTGTAGAAGTTTCTAGAGAATGGATTAATTCAACGAATCACCTCACCTTGTGGGTCACCTATCAACTAATTACCTAAGGTGAATGTGTATTGACTACAAAGATTTGAAAAACATCACACTCAGGAATCAGTACCCTCTACCTATGATCAATGATTTGTTAGATCAGTTACAACATGCCAAGTACTTCACCAAGTTGGATCTCAATTCAAGATACCCCCAGGTATGCATTAAAGAAGAATACATGTGGAATATCTCCTTCAATACAAGGAAAGATCTATATGAATGTCCGGTCATTCTATTTGGTTTATGTAATGCACCAGCTACATTTATGCAATCTAAATTATGTATTGCATCCCTATTTATATTCATTCATAATAGCGTATTTGGATGACATATTAGTTTATAGCTCTATCTAGGAAGAGCACATCTCACATCTCATGTAGGTGTTAGAGACTCTGGAAAAACATTGGCTTCTTTCTAACCTTAAGAAATGTGAGTTTGCTCAGTAGTCATTGATGTATTTGGGGTACATGATTAGTGGAGGGGAACTCAAGATAGATCCCACAAAGATGGAGGCTATCCTCAAGTGGCCACTAATGTCACTGAAGTTAGGATATTTGTTGGGGAAACACAATACCTATGGAATTTCATAGCATCATTTTCAATAGTAATTGTTCCACTCCATGCAATAAAAACCAATGGTAAGAGTTTTTAGTGGGGAAAAAATTAGCAAAAATATTTCAATGAGCTTAAATGGAAGACTAGTCAAGAACCAATTCTTGCATTGCCTAACTCGCAAAATCCTTTCGAAGTGGATATGCTATGGGAGCAGTCTTGATGCAGGGAGGTAATCCGGTATGCTATCATTCTGAAATGTTTCATCGTGTGGGGTTTTTGAACTGCCCTACATATGATAAGGAACTTTATTCCCTAGTTCAAGATGTTACGAAGTGGAAGAACTATCTAATGGGAAAGGAAACCATTATCCACATTGATCACCATTGATTACCAGCCACTATAGTATTTGTAGGGCCACAATAAGCTTCAACAAACCAGACACTACAAGTGGACGGAGTTATTGTAGCAGTTTCATCTAGTCATAAAATATAAGAAGGGAAGCACTAATTACTTAGAAAACATTCTTTCAAGGCTACCCACATCCAAGATTATACATTTGGGAAATATTATGCAAATGGAGCCTTTTACCCAAGATGCATACAAAGAGGAATACACATAAGATGAGGACTTTAATGAGGTGTTTTAGTAGCTACAAAGTCAAATTTGTGTAGAATAAGGTGACAATGAAGTTGACTATCATCTCCATACTAGGTTGATTTACAAGCTAAACAAGCTATGTGTTCCTAAAGGTGAAATATTGCAACTTGTCAGAGAGGCTTACACCTCCAAGGTTCTAGGACATTTTGGTGTTGGGAAGACAGTTGCAAACTTACAAAGGTATGTGTATTGGCCTAGAATGAAAGAAGATATAGCTTGGTATATTAGAGGATGCATACTTTGTTGTACCAGCAAACCCAAGAATAGAAATAAAGTTGTATACCACCCCTTTCATGTACCCACTCAACCCTAGGAAAGAATTTCCATGGATTTTTTGGGTGGTTTGTCAATGATCGGGTAGGGACATGACCTTTTTTTGCGGTATTTGATAGATTTAGCAAGATGTGCATTCTTATGCCTTTTATAAATATCGTCAAAGGAAAAGAATTAGAAAACATGTTCTTTGAACAGGTGTGGGTGCACATTGGGATACCAAAGACCATCATCTCAGACAAGGATACTGTATTTTTCAATGCCTTTTGGACTACACTTTGGCAGAATATGGACACCAAGTTGAAGACATATATGGTATTCCATCCATAGATAGATGAGAAGACAAAAGTAGTCAACATGACATTGGTTCATCTTTTGAGAGTATAAAATCAAAAGCATCCAAAGACCTGGGATGAAAATATGATCTATATTCAACACTCTTATAACATAGCAGTCCACACTTCTACTGGTAAGTCCCCTTTCGAAACTTGCTTTGGGTATTTGTCACCTTCACCCTTGGATGTTGTATACGGATAGCAAGGAGGAGTTAGGGAAGACATCACAAGAAGAGCATTGAAAGCGATAATTTATTGAAAATAATTGGCAAATCCACTTGCAAGTATAGAAGACATTGAAGAAGTCGCATGAAAGGTAAAAGACCCAACCTAATCAACACACAACTAAGAAAACATTCAAGGTGGGAGACAAAATTTGGTTGTAGTTGTACAAAGAAAGGCTATAGGGTCCTGGTAAGAAGATCATGCTCTGCGGTATGGTCATTTTGAAGTATTGGAGAAGGTGGGTGATAATGCCCACAGACTTAGTCTACCTTCATATATGTACATTTACTTAGTAGTGAATGTGGAAAATCTAAAACTCTATGAACCTTCCATGTTGGGTCAGAATATTGAGGAGTAGTTCCTACCTACCATAGAGGATTTAGCACCAAAAGCTCAGGAAGAGTTGAAAAAGTATACAGTTTTACAAAAGAATTCCAAAACTATGAAATAGGGGCAGTGTGACCTCTTGCATATGGGGTTGAAAGGAGAACTTTCAGGCAAGGAAAATTGGTATTCCAAGGAGAAGGTAGAGGAAAATTTTCCTCACCTCATTCTATAAAATATTTTGGGGACCAAAAGCCTCCTTGAATGGGGAGGTATAATCTGAATGGATCATTATATAGTTTGTGATCTATCTTGGTACTTTCTAGGTAGAAAAATTGGAAGAATTGGCCTGCAAGGCCCATTTTAGTGGTAGGTCCCAATTTGGATATTTAGGGTGCAAAACCTTCCAGAGCCATTTTGAGGCATCAAATGGCACTTTTTGGGATCAAAATTTTGCAAGTATAGCTCCCAACCCCTCGATCTTATTCTATACATTGAAATATTTCTAATGGTATGAACATCACCTCAATCAGAATTCATATGCAGAATTTATTCCTCCCGTAAGTTGACCTTCCATGTTGACCACCGTGGTACTTGTTACCCCCTCTCACCTAGGGGTAACTAGAGGAGATCATGTCTCATGGACCATAATGAAGACATTCATCTTGATGATGATGATGATGATGATCAGTATTCTCACAGGCAGCATCCCTCCAGCCCTTCTACATACCTCTCTCCTCATTAGCTCATCTCATCACATCTAATCAGCATGATTCATTGGATGATGGTGGTCTAGCATATTATGAGGTACATTAGCCATTGTTTCATATAAATACTCATACTTAATGCATTAGGATCTTAGGTGAGGATCATGGGTTGAATATAATAATGAATCATAGGCTTGGAAGTTATACTTGTTTCCTTGTTTCACCTTGGTGGCCATATTTGTTTCCTAGTACAGTGTTGTCACTCCTGGGGAATAGGGTTACTACTTGGAGGCTTTGAGAAGGGTAACATATCGTTCCCCCCCATACTTAACATTTTTCATTCTATAGCCTTCTGTAGTGTAGAAAACTTTGGTATGGATTTTACATGTACATCAAAAACGCTCATGGTTCATTCTTCTATGAGAAGGGATAGAACGTCAAGGTCAATGCAGTTGTTATAAAAATGATAAAAAGAAAGAATGATATGAAATAAATACGGGACAATGAATGACCGACTCAAAATCCAAAGGTCATATTGAGATCTACCCCCTCTAATGGTAATTTCCCCTAGTCCTAATGCATTGAATGCATAATCATAAGAAGGACTTTATCCAAGTAAAAAAATGATAAAAGAAAGAATAAGTGCGTGAAACCTGAAAAGGGGACTTGCAATGCAATAAAAGAATATAAAAAGTAAATATAAGGGGTTTGGAATGCAAAAAGTACCGAGGAAAGAGTATCTCAAGAAGCAAGTGCTCCCTCTACAAAGGTGCTCATGAAGATGGACCAAACATGGTCTCGTGTATGTTAAT
>ML781676.1:568428-602713 GCA_009831015.1 Picea engelmannii | reverse complement strand
GAATACCTAAAAACATTGTATATATTGTATGGCGAATGGTGAAATTTGATATAATGAAAATAAGAAAGGTTTTTCCGGTTGAGGGTTTCCGGTATAAAATCTTTGTGTATGAGCCATTGATTAATTTATGTATTGCTTAAGAATCTATATGCATTGCTTTACTTCGTAGGTTTAAAACTTACATTTCCAAGGAAATATCCCTTTACCTGGGCATTGTCTCACCCAATAGGGCTCTTTGATGGTCCTCCCATACCTAAACTTGGAAAATCGTATAAATTCCTTAAGCTAATGTGAAGTTTGAAGAAGATACTTAATGTGAACTGCTTATTTGGATTTTGTATTAAGTGATGGATTACTTTGTATGATTCTAAAGACTATTGTGTCTCGTGGTTGTTGGTTTTACCTAATTTTGTGGACTTTGTTTGACCATGATGTGCTTAACATGGTCCTTTTGGAGGACGTCCTTATGATGATACCTAGGACATTGCACGAGTGATGCAGAGTGTTTAGTCACATGATGGCTTGACATACTCAAATATAGGCTCTCACACCTCTTGGTCCATGGACGACGGACATATGAGATTTCATATTGCAAATACATTCATATTGGTGGTCATATGGGAAGGAAGCCCACACTTCTAGAGAGTGCACCCCAGAGAATTGTAGCCTTAGGATGGAGGATGTTGCACTTGCATGTGATTGGAGACTCTTTGGAGAGATGATTCACCCTCTTTCCACGTTGGATGCTTGCCTTTACACCTTGGAAATTGATCACTTTGAGGATTACATCACATGTGTGATGATTGTGATTATGGTGGGGCCAACCCCATCATTAGGGCATTCTTGGATGATGATTTGGGGAATTTTACATGAACTTTTATGAGGAGACATGACACTTCACCTTGATTGCACCATTTGATGATGATATGTGGCCTTTGGAGGCCTCATGCACCCTCTTAGAGCATGACATCACCCACACGTGTGACCTTGGAGGGCATATTTTGGTGTATTAGCATGATTATCTATTTTTTAGAGGTTATTTGAGGGGTCAACCTAGACCTATCTCACTTGTATCATGGATTTATCATTGTTTTAGGTATTATTGTGGACATATGCAATAAGGTTGTCTCATATAAAGAGGATAGCACTTCATTGTATTAAATCATAACTCATCACTTGTGAGATATTACTTCTATTGTTATCTCATCTTCTCTTTTTATATGGAGTACTTGTGTGCACCTTTGGAAGGATAGTCATGTGGATGCTTTGTCTTATTTTGGTGGATGATATTTGAGCTAGGGTTTCCTCATGCATAGTGACTTGGATGAGTAAGTCTTATTCTTCAGGTTTAAGTGTTTGTTCATGGTGTATTTTGGTGGATACTCTATATTTTTAAATTGTTGCATGTTACCATGTATGCTAAGTTCTTTTGCTAGAACCCTAGGAGGGATTAAAATTCTTTATCCCCCTCCCTATTTTCATTCATTTTTATTTTTTGAATCATTTACGACCTAGTTCTAGGGATTAAAAGTCTTTATCCCCCTAGGGATTTGTCTTATCTAGTTCAATACGTCGGGTTTATAAGTCTATAGACCTTAGGGTTTGACCTAGTTCACTTGAATATTGAAATTAGACATCCTAGAAGAAGGAGACGAGACCCGGGGCTTATGAAGCTATAAACATTAGGGTTTGTCTTTTAATTTTTTATCCTAGGCCTATAAGGATTTATCCCTAGGGTTCCAAACCTCCATCTCTTCTTGGTTGTCTAATTCCAAAATAGATGGTGTTTCTTGACTCCATTTCCCAGAGGAACAAAATGGCACTATTCTTGAGCTCTCAAAGTGGTACAAAACTTTAATTACTCTCTCTCTCTCTCAGAGTAACTTAATAGTTAGATTCCTAACTATCTTCAAACCCTCAACCTAACTCAACACTTGGAAAACTAAGTAAGCTTATTGTTGTTGTTATAAAAAAAATCTGCAACCATTAGGGATTGATTGAATTGTTGATAACTTAATTAATATCATGGTTAAAGAAGGATGAAATCATTGTTTGACACTTGGACATCCTTCTACTCATTAAGAGCCATATTTTGAGAATTTATTTGAAAATTTTAGGGATTGATTTCTTGTTGTTGTTGCAAAATATACTTTGTCGATATAACATTGTCTAATTGTTGTAATTTCATGATAACAGTCGCCCTTTCACTTGATATCTAGTGTTCTAGAGGTGTTTATTTATTGGTTTAGACTTGATAATTGTCACTATATGCATTGGAATAATTATCTCTCACATGTAGAACCAATTTCCTTGTCTAACTCTTCTTGACCTTCCCTCTTTTCTTAGACCTAGTATATATCTTAAATTGACCAATATGGGGGGTTGTATACTTTCCCTTAGCTTTATATAGGATCCCTTGAGGTCATAAGGGAATCCTCCCTTGTGTTGTACCTATTTCCATCACTAAAACGAGGGAAGTATTTTCCTAGGCTTTGCACAAGTGCTAAATTCTATGATAACAATAATGAGTAAATGCCATGTAAGCCCTCATTACTCACAGTTTTGGGGATAGTCATGTGTGTACTTTCAAGAATATTGTAGAGGATCCAAACCTAACACCAATTGAGGTTTGAGGAATGAAAAAACCCTAACCCTGTATGGATATCAGGTTATGTTAAATATTGGTCCACTAGTAAGAGAGGGGATTCCATTCTTTTAGTATTGTACTTGTTCCATAGTTAAGCAGAGCATCTAGGAGTGGTATTTGAGAGTATAATAGAGGAGGAGGAATAATGTGTAGCATCCATTAAGGCCATTGTATCATAGGAAACTCCATAGTGAGTGCCCCTTTCTTTGTATTTTCATTTCATAACTAAAGAAAAGGCAGCAAACCATAGGCCTCACCTTCTAGATGAGTTTTCTCACGTATCTGATTTCCCATGTCACTTCTTGTGTCCATTTATGTGATCGGTGTGTTCGTTTACTTGTTCTTTCATTTTGGTTTCACTTATTTCCATAAATTTGGACAGTAAGTAATAGTAAATATGAGATCAAAAGTAATAAAATGCATAATATAAGATTTCAAAATATTGCAAGATATGGTATGACTCTATGCTTTGATCCCATTTTAGTTATTAGGTTTTTTCCTTGGAAGAGTGTGACTTCCAAAGTCATTATCATCTTTGTAAAAACAATAGGAAGTGTATTCCCTCTCTTATATGTATAAAATATGTTTTGCTCTAAATTTTGAACTCAATATTAAACATACTATTTGCAATTTACAATTCTTACTTACACCCATTGCTTCTAACTACCCAAGTTTAAAGAATTTTCAACTTATTAATGGAATTTTTAGATCCTGTAAAAGACTGCTAGGCCTCATCTCTATGTTCCAAGATATTGTGACATGTATGCCTCATATCTAAATTCATTTGAGTTTCCATGACAACACTTTGCTTAAACTTCAATGCAATTAGTTAGTAGTTAGTGTTGCATAGACAATGACCTTCCTACTAACAATTCAAGAGTCCGAAGTCATGGCCATTGGGTTCTTTTGAACAAATTGTAGTCTTTTCACCATTTCAAAATGGTTATGATATTATGGACCCATTGTCAAAATTTGCTTCAAACAATGTTTCCTTTATAGTGTCATTATAGTGTAATAAAAAATGACTTGGTAATATGGGTTTAAGAAATTCCTTCTATTAACATTAGTGAAGTTTTCAAAATCATTTTGATTACAAAAAAAACAAATATGTATAGGAAATTATAAGAATATACAATTAATGTTTTCTCAGAGCTATCACGGCGATCAAATCAAAATAAGCGGTAAAATCAACATTTTTTCACTTCCTTGATCAATAAAAAACCTTTGGCTATAAATTGAAGATGTACATATTCCCACCAAAATTCAATGGAGGAAGGCAGAGCTAATGCCATTCTCAAAAATATACTTACAATGCATCCTCCATAGAATAAAATGAGATGAAACTCTAATACAATTCCATAAGTTGGAAAAGGGAGATAACACCAACTACTTTGATTCGCCAAGGATATATGCATGCTAATGGGTTTTTCCTTGAAAAATAGAGGGATGTGGAGCTAAATATGATGCCAACTTAACTGTGCAAATCTATATTCCCACATAATATGATTAATAGTTTCCTCCTTCCAACACAAAATTCATATGTTACTCGAATCCATTGTTGGCAAGTCAAGCCTTTGTCAGATCCTCTGATAAATAAATAAGCCATGCAAAAACTTGAAGTTAAAGGAGATTTTGAAGGAACAAACACTATGCAATCTTTCAATCCATATTTTTTCAAAATCCAAAGAAGCCTATCTAGGGTTAAACATCAATGCTAGAGGCATCTACTCCAAATAGGGCCCTACATTTGAATATTCAATTTGTATTATTTTTCTAAAGGAATGAGATTTTAGATCTCATAGATAATCATCTTGTCAAAGGCTAGAAAGCTCTTTTTCCAAGCAAGCACTCTTCAATATATCCATGATGTAGACTCTAGGTCCCAAATATATTTCCTTAAGAAAATGCATTTTTTACTAAGCCTTAAATCTTGAAATCTATGGATTTTAGAAACACATTGACCATTTAGTTTCTAGCTCCATATGGGACAATTTGCTAAATGCCATCTAGATCTACTACTAGAGAAATTCCAACAAATGCTTGGAAACCACCTTGCATGCTTCCATCATACTTTTCAAAATGAAAGAGCATGTATTTTAAATAAGTGAGAAGAAGCAATAATATCACAAAAACCAAAAAAAAAACTCACTCTAAGATTATGTTGTTCATGTACCATGAAGCATTTCCATCCACAGATATAACCACCCATTTAGATGCAAGAACTCTACTTTGAGAAGCAACATATATTAAACCTAATCATCCCTCATTCTTTAGAAGGATAAAAACCTACCAAGGGACTTGGTAAGCCCCTCTCTCCTCCTTACTTGGCCCAAAGAAAAGACCTTAAATTTTTCTCCAATTTATCAAATTGAGTGTGAATAGGGAGCTAACAAGATACATAGTAAACATGGGAATCTTGTCAAATTTTGGAGACAATTGTCATCTTACTAGCAAAGGGGAATTTTTTATACTACTAGTACTAAGGCTCCATTTGATGTCTAATGTAAACATGAATCACGCATATCTATAGTGGATAGACCAACACCAAAAGTGATCTCGAGATATTTGACAATAACCCTCAGTCGAATAAAATTTCAACTCTAGGAATCCAATCAAGAGGACCAATAAATCCAATAAGCCATAAATCAAACTTGTGATCACTCGCCACAATGCCTAAAGTAGAACATAAGATATCAAGGCATTTTATAACCAAATCAACTTATTCTTGATCCTTCCTAACTCATTAAATAGCCATCAACCAAATAATTTTTATCCATATCAAAACTTCTTGGAAGAGGGATTGCGAATCTATCCTTTAATCTTTCCTACTTCAAACAAATATCCCAACGCATATGCCACTAACACATACAAAGGTCAAATGCACAACCTTGTCTAATAGACTAGTGCAAAATAATCATATCAAAAAAGGACACATTTCTTAAAACAAAAGTTGAAGCATTTGAAAAGAGAGTATTAACAATATTGCACAATGAGCATCAAACCTCATGCATTGCAACTTATCAATGATGAAAATCCAGTCTACTCTATCATGAGCTTTGTAAAAATTAATTTTCAAAAAGATAGAATTTATAGATTCCCCATAGCCCATTCCATAGCTTCCCATAAAAACATCATCATATACAAGATTAACCTCCCATTAACAAAACTAGTATGCTCATGTGTATGCAAGCATTAAATCTACTTTGGTGAGGATTATAAGAAACACTAAGCAACGTTATAAGGTGCCACCAACTAGTAGATTCCTTCATTGCATTCTTCGGAATTAGTTTGATCAACACTTGGTTCTAAAACACTGGCAACTTTCCTTTGGAAAAGACTATTTTAACAACCGAATACAAAACCTCTTCTAGAGTCTCCAACTTTCTTTCAAAAAATCAATTGGAAATTCCTAAAGATCAAAGATTTACCATTTTTCTTTGAATTAAAAGTAGCAACTAATTCATCCTTAGTGATTTCAGCATTTAGTCTCTCTCTTTCTATAGGGAAGACTTTATTGTAAATAAATTTATAACAATGACTTCTAGACTCAACTATCCTATTAATGTAATATCCCCAATAGAGTTAGGTATGGATTTTATGAATTTCTATGCAATTATGTTTTTTTTCCACAAATATTTTGCATTCATTCTACTAAAGACATTTTGTCAAACATATTGAAAACGCCCTAGATACACTTGGAATAAAAGAGAATCATGGAATATTTTATTATAAATGGAGATTGAACACAACAATCCAGTGGCTACTATGCCAGTTGCAATACATCAATGAAAAACAAGCCAAAAACCTAGAATCATGCCATGGCCTCCTCAACAAATGAGATCAAACCCTCAAAGTGCCACAACCTCTCCAAGAAAATCACTACAACCCAAAACTGAAAATAAACCCAAGATGAAGCTCCATTAAAAATCCTGGATGGATCCTCCTCCTTGTCTAGCTAGGGTGGATATTGCACCACCGAAACTAACCCTGCAGTAGAAGGGTTTTTCCCAAAACCCTAATGAAAATGTTGGCTACAAGAGCATTCAATAAGATATAAAATCATAATAATGAGAAGTGAGGGGTTGCCCTTCTTTTATACTTTTCCAACCCCTTATAGATCCTTCTTTCATGCCTTCTAGAACTTCCCCTTTTGGACTAAATCAATTCTTCTAGAATTTTCCCCTTTTTTACTAAATCAAATAACCCTTATTTTCCCTCAAAATTTCACTTTAAGATTAAAAGTCACTTTAATAATGGTTAAGCAACTTATCAATCTAAATTTACTTTATTTCCATAATTTCTCTTTAAAAACATAACATATCCTAACTAAGTGACATTAAATGACCATTTTTTCTCATTTTTCTCCCCTGACAAGTCACAGAAGTCCCTTCTACTACAAAATGGGGAAACCAAAAATGAGGACATGACAAATCCTCCCTTCCCAAATATTTTTTGTCCTCAAGCAATGCCATCATGACCTAATGCTCCATCGACTGATCCAAGATGAAACTGAAAATGATACTAGGATCTCAAACCACCCTGTAAGATGTGAAGCATCCTCCACTCAAGGTGTGGTCCGGTAATGTACTAACATAAGAGATCTTCTGAAATTTTCCCACAAGTAATGCCACTTGGTGTTGCAACAACTCGATCAACCCACCAAGGAACTGCTCTGCTAGAAAACCAATCTCATGAAGGAAAAAACTGGCTCTCGCATCCATGTCAGTTGTTGCACTGTCCCCTACTGAAATCTAAGGGTCCCAAGCTATCCTCATAAAGGAACCACCATGCTAATGTTGTGCCACTCTGATCATAGTCGTTCAACCATCATGTCCACTCTGTATCCACAAGTTGTAATGCCTCAAAGGATCGCATCCACTATCGAAGATCATACCCATCCAATGTATCCCAAATCTAAAATCAGACATCATAGAGAAATCTATGTGGTCATCAACTAATAGGACATCCACTACATCTTGTCTCCAAGTGTCAAAAGGACAATTCCTAATACTCCAGCACCCTCGGTCTACTACAATCATCCAATCATCATCTAGACAATCCACCAATATATCATTCATAGAGTCCCTAGACACCAGAACCCCATAGAAGGTAAAGTCACCAGGATCCCACACTAGCATGTAAGACATGAATCACCCTCTGCTCATAACATTGGATTGTAAGGAGCCAATATGAGAATCCACATGTGTGGTCAACTCCTCAGAAGACCACTCCTCCAAGCAACCACTCTTAAGCCTCCTAAAACTAATCTCCAAAAAGTCAAAGTTGATGCTCTCGTCTCTAATAGTAGTTGAATTGTCAAGCATTGTAATCCCAGGGTCCCAAACTAATCCTGGAAAGGTACCACCATGCTAATGATGCACCACTATGATCATCATCGTCGGACAAACGCGCCCAGTTTTCATCCTCCTCTCCTGAAACCCCAAGATGAACCCCCAGAAGGGATTCAATCCACTATCCTAGATCCTCCCCTGCGAAGGTGTCTCAATGAGATCTAAACCTGCAAATCCACGACCAGCCTCAAGTTTTTCCTGCCATATAGAGTAAGTCTTGACCTCTCCTCTACTGACGTCCCAAAAATAAAGCGGACCAATCACTGTCACAACTCTGTCGACCATCATCTAAATCAATCTATCACTCAGATGAATTCCCAAATCCCACCATCAAATAGGAATTCCACCACTCCTAATACTTGTTAGTTGTTGTTGTACCATACCAGTAACCATCATAGTCAAAATGAGCCAAGTCCCTGGTATGCCATCATCTGGTGGAAACCTAGTACTAGGAATCAACTATGTGCTTGTTGATTTGTTCAGCTCCTGCCAAACTGCACTGGAAAATATGTTATCTCGATCACCATCAGTGTACCCAAGTAATTTCCGGACTCTAAATACCTCCCTAGAAAGTATACATGTCATTTGTGGTGCCTCGTACTCATACGAGTACCCAGAATTCCCTACCAAAGGTGAATCATACATAGCCCTCATAATCCTCTCCCTACTCGGGGACTACATGTGTGCAACCTCTGTAGTGGATAATTCCATCCACCACTTTGTCAAATGAAATCTATGTGAACTAATCCAATACAATTTGGATATGTTCTCTAACCACATATCCCAAATGAAAGAGCTATGTCATGGATATAATCCTACCTTTCTCACCCAACTAACTCAGGTGAACCCACCATGTCTTGTTGAAAATATTGTTGGCATCAGAAAATAGCACTAGATGCCACTACCTACAAGACTAGAAAGTGTCGGGTTCGTTGGTCAATCCCAATGGTATGACCAAGAACTCAAGGTAACATCTAAGAGTAATCATGTGAGTATCCTTCTCTCTAACCCTGCTCCGGTGATATCCCAATCGAAGATCACTCTTCGAAGAATATTCCTCCTTGAAGCTCATTTATCCACTCAATGATCCTGGGTGAACCAAACTCAATGATATGTCTGAAATCATTTTCTGGAGGTCTCCCCTGGGGAAACATCCCAAGAACCCATTTCATACCATCATACACCAATGTATATTGTTGTATACCACTGCACACCACTGTACCACCTTGTATCATATATGTGTCATTGTATCAATCACTCTACAAATATCAATTGAACCTGGATCCCATAGCGATGTATCCACATCTATCCTATACTCAATCCCCCAATCAATTGGTGCATATACTTCCTTGTTCGTTGGTCCATGAGGGATTTTCTCAACTACTTCCTTTGTAGCTGAGCATTGAGCCAAAAGGAATGGCTCATGATCCCTACAATGAAAAATAGGTGCACGGTCAAAATCCTCTGCGTCAAACATCTCCTCCATCACCTGCAACTCTAAATGCTCCTTGTGTGGGATCGTCACAAGAGGCTCCTCCCTGATATCATGAGTGCCACTCATGCCCTCATGTGCTACTGTTGCCAAAGATGATGAAGTCTCTGTTGTTGTCATCAATGAAGAGTGTGCCAAACTAAGCTGGTAACAAATCTCCTCAATCTCTCTTTCTGTGTCTTCACGAACTTAAGAGCAAAGTCTCTATCCATGAACAATTGCAAGTAATCAAATTTCATCTACTAGTGATTTTTTGATGATGCGTAATTGAGCACTGATGATCCCATTTGCAATTTTGTTTTGTCTCTCCTCCATCTAATTTTTCCACATAAGATCTTCAATAAACTTATGAGTGTCATCTTCCCTTGTCAACAGCTGCACAATCAACACCTCCTTGACCAATAATTGGTCTTCCAACCCCTGTCGAGGTACAATGATGTCCTCATCATCATCAACATCATAACTGAGATATTGTGTTGAATCATCATCAAGCGTAGGTGATAACGCACTTAGACTTCCCACATCATAAGCATCATACAAGGTGAAAGTTGTGGGATCCTCAACATCGGTTGATTGAAACATGTCATCATAAGATGATGCATCCTCTTCTTGTATTTATTTATTAGAGGTATACCCATCTAACACACTAGTGTCCTCGGCCTCATCGGATAGCTCTGATGATGTATCATAGGATACTATTTGACCTTCCTTTGTGCACACATCCTCCTCATGGCTAGATGCATGTTCCTCCACCTGTCCTTCATGATTGTCTTCCTTCGCTTTCTTCCCTATGATTTTAAAATAATCCTCATCCAAATCCTCGAGACAGCTTCCATTCTTGAGTTCGTAATATTCTTTAAAAGGTAAAGTTGCACGGACCTTATCATCTAATGTTAGATACTTGTCGTAGTCATACATGTATTTATTTGCCTTCAAATCCCTCAAAAGTGCCTTCAAATGTTCCATATTAACCTTCGTAAATAACTTCAACATGGTTGATGTAATCACAGACTTGCAAGATCACCGGCTCTAATTCATTTCCACTATTTCCCTTCACTGCAAATAGTGTGGCTTTTTTCCGGAAAAACCCTAAAAAAAATTCGAATTTAAAATGTTGGTAAATTCACTTTCCAGACTCCATTTTGGTTGATTGTTTTTTTTAAATTGGGTATTTTTCCGAGAGGAAGTCAAATATCCAATTTGTTTTGCCAAATTCTGCTCAGAAGGTTTTAGATCTAAACCTGAGGTGTGTCGCCCTCTTTTTTCCCTAAAAAAACTTCTGCAAAAAAAAAATCCCTTATTTGGCCAAGGAAAGTGCTCTGATGTAATCAAAGGCTAGCGAGATCACCACTCCGATACCACTGTAATATCTCCAATAGATCTAGGTAGGGATTTTATGAATTTCTATGCAATTATGTTATTTTTCCACAAATATTTTGCATTCATTCTACTAAAGACATTTTGTCAAACATATTGCAAACATCCTAGATACACTTGGAATAGAAGAGAATCATGGAATATTTTATTGTGAATGGAGACCAAATACAACAATCCAGTGGTTGTTATGGCAGCTGCAATACATCAATGGAAAACAAACCAAAAACCTGGAACCATGCCATGGCCTCCTCAACGGATGACGCCAAACCCTCCAAGTGCCACAACCTCTCCAAGCAAATCACTACAACCCAAAACTGAAAACAAACTCAAGATGAAGTTCCAATGAAAATCCTAGATGGATCGTCCTCCTTGTTTAGCTAGGGTGGATATTGCACCACCGAAACTAAACCTGCAGTGGAAGGGTTTTACCCAAAACCCCAACAAAAATGTTAGCTACAAGAGCATTCAATAAGATATCAAATCATAATAATGAGAAGTGAAGGGTTACCCTTCTTTTATACTTTTCCAACCCCTTCTAGATCCTTTCTCCATGCCTTCTAAAACTTCCCCTTTTGGACTAAATCAATTCTTCTAGAATTTTCCTGTTTTGACTAAATCAAATATAACCCTTATTTTTCTTCCAAATTTCACTTTAAGATTAAAAGTCATTTTAATAGTGGTTAAATACTTATCAAACTAAAGTTACTTTATTTCCATAATGTCACTTTAAAAACATAACATCTCCTAACTAAGTGACATTAAATGACCCCCTTTTTTCTCATTTTTCTCCCCTGACAAGCTACGGAAGTCTCTTCTACTACAAAATGGGGAAACCCAAAATGGGGACATGACAATTGATCATAGCACAAGGAGAAATATGTTTTGAAAATGTTGCCCAAACATATGTTTTAGGTGAGACAAGTCCTCCTGGAAGAAGCCATCAAGTCTCTTAAACACGAGCACCATTCATGTCCTTCAATTCTTTCTAATTAAGGAAAAAGCCATCCAAGGCATGTAGGAATTTATTCCTTGGGATATTTACCAATCCTTCATTAATGCTTTTCATTCATTTTTTCATAATCTTACAAAAAGAGGAAATGATAACTATTGCTTATGTATCTAAATCCACGACATTCTAATTGAGATCATTTTATTTTCTCATAAATGCTTATAATACATAATAACAGTATTTTTCCTTTCCACGCCATATTTGATCAAGATCCTATCACCTGTCCTATTATTGTCCCAGCTTGTGACTCCTTGTACCATTTTACACGAGCATATATTAGCTATCTCAACTCTAAATTGTCAATTCCTTGATCAGCTCTGTTTTGCAACGTTGTAAGAGMATGGAAACAACACAAGTCTTAATATGGTGATTCTCGTCAGTTTCACAAAGTTTGCTCCCATGGATTTGATGCTCTCATCCAATCCTCTTCTAAAAAAGGCATGAACCGAGTCGCATACAATCCTCATCTTAAATTGGCATGTTACAAGGTTTTTTGTATTGCTTGTTGGGGCCATGTAAGATCCATTGTAGAAATTCCATATCACCTATAAATGAACAACGGAACTAAGTCTCAAAGATGGAAGATGGTATCAATGATAGGTAAGAAACATCATAAATGTTATTGCGTCAATGGTTAGTCAAGAATCGTTATGACAACTTCTTACTCATCTATTATCACCTCAATATGTTAAGAGAGAACACATTCTTTGAAGCCTTTATCATGTTTTTTCTGTGTGAAATATATATATATATATAAGAATAATTTGATTTAAAGATCATGTCCTGGTTAGACACCAAATTGGTGTATCAGACATCTCTGTTTGTCAGACAACAAACCCCCTCCATGCAACAATTTGACTAATTTTATGGAAGTGTACATACCCTACCCTCCTCAAGATTCGAATATATAATTTTAAAAGAGGAAACACATGTTCTTGACCATTAGGCCCATTGACCCATCCACCAAAAGCAAGTTGCTAATTGGGAGGTTAAGAATTCCAATTCAATGAAGTCTCTCAAGGTTACCAACGACTCTTGCAACTAGTGGTTGACACCATCTTCCCTCTGGATAGTCTTGTAGTTATTGGTTGACATTGTCCTCCATCCAAATATTCTATGGAAGATGGGGAATCTGCAAAGTTTTCCTTTGAATATATATATATATATATATCTCAAGGTTAGCCCAATCAATTGAACCATCCACCTAAGGCAAGTTGTTGGCAAGGAAGTCATAGGTCACAAATTCAAGTCCCTCGTGGTTATATATATCAACCCCAAGGTTATCCCAGTCAATATGGCCATCTTCCCAAGGCATATTGTCAACAAGGAGGCCATAGGTCACAGAGTTGAATCCAATGGAGTCTTTCAAGGTTACCAACAGTGATTGTAGCTAGGTTTGAGTCATCCTCCATTTGAACATTTCAAGGAAGAGGGCGTGATTTTGCAGAGTTTTCCTTGACAAAGCCCAAATAGTTTGGATCCAATGGCAAGGAGAGAAGTTCTTCACCACACAAAGAAAGTTCAATTTCCATGAGAGATTTCCCTAGAACCATGGTATCACCTTGAGTTTGTGGTTAAACATGTGGTTGAACCCAAGAAATTATATTAAATGATCTCATGACCCATCCACACATAAGTGGATCAAAGCCCATCCACATACCCTTTGAATTTAAAAGCCCGAAGGGTTAGTTCAATTTGTAGGACCATCCACCCAAGGCATGTTGTCAATAGGGAGGCCATATGTCACAATTTCGAATCCAATCAAGTCCCTTGAGGTTACCAACAATTTAGTAATTATATTTTAATATGAAGATTAAAATATATATCGTTTTATGTCTATGGATAAGGAGCTTTTACTTTGGAACTTAGCTTGTTAAGTGCACAAGGAGAAATATAGAGTAGGTGGTTGGGCTGAATTTCAAATGCAATGACTATTGACTTTTATGTTTGTTCCTAAATTAAAATTACAATGGTATGTCTTGTGTATCTCAAAAAGAATGGATAAGTTTTTGCATTGTGACATAGAATTTCACTTAGGCTTTTTCAGTGTCAAATATATTTGTGATTTGCTTATATTATTGTGGCTGTCATACCATCCTTTGGATTTAAATTTTGACAACCAGGGAAGAGAACTGAATTCATGTTTCTCCAAGATATCATGTTCACATATCTTTCAAGAAAATAATGCAATGGCTTATGTCAAAATTTAAATCCAAAGGATGGTATGAGAACCGTGACAGCATAAACAAATCACAATTACATTTGACCTTAAAAACACCAAAGTGAAATCCAATGTTGCAATGTAAAAGTTTATCCATTTTTTCGGGATACACAAAACAATATTGTAGTTTTATTTGGGGTACAAACATAAAAGTCAATGGGCATTGACTTTGAAATTTGCATGTACTTCTCATTGTGCACTTGACAGGCTAAGTTCCAAATTCAAAACTCTTCATATCTTCATATTAAAATGTTATTACCAGATTACGAATTATGAAAATAATCCAGTAATTACAGTTAAAAATATGATGATTATCAACACAGAAAATGATATATATTTTTATCTTCGTATTAAAATGTTATTACCAGATTTCAAATTATGAAAATAATCCAGTAATGACAGTTAAAAATATGATGATTATCAACATCAGTGAGGGCTCAAGTTGTGTACAGGGGCTCCACTCTAAGTGGTGTGTCTCATCTGAATCCACATGTTTTGACAGAATAGATACCCTCAGACCTAACCCTTAATTCTAAGGAAATGTGTTTTTGCAGCACAGCCCCTTGGGAAATGTTTCTCGAAAAACTCTATAATAAATAAATATTATAATTATAATGTTTCTCAAAAAACTCTATGGGTTTTTTTTTCGGGTTTTCGATAGGAACCATTTTTGCAGCTTTCAAAGAACAAAGGATGTAATGCCAATATGGATAATATGACCAAGAATAAAGCTTAGATGGACATACAGGGTGCCTTTTTGAAGTGAGAACTTAAATTTGCATTGAAAAATGTAGACAGTTATTTGGGAATTGCACAGATATCGAACAAAGTGGCATCATTCACAAATCTAATTTGAAATGATAAACAGTAATTTCATTCTTTCAGTTACACAACACTATCGTTCCATGTAAGTTGAACAGGTATTTCACTGAGAAGCCATACTTTTTGGTAACCATATCAATTCGTGCCATTACAAGGATGCACAACACTATCGTTCCATTTAAGTTGAACAGGTATTTCACTGAAAAGCGATACTTTTTGGTAACCATATCAATTCCTGCCATTACAAGGATGCAACAGTTACACATAAGATGTACAATACTATCGTTCCATTCAAGTTGAACATGTATAGCACTGAAAAGGCATAGTTTTTGGTAACCATATCAATTCCTGCCATTACAAGGATGCAACACAAGTGTGGTAGTATATGCATCTAAACTCCAGATATCCCCATCAATCATATCAAATTTGTGGATCCTGAAATATTGGTATAAAGTAAATTCCCAATGGAAACAAGCACTTCCGCACTTCTAAACATGAATGTGAGTTCCAAAATTAGGACTACCTTTACCAATAAAAGATATATCAAAGCATTACGAGATTTTATAAACTAAAATATGACAGGTTCCATGGATATTTTAATTTGAATATTGCTTAAATCCTGTAAAATCCTTCAAAATTTTGACCAATGAAAGGAATTGAACTCTTACATTAGTTGGTCAGTTACGTATGTTATTGTATTTGTATGATTGAAATTGTATTTGTACCTTCCAACAATGCTAGTCGTCCCCAAGATCATTAACTATAATCTTATGCAGAGGCTTCTCTCCATTTGATACCACTTTCCATATTATGATTTCCATGCAACTTTCTCAGTCACAAACATGAGATTCATACCGTATCTTATAGTGATTATCATATCCTCTTAAAATGCTGTTATCAAAAGACAGCACAAAGTTGGTAATGTGTACGAAAAAAATAGCATGCTTAGCACATACCATTGCCAACCCATCAACCAAACACTATAGATAAGCTTCTATGATTTTACAGTCGATAAAAGAAAATCCAAGAAATGTGAGCAGATCTCAAGTGTCTTAAATATCCAAAACTGTATGAGCACTGGCAATCTTGAAAATGTGAGCATAAAGCATTTTTGTGGAAGAAAGACATACTCTAGAAAGAATACCAACAGTCGACATCTTACATGCACACAAAGTTGAAGGCAGAGCAGCAGTTGGGAGTTGGGAATATGTTTGACTTGCCAACTCATATCCAAAGTTCTGTGAAGTATGAAAAAAAATCCCTACATGCATTGCTACTACATAATAAAATAATTTGTAGTCCCCGCAAAGAAACAATAGTCATGAACCACAAGCTTTCCATAAAACAAGTCGTTCAATGTGGGAGAATGCTGTGCCAAGATCTTAAATGTCTTGCAAGTAGCCTAGGAATTTGAAGGATGATTTCACTTGCATAGATAATTCATATTATCAAGAAGAAATGTAGACAGGCAATTCACTCTATATTCAAAAGATATTTTACAGCTTCAAAGAATGACTTCATTGGAATTCACCAAAACTGGTGAGATGACAGGATCAAAAGTTTGTCCAGGAGTCTTAGGCATCCTCCACCTGCACATATAGACTAGCCTGTGGATGAAGACCTGCTTCCTTCAAGGACAGAGCATATTTGTCTGGACCATAAACAACTCGAGGAAAATTTGAGACTAAGCTGTATTTTTCAGCAAGCAGACAATTTAATGAATCAACATAATCATAAAGGGACTGAACTGTTGCTGAGCTATGAAATCTCCGTTCCTTTCGCTCTCCATTAGGAAACCGCACAAGGACCTAACAATAATAATAAACACCAAAATATTGAACAGTTAGTTGCAGATAAAAATTTATCAAAACATATACCCAAAACCATATCAAGATAAAGAAAATAGAAGCTGAAGTAGTCCATTAGATGTCTGGTTCATCAAAAGGATTTAAAACATGAACTTAGGAAAATCACTTGAAAAAAGTGAAGATAGAGTTAATCCATCAAAAAAGGTTAAGAAAACTGTACTGTTATGTAAATGAATTTAGCACCTCCATAAGTATAAGAAAAAGTCTCTTTTTATAGCACTTTTTCCATGTCCATTTACAAAAGCATAGTCACAGTAGAAATACAAGATATATATGTATAAAATTGTTGAGAAAAAAAGCCCCAAGGGTTAGTTCAAGCAATCATGAGCCAGATGTGGGATGTCTCCCCCAAGTTTGGGAGGTCATGTTTTCAATTTTCTTGATCCTCTCAGAGTGAGTTGCTTGGAAGTTAGGACCAGCGGTTTACCCTGGTTACCACCCATCGATGGCAGTGAAGTCTCCAAGAGTTTCCCATACATGGTTATAAGGAAAAATAAATTGTTGAGAAGAATAATATACTTAAAATAAATTAAAGTGTGCATTAGTAGTTGAGTTCACACTAATGCATTTCTAATACAAAATTCAACCTGTTAAGTTGTGTTCCTCGCAAATGTGACTACCAGTTCATGTTTGAACTTTGGACACATTAACTTAAAGGAAAAAATCAAAGACAATTATAGGTCTGACCTTGTCTCAAGGGCTAGGCTTTCAAATTTTCCAGTCCATGCATTTTTTACAGAAAGTTGATCAAACAAGGAACAATCAACTAAAATCTATCAAATCACTGAAAATTTACCAATCACATTATATTGAAAAGATATAAGATATAAGATAAAAATGTTACCTGCGTAACATCTGGCCCTTTCTCGGGCTCCACGCCCAATGACATTGCCTTCTCTTGACGTCGCCTTTCCAGAGCAGCTTCCCTCTCAGCTGCTTCCTTTGCAGCTCTTGCCAGAGCCTCTTCCTCTTCTTTGCGTCTCTTCTCAGCTTCAGCTGCCTCTCTTTCCAAGCGTTCGGCTTCTTCCTGCCTTTGTCGCTCTCTTGCCTGCTCGCAGACAAAGCTTTCCCAATTAAGAACATAAAAATATAAAGAATTTAGGTGCACAGAAACTATTGTTATTACTTCTTCAAATTCTTTATTTTCTACTTCCTTTTCAGTGGCTCTCATAAGAATCCTGAAAGATTGTTCCTCCAAAAAAGCAGACAATTCACATGAGATTTGGGAAACAAGTATATACTCTGTCAGCTTCAAGTGCAGCTTGAAAGGCAGCATCCTGTTCTTCTCTCAATCGCCTATTATGCCTCCTCTCTTCCTCTTCAATTCGAGCTGCAACAAGCACAGACCCACTTTCTTCTACTACCCTCTGAAGAACTGACAGCATCTCTGAAGGGGATTTTGGGCCCTCAACCTGTTATACCATTCAGATGATAAAACATCTGTGTTACAAAAATAATATGCCACAAACAGTCGAAATCTTGTAACTCTTGCTGATAACGAAACCTTTCTTTAAGTTGAAATTTTCTCTTACATTTTTAGTTCTTTATAGTTTGTTAGAGGTAAACATAGCATCTAAGTTCATATCCAACTGCAACAGATACAGTGTAGCAATAGGCTAGAAACATCATTCACACATTCCAACTTAAATCTATACTAAAATCCTGACAATAAAATGCATGAGCTTTTCAGTTTAAACTTTTAAAGAATACATGTGAAATAATTATAAACAAGTCCCGTCACTTATACAACACTTTCACGTCAGCATCTTTGTCTGTAGCAGATATTGACATAACTGTAACAACCAAAAAGTTTCTTAAACCGCAAAGAAAAAAAATTGTTGGAACTTGGAAACTTGCAAATTGATAATTTAAATATTGAAATAAGATTGAACTGAGCATTAAATGGCTGAAGACCCACCAGAGAAATGAATTCTCACTAAGATTTTGTACTAGAGGGTCTTTAATAATCTTTTACAATAATCTTGACACAAAATGGGTTTCAGATGGCAGACCCCGGTTCAGGGGAAAGGCTGGCCTTTTCGTGACACCTTCTTTCCTAAATTTCGTCCCAGCCACCATGACTATCTGTGTGGCTGTCAAACCTCCTCCACCTCTGGGACAGGTTTTAAAATTGAGAGGAAATTCTTCAGGCAGATTTCTTCGGATGGCAAAAATGGAACTAGAGGTGTGTTCATCTGTGCTTGGGCGCATTGAATTATACTTGAGCAAGGGTTTACCAATCAGGGTCACTCTAGAACTTGACGGCTCTAAATGGACCCAGCTACTAGATTATGAAAACACTGCATCCAGGTGCAGGATCTGCCGGGCTTGGAAATTATATGGAAACCTGCACGAAAAGTGTTCTCCAGATGGACAGTGAAAAGAAAACCCCTTTGAGCATACAAAATATGGATCGTGATGGTTTATAGAAACTTACTAAGAGAAGAAAGAAAAGTATAATTGATCTGGAAATTGGACCAAGAAAGAAAAGTACAGTGTCTCTAAAGAGAAAGATCCTTTGCAATGCAATGGAGAGGCACAAAAGATGACAAAACTTCTTCCGTGATAGAAAATATGAAGGACTCAACTTCAGCAGGGATCTTAAGCCAAAGAAATCAGGAAAGAAATCTTTGGACCTAAGGATCCCCCTTCACAAAAGAAGGGAGTAAGAAGATACCAGCGATGACTCCAAAATAAGGCAACTTACAAAGATGCAGGATCCCAAAAGTTCAGAGAGCGGAACTTTCTTCTCTCTTTCTGTTTACCTGCTTCCTGGTGACGGATATAGCTATAGGATAATTGTACTAGTTTTTCTTCTCTTCGGATTTTATCAATTTTTAGTAGAAATTTCGAGAATTGGGCAATTAATGCCACTCTGAAATTTTATTTCATTTACTTGAGGTTTCCCAGATCGAATGCCTGTGAACTTTCAGCCTTATGGCTGACCTGAAATATTAAATTACAGCAATAATATTTTACTTCCCTTCAACCAAATTTCACCCAGCAGCCCAAGAGAATAAATACCATATGAGTGTACATCAATACCACAATACTATAGACCTTAGGGCACACTTATCAAGGCATATAACAGATCTGAAATGTCTTATTACAGCAGATTATAACAGCAGCAAATTTGCTACTTTATCTTCTGGATATGTATTAAATCACTTAACCAATTCAGCTATATGTTATGTCAAATCAGAATATGAACAACAAGGACTGAACTCTACACAATCAAGAAGATGACATATGATCCATAAATGGAATAGCCTATCCATTTCAACAACACAGAATCCTCTCTATCAAATGAAAACACTCCTCTGTCCACCAGCAATTTCTATGTTCCCTTGGTTCTCCCTAGTTGACGGAAACTCAACCCTTCAAGCCAATAGTCGAGTCGACTAGCCAATAGTTTAGGCGACCACCCAATAGACAACTCGACTAGTTGATAGACCAATCGACCACCCAATAGACGAATCAACCAAATGATAGTCAAGTCGACTAGGGAATGGGGTAAGTCGACTAAGAAATGGGCAAGTCTATTGTCTGCATGCCCAATCGACTAAGGAAGATGAATCAACCAAGAAAAGAAATCCGACCGACCAGAGAGGTGATCTAGTTGACTGGCAAGTGTAGTCGATCAAATAAAGAAGGGTAATACGACACGGGTGGAAGGAATTGACCAACAATGAAGCAAAACGTTGAAGGACGAGATGTGTTGACCAGCATCGGAGATAAATGCTCAGAGGGCGAAATGGATACCCAACAATGACGAAAGATGTCCAGAAAGCAAACTTGACAACCAACAGTGAAGGAAAAACGTTTGAGGGGTGAATTGGGCAACAAACAATGGATAAAAACGTTTGAAGGGTGAATTGGGCAACCAGCAATGGAGAAAAACATCATATATGACCCGTGCACAAAGAACAATGCCCAAACAGCACTACAATACGTGGTATGATCTTTATACAACCTATGGGCAAAGGAAAAACACCCCAACAGTGATGAAAACATAAGATACGGCCTTTGGGCAAAAGTAGACACCAGCCAACAACAAATTCTGTTAGATTTTCTTAAATTTTCAGTAGCAATAGATTTACCTAAGTATTTTGATCTTCATTTAACATTCAATAACCATATACTGAAAATATAAACAGGATCTAGAAGCAGATAGACAAGCACAAGAAGACACAAAGATTTATCTGGAGAAAACCCCAAACTCGGGGAAAAACCCAGCCAACTTTTCTTAGAGGGAATCTTTTTGATAATACAATACAACAATGAACAAGCTCTATTCACAAGAGCCAAACTGATAATGAAGAAACCCTGATACAAGAACTTATCTTTCTCCTTGCCAAACCCTAGCGAGGGTAGTTGAGGCACCACACAATACTAGCGCAACTCCACTAGAGATAGCGCACAAGAGAAATCACCAAGAACCACGAAGAAACCCCAATTGTTGCAGTAGTTGTGTCTTCTTCTTGCCTCAGACTTGCGCCTCCTTTTTCCTTCCGATGAGATGAGTGAGTGTCTTCAAATGAGCAAGGCATCACCTTTATTTATACTAGTTCATCCACTTAGTTGGAGCCGACTTCTCTTCCTGGAAATTTTATTTCCACTTTATTATTTTCCTATGGGTTGACTTCTCTTCCTGGGTGTTCTTCAACTGTTCAATGGTCTTCCTTTGACTTCTTGGAATCTTCTTCTTCTCTAAGAAAAGTTGTCTAGGAGGGAATACCTCCCGCTGCTACCAAAACATCAACACTCGCTCTTAGCTAGGGAGGTATTCTTCCATGATAATCTCTTCTAGTAGTCCCAATCACACCCATCCATTTCACATGGCATGGAAAGACTACCACCAGAGTCACAAGACTACGCTGCAAGTATCTATGACGTTTCTCCTCTCCTAGTAGTCCCAATCACACCCATCCACTTCACATGGTATGGGCAAGACTACCACCATAGCCCCATTCACACATAGCCACTTACATAGCTTAAGAAAGGCTATGCCATGGTCCCAATCACACCTAGCCACTTCACATGGCGTAGGTAAGACTTGTACCAAGCTACTCGTTACTCCCTCAGTCACTTTACATGGTTGATCTGGGAAACCTTTGGCCAAAGGGAGAGTATCTTCCCGCTGTAGGAGAAACATCACAACTCCCTCTCAATGAGGATGGACACTCTGCATCACACCAAGCTTGTCTTTAAGTACTCATACTTCACTCTAGACAGAGGCTTGGTGAGAATGTTTGCTATCTGCTCGATACAAAAGATCAAACCTGGTATGCAAACCTAGAGTCTTGTTGTTGTTGTTCCATTTGATTTCGAGATGTCATATACTATAGGAGACATCATCATTGTTGCCTCCAACTCTTAAGCTTCCTCTGAGTGCACTAGATCTAGGATCCCTTTGTCACTGCTTGGACAAATGTCCTTTTGCAAAGTGTACATCTCCTGCAAACACCCTCATGATATAATTTATATACAAGTGCATACCTCTGAAATTTGTAGCACCATCCAGCTTGTCTTCCAATCTCAAGGTTTGCACAACTGCAACTGGCAACTGCAACTTCAACTGTAACTATAACTGCAATTGGCAACTGCAACTGTAACTGGCAACTACAACTACAACTGTAGTGAGAAATTTCAACTTTCACCAAGTTGTAATATGAGACCACCAGGAGGTGCGCTAGACTAGGGCGAGTTGATCTATGGCAAAATTAATCTCAACGTCCTCCAATAAATTGCTCAACGAGCTTAACAAAAAACTGTGTAGCGGTAAATTTCAACAAAGTGGCCTTCCATTTTTGCTCACGATCTTCCTTCCAGTGATTAGACTGTTATGAAGGTAACCTGCTCTGATACCATGTTAGATTTTCTTAAATTTTCAGTAGCAATAGATTTACTAGAGTATTTTGATCTTCATTTAACATTCAATAACCATATACTGAAAATATAAATAAGATCTAGAAGTAGATAGACAAGCACCAGTAGACACAAAGATTTATCCTGGGAAAAACCCAGCCAACGTTTCTTAGAGAGAATCTTTCTAATAATACAATACAACCATGAAAAAGCTTTATTCACAAGAGCAAAACTGATTATAAAGAAACCCCGATACAAGAACTTATCTCTTCTCCTGGTTAAACCCTAGTGAAGGTAGCTAAGGCACCACACAATACTAGCGCAACTCCACTAGAGATAATGCACAAGAGAAATCACCAAGAACCACCAGGAAACCCCAGTTGTTGTTGTAGCTTCGTCTTCTTCTTGACTTAGACTTGAGCCTCTTTTTTCCTTCTGATGCGATGAGTGAGTGTCTTCAAATGAGCAAGGCATCACCTTTATTTATACTAATTCAATCACTTAGCTGGGGCAAACTTCTCTTCCCGGAAATTCTATTTCCACTATTATTTTCCTGTGGGCCGACTTCTCTTCCTAGAAATTCTATTTCCACTTTATTATTTTCCTGTGGGCAGACTTATCTTCCTGGGTGTTCTTCAACTGTTCAATGGTCTTCCTTTGACTTCTTGAAATCTGGTCTTCCTTTGCTTTGTCTTTTCTCCCAAGGGAAAAGAAGGTCTCATGAAAGTCTCATGTTTTCTTAATACATTATTTCTTTATGTACAACAATATATTGCCCGACTTCACAACATCTCATATATTTGACTTAAGACTACATTACATACATAGGTAAACATCAATCGTGATGGCATGGGGCCCTTCACGCCAACAAGTTGATCTACTTCAGCATCCATAGCCTTAAACATTGCTTGTGATGATCATCCAGGGCCTATGTCGATAGCCAATTGTTCTTGTTTGAATCCGATTCGAATCACACCTCCCCATTGGGAGGCTTTTGGTTCCCAAAACCTACCAAGGATAGATGAGGGAACTTGCTTGCAATTCCTCTCATACCACTTCGCTTTCCTTGGGGTCTGTCCTTTGAGACTGATCTGCAACATTTCTTGTTGTCCTCTTCGAGTTGCCCACTCTTTGTGCTGCAGAACTTTGTCTTCCTTCAACTCTTGAAGACCATGAGGTGCAAGGTCTTCAACAGTAGTAAGAACCTGATGTTCTTCCTCCTCATCCAGCATGGAAGGTTCTAACAACTTCAAATATTCCACGTTCACCATCAAACTAATCTGCATATAAGGTGCAAGTTTTAGCCTAAAGGCATTCTCATTCACTTGCTCAGTGATGTCAACTGGTCTGTATCTAAGGGGCTTGAGTTTCTTTATTGCTCCTTGTAATCGTTCCTTACTGAGATAGAGCCACACCTTGTCTCCAACACGGAATTTGCGATCCTCCATGTTGATCATGCTTGGCTTTACACAATTGTTGGCTCTTCTCGAGTTGCTCCTGAACCCTTAGATATATTTTTCTGATCTTGTCCACTAATGTGTTTGCCTTTTGTTCATCTCCTTGTAGCCCTACCTCATCCTTTTGTGGTCCATACACAATATCAAATGGTGAAGTAGGTAAATAACGAAAACATCTCTCAAAAGGAGACTTATTGGTGGAAGAAAAGAGAGCTCTATTGTAGGAGAGTTGAATGTAGACTAACTGCTCGTCCCAAGCCCTTGGATGTTTGCTATTGTAGCCTCTCAACAATTGCACCAATGTCCTATTAACAACCTCAGTTTTTCCATCAATTTGAGGATGGAATGCAGTGGAAAACTTCAACTTGGTATCCATTCTTTCACAAAGCGTTGTCCAAAATCTGCTCATGAATTTGTTGTCTCAATCAAATATGATAGAGGTTGGCAATCCGAAAAGCACACAAACATGGTTGAAGAATAGTTCAACTACCTCTCGTCCTAAGATTGTCTTCTTACATGTAATGAGCACAAACATTTTGTTGAAGCAATCTACCATGACAAACAAGTAGTCATGGCCTCTACGAGTCATAGGCAAACCTCCAACAAAATCCATGAAGATGCTCTTCCAAGGCCTGCTCGATACTGGCAATGGCATGTACACACCAAGTTTCCACTTTCTTGGCTTGCTAGTGTTGCACAGAACGCAACCTCTAACAACATTTTCCAATTGCTCCTACATCTTCGTCCAATACACGTATTGTTGCAAATTTGCCACTATCTTTGTCATATTAAAATGCCCAACAACTCTAGAAGTGTGTGATTCTCTCATCAACTAAACTCTTGTGTCCTGGGGGTATGGCATTGTTTGTCCAGCTTGTATAGCATCCCATCTTGGAGGTGGTATTCGTTTCCTTCCATGACAGTGACCAACCTCTCCTTCAACTACTTGTAGACTCCTCTAAAATCTTCATCCCCCTCGTAGTCTTCACTCAGAAGTTCATGAGTGAAAGGCTCACGTTGCAATATCATTCCAACTGTTGCAATCTTCTTTAGTGACAATCAAGAGAGCATGTCTGCTAGCCTATTCATGGCTCCTTTCTTGTACTTGATCAATAGATGAAATTGTTGCAAGAAACCTAACCACTTGTAATGCCTCACCTGCTACATCTTGCTCTGACTTTGCAGGTACTGAAGGGGCTGGTGATCCGTACGTATGATGGTCTCTTTTCCCAGGAGATAATGCTTCCACTTCTTCACCGCCTGATGAGTACTAATCAGAGAGAGTTTAGCTTTATCCTTATGTGCATTTATGGCATATGATTTTCCATCCTTGACTAGCCTTACTGGTTAGCTCTCCTTCTGAAAATTGCATCCCTCGCGTACAAGTATGGACTTCCCAAGATGACTCCACATGTCCAAAGGGACCACATCTACAACTACTTCATCGGCAAAGTTTTAATTGATGGAAAAATTAAATTTGCACTGCTTGTTCACTTTCAATTCCACATCTTGCCTTACCCAGCACAGGCGGTGTGGATGCAGATGATCTTGTGTCTCTAGTCCAAGCTTCTCAACCAGTCGTGCGAAGAGCAAGTTGGATTGTGAATTGGGATCAAACAAGCAATCCACCTTGCTTTGCATCATGTGGATTTTAATGCAGAAAAGTTCGGTCATCTCCTTCTCCTCCTTATGACTGCAACCAACTAATGCAACCTCTTTCCGAAAATTAGTGCAATTGATCTTCCCTTCTGGGTCTAAGGTGTTATCCACCCATTCCTCGGCATCCACTAATATCAATGCTTTCTTCTTCTTCTAGAAATGTTTGGGGCACTTCTCAAGGTGCAATTTCCAACAATCCCCCTCAGTGTGTCCCTTTTTATCACATCCTTTACATTGTTGGACAAAAGGTGTTGCTTCTTGTGTTGCCACCACAATCTTCTTCTCATTCCATTTCTTGTTTTTCTTCTTCTATTGTTTCTCATGTGGTTCTACTTGCTTGTTGCTTCCACTTATCTCCCTCAAGGTATTGTGCTCGAATGCTAGCCTCATCAATCATCTTTGGTTTAAATAGCATCAGTTGTCACAGAATTTGAGGTTACAGTGTCCCCAAATACTTGATTAACATGTCTGAAATTTTGAGAGAAAATCCCATCTGGATTGCTCTCTTCCTAAACTCTGTGGTGAACTCCTGCATTGATTGTCCTTGTCTCTGCCTGAATTACTGCCATACTATTTGTTGGTGCTCCTCATATCAAATTGGGTAAAACTGGGCTTTGATCATGTCCTTGAACATCACCCAGCTAGTCATTGGTGGCTCATTTTCCAATGCTCTACATATTACATCACTCTCCCACCTAAGGTTGTTGGGAGCAGGGAGCAAGAAGCACAATTTTCAAAAAAATCCGAGCACAAATGTTTTTTTTATAATACATATTTTAATATATTTTATTTTAAGAACATGTGTTTTCTCCTAAGAGGTCACAAGTTCAAATCCAAAGGGAGGTAGGGTATGTATACCTTCGTAGACTTTAGCAGTGAAATCGTTGCACGGAGGGGGTCCCTTGTCCCACAAACAAGGGGTCGTAGTCGTGACCTTAAAATTAGATTATTATTATTATTATTGTTATAAAAAAAAACTTGCAAAATGTCGAATCAATTGCAAAAAACGTGAAAACATAGATTTAAGATCATTTAACTATTGAATCAGTGATGATCATTAAAGCATCAACAATTTAGTACACAACATCAATCATAAAAAATTGTTATCAACAGATTGTAACATACAACATCAACCACAAAATGAAATAGACTCTAAAGCATCATATTCATTACCGAAGAGTCGTAAGATTCAAATTTCAGTCAATAATTCAAACTTCAAAACCGTCATATAATGTTCATAACTTCAAAGCCATAATAAAGACAAAGTACTAAGTTCTAGATACTACTTCTAAACAGAAAAAAGAAAAAGAGATCTAGTATATAGTAGTAAGTACTAAGTACTATGCACTAAAATTTCCTCTTGGCACGAGAAATTCCTGGTTTCTTTTCCCGTGATCTTCGAAGAAGAGTAGTAATAGGTGGAAGTGTTCGTGGAACACGGCCAACCGTTGAATGGCCCCTGCGTGACAATGGATGATGTGAAGATAAAGGAAAAACTTATCCATCCGAAGCCTTGCTAGTGGATGGAGGTGGCATGTCTACTCTAGGAATATGATCACCATCATGATCACCCAAAATTTCTACTTCCAAGTGCTCTAAAACCATGGCTCCATCCTCCAAATTAGTCTCCTCTGGATTGTTGTCCCAAGTTGCATCTCTTTTAGAATTATCATGCTCGCTGCATCACAATATTGGAACAACAACCTCAAGTTGTAATGCACATAAACCAAGCTTTCTACATGGTCTGCATTCAAGTTGTTTCTCTTTACACTGTAGATGAAGCTAAAGGTGCTCCAACACCTCTCTGCAGGAGAGGTGTTAGCCACCTGAGAAAGCACCTTCACCGCCAATTTATGAAAATATGTGGTAGAGGAGCCATAAATGTTCCACCATTCCATAGAACTCAACCTATCTTGATCTTTAGTTGCATGCAGATTACCAAAGACTCCATGCTCATTGATGTACTTGCTCGATTCGCTTCGTACTTGAGCACACTCCTCTTCCTCAGGTACCAACTTGTCTAATGCAATCATATATTTGTTTTGCACCTCTGGATCTGTGTGGTTTTCTCCTAGCCCAACCCCCAGGCGCTGGTTGGGCCAACCAAGATGAAGAATAATATTTTGGGGTAAGGACATATGCTAGGGCACGAAGTGGAACATTCAGATTATCCCACCTTTTGACCACATGTTTATGGATATGATCATACAAGATAGCATCCCTCGACTGAACAATGTTTTTGATTTGGCCTAGCATGTTGCCCATCTGCTCATACACCTCCCCAATCATCAGTTGATGTCTATGAAAACCAAATCATACTATAAATGGGTTTGGTGAACTGCAGAATATATCGAACCTATTGCCAAAATTGACCATCAAGAACGATATCCTCCACCTCCTGAAAGTCAATTATGTCAGATGCAGATGTAGCCTTGTCTTTTAGATCCTGCCTTGAATCACTCAAGAACATACTAGCCAATGCCTCTCTTACCTTCAAAAGGCGCCTAAGGTGAGATAATAGCTAGCAAATCTGGTCTTTGCAATCTTTAGTAACTCCAACTTTAAGTGATTGCAAAAAATGAAGCGGGCCATGGTATGATTGGTAATGAATCTTATCATCTTCTTCCCTCTCTTGTACAAATCACCAATCCATTTATAACCATGGTCCTTCATTTTAATGAAATCATGCATCAAAAGGTTCATTGTGTGAACCAAACACCCTGACCAAAATATATTGGGATAGTTGTCCTCAATGATTGCCCATGTTGGCTTACAATTAGCAGCATTATCAGTGATGACTTGAATGACATTGTAGGGCCCAATATCTTGAATGGTTTTAATCAAGGCTTCTACAATATTAATACCAGTCTTGTAGCGATCTGTCTAGTCATGGGATGAAAGGAAGACTGCACCACTAGCAGACACCAAGAATATTCATCAATGGCCTACCTTTAACATTTGCCCAACCATTAGATACAATTGATACCCCATGTTGGTTCCAAGCATTTGTAATTTTTCTTAAAGCACCATGGATTTTGGCTCTTTCCCTGTCAAGTCCCAAGGTTCTAGTTTTTTCATACCCGAGGCTCTTGTATCATTTAGGGGCACCATTGATGGCTTGTACCATTTCATGCCAATAGGGTAAGTAATGAACATTGAATGGTATACCACATGCATAGAGAAACCTGAAAATTTTTGCATCCACATCATCTCTACAACCTTGGTCAAGGAAACATGATAGTGTTCTACGCCCTGAAGACGAAGACGAGAATCCATTAGCATGGGGGGATGCAGATCAACCAATGAACATTCTTTGTGAACTCTCATGTTCAACCTTTGTTCTTTTGGATTTGTTTTGTGTTGCCTCCTCTTCCCTTTGGTATTTGGGTGGCACTTCCACACATGTTTTGACTCTTATAGTCTTACCTTCATCCCAGTGCATAATTCCACATAGATGTTTTCTCACACGGGTATAGGAACCTGTGTTAGTTTTATGACAACGGTGGCATCTAAATTTTGTGGTTCCACCCCCTTTCCCTCCCCCAAGCCTTGTCACATACTTCGACAAAGATGTTAAAATCTCTTTGGGTTTTTGTGTGTCATCACTATCACTTTCAATTTTATTTTCATCATCCCCTTCCATTTCTTCCTCCTCTCCATGGTATGTGTTGTCAACTTCTATTTCTTATCACTATCACAGGTATTTCATCGTCCTTCAACTCCCAACTCCACCATCATAGTCAAAAAATGGAACCCAAATGACATACCACATTGGCATACCCATCATGATTACTGAATCTTGATAATAACTTGCTACCTGCAATAGAATGATGGAGGAGAAATGGGAAAGAGTAGGAGAAGAAAAATTTCAAATATTCAACATAGCATAATATACTAGTTTACAACACATGGATTTTTTTTTTAAACAAGAATGGGGCTTAAGAGCCTACCTTTTTAGCTCTCCAATGGAGGTTGAATATGACTATGGCAGCCTTCAATCTCCCTTCCAAGCTCTCCAATATTCCTTTCAAGCTCTATGATCCCTTCCAAGCTCTCCATGTTGATGTTTTGGTAGCTACGAGAGGTATTCCCTCCTGGACAACTTTTCTTAGAGAAGAAGAAGATTCCAAGAAGTCAAAGGAAGACCATTGAACAGTTGAAGAACACCCCGGAAAAGAATAAAATGAAATAGAAGACCACAGAAGAGAAGTCGGCCCACAGGAAATAATTAAAGTGGAAATATAATTTCCAGGAAGAGAAGTCGGCCCACAGAAATTATAAAGTAAATATGAAGACCAAGAATAAAAAATTGGACCCAGACAGGCGCCCAGATTAGTATAAATACATGGCAGGATCATTTCATGTGTACAGACACACAGTTCTCCTTCTGCAATGCGTACTAGGCAGTTGCAGCAGTTTCACTATTTCTGGTTTCTGGTCCTCTTGGAGAGTGCGCACTACTTGGGGAAGGATATTCTTGGTGGCTCTTGGTGGTTTCTCTTGTGCGCTACCTCTGTTAGAGTTGCACTAAGATTGTATGGTGCTTCCCAGTTGCTTCATGCCAGTTGCAGTTGCAGTGCCAGTTGCAGTTGCAATGCCAGTTGCAGTGCCAGTTACAGTTGCAGTTACCAGTTGCCAGTTCTGTGGTGCGCTATCTTGCTCTAGTGATGCACCTATCTTGTGCCATTTCTGTGGTGCTACTCAGTTGTCTACCCTTGCTAGGGTTTGACAAGAAGAAGAGATAAGTATTTGTTATTAGGGTTTCTTCATTGTTGGTTTGCTCTTGTGAATAGAGGTTGCTCATGGTTGTATTGGAAAGATTCTCTATAAGAAAAGTTGGTTGGGTTTTTCCCCGAGTTTGGAGTTTTCCCAGGATAAATCTCTGTGTCTTCTTGTGCTTGTTTATCTGTTGCTTGTATATTTCAGTATATGTTTATTGATTGTTAAAAGAAGATAAAAATGTTGTGGTAAATCTAATGTTAACAAAACTAATGAAAATTTAACACTCCAATCTCCCTATAGCAGCTTTCAATCTCCCTTCAATCTCCTCAAGAACAAGCAAGAAGCCCACTCAAAACCCTCCTAGCAAAGATGAGTGAAATGAGTGAAACGAAAAATAGAATGAGAGAAAAAAGGAGCGAGTATTTTAATCCTAAAAACCCCTATCCATACCTTTTCAACCCTTTTGGAACCTTGTCTTGGTTCCCAAACACCCACAAAGAGGGAAAAATTCGCCCAAGAACACCTCATTTTAGCAAGAGGCAAGGAGCGCTTTTTTCCCCTTATGGGAGCGTTTAGGGAGCACTCCCTAAACAGGCAGGGAGCGTGCTCCTTGAAAACGCTCCCAAAAGGGAGCGTTCAAAAAGTGCGCTCTCAAGAGTGCTTCCTAAACACTTCCTCTAGGAGCAAGATCCAAGAGCGGGGGAGGCACTTCCCCGCAGCCTAGCTCCCACCATCCTAAAGCATGGCCTCCAAGCTCCAACTGAGCAAAAGCAATCTTTTGTTTTCCAGATACTTCATGCAAGTTGTATACTTCCATCTGTTGTTACCATTGGTTCAGCCTGATGGCATCCACTTCTCCAGCACATGGCTTGATGTCCACCTTAGCCTCCACACAGAAAGGTACTTGTGTCTTACTATAGCTGCATTCTCCCATCTCAAGCCCATTCTTACGCTCTGTCTCTGACTTATTTTCTTCTTTCTCGAGGTATTGATGACAAGCTTCTATTGATAGTGTTTCATTCCACTTCGTTGCTAATAGTTGTGACACCATCGATGTCAACGTGGCCAAACTCTGCTCAAGTCGATCCAACCTAACCTTGGGATCTTCTTCCTCATCTTCTCCATAATGTTCCCCCACCATTCTTGGTGTTCATACTAGTTGATGGAAACTCAACCCTTCAAGCCAATAGTCAAGTCGACTAACCAATAGTTCAGTCGACCACCGAATAGACAAGTCGACTAGATGATAGACCAGTCGACCACCCAATAAACGAATCGACCAAATGATAGTCAAGTCAACTAGGGAATGGGGCAAGTTGACTAAGAAATGGGCAAGTCGATTGTCTGCATGCCCAGTCGACTAAGGAAGATGAATCGACTAAGAAAAGAAACCCAACTGACCAAACATGAGATCTAGTCGACTGGCAAGTGTAGTCCGATGAATAAAGAAGGGTAATATGACCCAGGCGAAAGGAGTCAACCAACGGTGAAGCAAAACACTCAAGGACGAGTTGGGTTGACCAGCAACAGAGGTAAATGCTCATAGGGCGAAATGGATACCCAGCGATGACGGAAGACGTGCAATGGAAGAATTTGACAACCAATAGTGAAGGAAAAACATTCGAAGGGAAAATTGGGCAACCAACAATGGAGAAATATGTTTGAAGGGCGAACTGGGCAACCAACAATGGAGAAAAACATCGTATATGGCCCGTGGGCAAAGAACAATGCCCAAATAGCACTTTAATTCATGGTATGGTCTTTATACAGCCTATGGGCAAAGGAAAAACGCCCCAACAATGATGAAAACATAAGGCACAGCCTGTGGGTAAACATAGACACTAGCCAACAACATATTTGACTTCGAGAGGGAGAAAAATTCCTCCAACAATCCATAAAACTAAATTAGCAACTTCCAAGTAAATAGCAACATCTCTGGAAGGAGAGTCGTTGATTTCCAGCTTCCAAATGGATGTACAGGTGTGGTTAAAGAGTTGTTGGGTTAGCTTATTGGCCCATAGGGACCATATCCAAGAAAGACGAGTTCAAATCATAACTAGCATGGATTTCTCTTTTACTAAAACAATACACAAGCAACCATTAAATTTCAATGCACACCATTTCCACTCAAAGTCAATGGAAATCATAAACCATAACCACATACAGAACTCAAAATTTACCCTGGAAACCCAAATGGGAAAACGAACATTCAATTGGCATCGTCCAGGCTCCTTATTATGCAGCAAAGGGCAAGTTACAGGCTCATTGGTTCATCTCTATGCTCCTCAATGATTTTTGGTCCGCCTCCTACTTCAATCACAACCAAAGAACCACTCTCTCATTGTGGGGAGACATGATATAGGAGACTGGCTCAATTAGGGGTGGGTAGCTGAAAGGTCAGGCGTCCCCAACCATTCAGCGTCTCCCCAATCCATTTCTCCTCTTCCTCTTTGTTTGCTTTGTCTTTACTCCCAAGGGAAAAGAAGGTCTCATGAAAGTCTCGTATTTTCTTAATACATTATTTCTTTAGGTACAACAATATATTGCCCAACTTCACATCTCATATGTTTGACTTAACACTACATTACATACAAGGGTAGACATCAATTGTGATGGCATGGGGTCCTTCATGCCAACAAGTTGATCTACTTCAGCGTCCATAGCCTTAAATTATCGGTGCTAATCATCCTAGAGCCTGTCCGATAACCAATTGTTCTTCTTCAGGTTTGATTCGGATCAACATAGGGTTGAAAATCAAATATGCAAGTACACAACATTTCGACGACTGGAAACTTCATACACACACACACATATAGATATATATATAAGATGAAGTACAATTACATTCTAAAGTTTTATCACAAAGTTGATACAAATCAAACTCTCCAAACTATAGGTAGGGAAACCATAAAAAAACTCTAGCCACCAACTCCTCTTATAGCTAGGAATCACTCCCAACCAAAGTTGGTAACTCCACCAAAGATCCTCAACATGCCAACATCAACACCAATGAGTCCTGCTTGGCACATACACCAAGATTGTATCACACAAGCTCTCCACACTAGCATTGTTGTCTTCCTTAGGGTCTACAAACCCTAGCCATGTTGCATCACACAAATACATGGCAAGACAACTTTAGTGCTAGCCTTCAAATCTACATGTCCATCCAAGGGTTTCAATCCTCAAACCCTAGATCTCCAACTTTGCATCTACACAAGAACTCAAACCTCCATGGAACATCAAGGATACAATAACCAAGTCTTCTTCCAAGGAAAGCATCACACCAAACTCAAGACTCATCAAACTAGTCTCTCCATGATCTTTCCCTAGTCTCACATCCCACAAAAACAAGGCTAAAAAATCATGCAAGGCATTAGCTCCACTCTCCATTTCTTCTACTAGGATAGAAACCCTCGCACTACAACAAGAGCCATAACAACCATCATCATCTTTAACATCATGTTCTTCTTCGAGGTTTACATGAATAGTACAAACCCTAGCATCACACAAGAGA
Organism: Picea engelmannii; assembly: GCA_009831015.1. Classification (NCBI taxonomy): domain Eukaryota; kingdom Viridiplantae; phylum Streptophyta; class Pinopsida; order Pinales; family Pinaceae; genus Picea; species Picea engelmannii. The sequence goes on along the minus strand of ML781676.1, from coordinate 568,706 downwards.
AATCTCTCCATGAACATCCAAGATGCCTCTCTCTCCTCGTCTTCTCCTAGGGTTCCTCATGAACCCAAATGTGATGCTCCTAAGGTTTCCTCTAAACCCTAGCATATTGCTCTAGAGTCCCTACAAGACTTCTCTAAAACAATACAAATAATAAAGTACAAAGATGATAATAATACAAGAGCTTCGTCCTCCCTTTATATATAGAATGGGTGAGGGAGGCTAACATAAAACAAGGACATAAGTCCATACAAGTAACCAACAAGGAAACCTTGCATGGA
>ML781676.1:552995-567253 GCA_009831015.1 Picea engelmannii | reverse complement strand
TGTGATGACTAGCAATGATTTCTGCAGTTGTGAACTTTTTACTTGCAAGGCTTTGCAAGGTGTTCCTTTACTACTCCCTTGTAAAAAAATTCCAGTCCCGACTCCCACATACTTTTCCGCGACACCTCAACATGTCCCTTGTATCCTCCGGCTCTTGAAATGTTCCTACTTATTGTTGGACAATTGACATGTGTGAGCAATTGTTTAATGGGCAATCTTAACTCAAAGGCAGTGTTGATGACATCGAGATCGACATGTAAATGTGTTGAACCTGCACAGAATAGATCTAGCTAGAAAATAGTACACACATTTGCAGAGAGAAATTGAGAAAGAAGGAGAGAAAGAATGGAAGAATTCTCATTAACCGTAATGAATAATGAATAATTTACACATGATATACTCTGTATAACTCGATGAATGTGCACTGGAGGAGAACCAATGCGCCATAGTGGTGGTCTAGAGTGATCTGGACACACACCAACAATTATGGGAGTGAACTGCCACCTAGTCTAGTCTCTCAGGCAATTACGAGAGTGAACAGCCACCTAGTTGAGTTAACTAGTCAACCAGTCTTCAATTAACTGACTGAATAGAGTGTAGTGAGGAGTAGATCAAGGAATCAAGGGTAATGCGCCAGTCTGGTGATGATCCCAAGGCAAGTGCACATTAGCATGGTGATGATCCCAATGTTGCATGGTGACAAAACCAATGCAACATCTAAACTCAACTCAACTAGTCAAACTGAAGTGTCAACTGAAGAGAATATTCTCCAAGTGGAATATTCTCCCCTAAAAAATAGGAGACTAGATAATGACTAATAATGACTAAAAAACAAGGCAAAACTTTAGGAAAAAGAAATCATAGGTGTGTGTGAAGTAACTCCAACACCCCCCCTGAACATCACTATGGTGAAAATAAAGAATGGGTCCTGACAACGAGACCATGTTAGGTACCCAAATACAAAAGATACACTGAAATAAAGTGAGGAAAGAGGGAAAACCTCAAGGGAAAAACCCCCCCTCAAGGTACAATGTATGTAAAAAGAACTACAATTGCTAGGCAATTGTGTTCTTCACTCCAAGACGACTTCGCAGAGAATGGAACTTCTGCTCAGTGAAGATCTTGATGAAGATGTATGTCGTATGTTCTGTTGATGGACAGAACTATAGGTCGATAATCCCCTCGTGTATTAAGTCTCGGATGTAGTGCATGTGGATATCAATGTGCTTCGTCCGCTGCCTCTGAACTGGATGTCTGCAAAACTTCAGAGTGCTCTGGTTGTCACACCAAATGACGATCGACCGATGAAATTGAATGACCAACTCAGTGAGAAAATGTTGTAGCCACATTGCCTGAATGGTTATGTTAACTATCCCTTTGTACTCTACCTCGACTGAAGATGGAGCAATGGCAGCTTGCTTCTTGCTCGACCAACAAATAGGCCCAGAACCAAGACTGAGTGAGTACCCAAATGTGGACTTGCGATCAGTTCTATCACCAACCCAGTCAAAATCAATGAACCCGATGAGATCTAATGTAGAGTCTGTTGCATAATGAATCCCAAAGGTGATGGTGCCTTGTATGTATCGAAGAATACACTTTGCAGCCTTCCAATGTAGCTCATGCGGCTCCTGCATGAACCAGGAAACCGTGCCAACTGCATCAGAGAGATCTGGTCTGGAGTGTGTGAGATACAACAAGCTCGCCACTAGTTGTCTGTACAATGTGTTGTCAATCAATGGAGTGTCCCCGCCATCCTCAAGTTTGACCCCTGATAAGAAAGGAGTCGGAGCAGACTTGGAGTCTATCATGTGAAATCTCTCAAGGAGATCTCGGGCATACTTGGCCTGAGACAGTTTGATGCTTGATGCATCCTGACTGATCTCAAGTCCAAGGAAGAAGTGTAGCGGACCCATGTCCGTCATCAAAAACCTGTCATGTAGAATCCTCTTGACTGCAGCAATCGCTGAAGTCGAGCAACCAGTGATCAGCAAATCATCAACACACAGAACTAAGAGTAGAAGTGAATCAGTCGTCCTAAGCATGTAGACATTTGGGTCTGGTGTACAACGTACAAAGTTCTGTGACAACAGGTAGGAGTCCATCTTGGCATACCATGCCCTCGGAGCCTGCTTGAGGCCATAAAGGGACTTCTTCAGTCGATAGACCAAAGATGAGTCCTGCATAAATCCTTGGGGCTGCTCCATATAGATCTCCTCAGAGAAATCACCGTGAAGAAATGCACTCTTCACGTCCATCTAATGGACTTCCCATCCCTTGGTTGTCGCAATGGCAAGTGCCAATCTTATGGAATCCATCTTCGCTACTAGAGCGAAGGTCTCATCATAGTCAATGCCATGCACATGTTGAAAGCCTTTGGCAACAAGCCTGGCTTTGTATCTGCTAATCTATCCATCCGCTGCACTCTTGGTCCTGTAGACCCATCTGCATCTGACAAGTTTCTTCCCAGAAGGAAGGGGAACCAGATCCCAAGTTTGGTTCTCAAGGAAGGAGTTGTACTCCTCCTGCATGGCGGATTCCCAAAAGGGATTTCCAGCAACCTCGCCATAAGATTGTGGATCCGAAGAATGAACCAAGAAAAGATGCTTGGAGGGCAATGGTTCAGTGGCAATGAGTGCAACAGGAGGCTCCTCGAAATCAGATTGAGTCCTCCAAGTATCGGCTGGATCACCAATGAGATCCCCTGCATCCTGAAGAGTAGTATGTGCCCACTTGGGCCTCTGCTCTGGCTTTGCAACTGCATCTAAATGCTCTGACTCTGCATCTGACTGTACTGACTCTGTATCTGAATCATCTGAGTCCTCTAAATCAGAACTCTCATCTGAAGAAGAGTCGGCATGTGCATGCTCATCATCTCGAACAGGTGGAAGAATGAAGGTGTTTGCATGCGGCTGTTGAGGTACATGCGAGACACTTTCCTCGAATTGGACACTTCACTCAATAATGTGCGGGTTTGAGGAAAGATCAATAAGTCTATATCCCTTCACACCGTCGAGGTATCCAACAAAAATACACTTAGTGCTCTACGGATCAAGTGCCTTCCTCTTTTCAGAGGGAATCTACGCCCATGCATGTGAACCGAAAATACGAAAGTGGGTCACTTCCGGTTTGAGGTCGCTCCAAGCCTCGTAGGGGGTCCTATCCTTGACAGATCTATGGGGAGATTTGTTTTGGGTGTGTGTTGCACAATTAAGTTCTTCGGCCCATAGTCTTTGTGGTAGTGACTTTGCATGCAGCATGCAAAATGCCATCTCCTTTAAAGATCTGTTTTTTCTGCTCAACAACTTTGTTTTGTTGCGGAGTATAGAGAACTGTGTGCTGCAACTGAATCCCTACCTCATGGAAAAGATTATGGATCTCGTGATTGACATACTCTTCCCCGTTATTAGTTCGGAGGACTTTTATTCTTTCCGGAGTGTTTCTCAACCAGGGTTTTGAAATCTTTGAGGTGTTGAAAGACCTCGGATTTTTGCCTAATAAAGTAAATCCATGTAAAACGTGAGAAATCGTCAACAAAAATGAGAACAAACCTCGCTTTGCTGATAGATGGATGCGGAAAAGGACCCATAAGGTCACTATGGATCATAAAGGCATGGAAGCTCTCTGAGACTTTCCTTTGTCGAATTTCTCTTGAGGGTGTTTTCCAAGAACACATCCCTCACGTACTCCCTTGGAGAAATGAATGTCTGGTAAACCACCAACCAATCTTTGCTTGCTAAGTTGTTGCATATATCTGAAATTCAAATGTTCAAACCTTTCGTGCCATATCCTACTAATTTCATCAGCATGGGTAAGCAGTAAAGCAGAGTATGGTTCAATAAATTCAGAAAATGTATACAATCTAGATTGATGATTTACCTCATCGATAGCAACCCTGGAGTTGGTTTGCATGTCATAGATGTCCACTGCATTTGGTGTGAATATGACTTTCTTTCCGGTGCCGGAATTTGTCATCTGATACACAGAGAGAAGGTCGACAGAAATTTTGCGAACGTGCAGCACATTCTTGAAGCTTTCATTGGTGAGTTCAATCCTTCCTTTGTCGGTGACTTCGACTGAAGAGTTGTCCCCCATCAAAATAGGAGGACCTTTGCATGCATCCAATGAAGAATAGACTACTTTTGAGGCAGCCATGTGATGTGATGCTCCTGAATCTACAATCCAAGCATCGAGAGAGGAGTTAATGGCAATCAAGGCATGGCTAGAATTGCCTTTCTTGGGACTCTGATCTTCTGGTTTCTTCTTCTTGGCACCCTCGGGGATGCGATCTCCAAGGTTGTTTTGTTGAAGTATTTGAGTCATTAGATCTATTTGTTTTTGCATGCGCGCGGATTCTGAATGGAATCCTTTGTGACAGTATGTGCATTTCTCCCCTTTTCTTCCCTTTTCCCCTTTGGATCCAGAGGCATCGGTGAAGGGTTTTGAGTACCCTTCCTTCTTCAGATTTGCATGAGCTTTCCTTCTTTATCTTTAGATTTATGATATTGATGGCTTCCATCTTGCACAATAAGTGCATGCGCCTTTGGGCCTTTGAATTTTCCCATATTGATGAGCTTGGTTTGCTCTTGTGTCAGGGATTCAATAAAGTCCTCAAGAGAAGGCATCTTCCAGGTGGCTCTGGAGGCGAATCTGACAAAATGGAATGTGGACACGAACACAGAGAATACATGACCAAGTTTGGAGAGAATGGTGAGAACCATTTGTTTCTCCACCTTAGATTTGTCAACCCGCAAGCTTTGAGTTGCGACAGCAAATCCTTGAATCTTGTAAAGAAATCTTGGATATTGTCAAAGCTTTTTGGATCCAATGTGAACAATTCCACCTCCAGCATGTGTCCCCTCATCTCATCCTATTTGTCAAAGAGCCCTTCCAAGGTGGTCCAGGCTTCATTGGGAGTCTTACAGGAAGATATGTGAAAAAGGAGATCGGGAGAAATAAGACTGCAAATTTCTAAATGCTTCATCCATTCGATTTAAGTACTTGGATTTTTCTATGGCTGATGTCGGTTCTGTGTCTGTATTCAAGGTTAACATGTACAATCCTCTGGTTCGAAGATGTATGACTATTTTCTCCTTCCATGCAAAGTAATTATAAGGTGTAAGAATGAATTCTTTTGAGAAATCCATCTTTCCGTTGTCTTCAATCTTTTGTACCTGCAAAAAAAATTGGTGTAGCTTTTGCTTAGTAGTCCGTCGGCTCTGATACCATGTAAATGTGTTGAACCTACACAGAATAGATCTAGCTAGAAAATACTACACATTTGCAGAGAGAAATTAAGAAAGAAGAAGAATGAGAAAAAGAATGGAAGAATTCTCATTAACTGTAATGAATAATGAATAATTTACACATGATATACTCTGTAATACTGTATAACTCAATGAATGCGCACTGGAGGAGAACCAATGCGCCATAGTGGTGGTCTAGAGTGATCTGGACACACACTAGCAGTTACGGGAGTGCAATGCCACCTAGTCTAGTCTCTCAGGCAGTTACGGGAGTGAACTGCCACCTAGTTGAGTTAACTAGTCAACCAGTCTTCAGTTAACTAACTGAACAGAGTGTAGTGAGGAGTAGATCAAGGAATCAAGGGTAACGCGTCAGTGTGGTGATGATCCCAAGGCAAGTGCGCATTAGCATGGTGATGATCTCAATGTTGCATGGTGACAAAACCAATGTAGCATCTAGACTCAACTCAACTAGTCAAACTGAAGTGTGAACTGAAGAGAATATTCTCTAGGTGGAATATTCTCCCCTAAAATATAGGAGACTGGATAATGACTAATAATGATTAAAAAACAAGGAAAAACCTTAGAAAAAATAAATCATAGGTGTGTGTGAAGTAACTCCAACATGGCAAAAAATCGACAAGGGTCCAAAAAACATCGTTTCAGAAAAATCAACGAAAAAATCTGCAATCCACGACAAACATTAAAAAATACAAAATATATTCATTTTTTTCAAAACTTTAAACATATAAAGCAATGACAACATCAGATAAAGACATTGGCACATAAATATGGAGAAAGCACTGATATATATGATGTAGTGGATGCCAAATAAAAAATGATACATCAAAGTCAATACTGAATCCTGAACCTTGATAGATGTCCAATCAAGGACTCAAAAGTGGAGAACCAATAAAAATGACATCACATAAACAAATGTATCTCATCATCATGAGGTAGATGTACAATGCAATGTTTTAAATGTTGAATTCAACCTCGGAATCGAGCAATGGTTAACTCGGACTTGGATTGACTCGGACCGATCTGATTTCAATTACTCGGTTTACTAAAAATTACATAAAATATTCAAATTTTAATGAAAATAATATATTTTAAAGATTCCAAACCATGATTCCAAAAAATTATTGAAACTTTGAAAGAAAGCATTATGAATAAATGAGCAAGAACATTTAAATGACAAGCAATGTTCACCATTGCTTATATTTGGATCCTCATCATTAGTATCACCCTTTGCCTCTTGTCTATCCTTTGCCTCTACCTCAATCCTCTAGAGACGTCAATGAACACCTACCAATTTTGATGAAACTACCTAATCGAAGCCTTATAATATGGTAGAAAAATCTTAACATGCCTAATCAATGATTTTGATTTGAGTGAAAGGTACATTTTTGCTAAGGCCATGTCAGAGGAGTTCAACAATCAATACCACCAACATCAAGGTACATAAAGGGCTTGGTGCTCTTGATTAAATGCCAATCACATACCCTCATATGTGATAGAATCCAATGAAAATGTTGCAATCCTACCAATCCTGAAATCCTGAAAATTGCTAAGTCTGTTGGATTTTGAATGGGATATGAAATTCTACTTTCTCCATATGAAGTCCGATGTGACTGGAACCACTACCACTCTCGAACATTCTAAAACAATTAATGGTAATGTTAAAATTTTAAGTAAAAGGATAAAAAGGAAAGATAAAGGAAATGTCAACTTTTACTTTAAGAATTTAACATTACCATTAATTGCCAGCGTTTCTGGTCAAACCCTTTTAAAGAAAAATTTAATCTTGCATGTTGGTGGGGTCTAATACCTTCTCAGCCGAGTCAAGCCCTTTTCTTTCCTTCTCCAACAGCAAAAAAGACAAATGACAAAAAACTCAAAAAATCAGCTTTATCCCCACGGTTTCCGCCGGCCAACAATGTTTCCGACGTCGGCCTGGAAAAATCGCAATTTTTCGGAACATCTCCGATTTTTCGGCGATGTTATCTCCTATGCTCAGAAGCTGTTTGAACTTAGTATTCACTCATTTTTTATGACAACTGTACACTTGTAAACTTCGAAAAACATTGCATCCTGGAGCTTTCAAGGCAGTACTGTATCACTTGCTGCAAACTTTTGGGAACTATGACCCAAATTTATCTTGTGGCCAATAAACATCATTTTCTGCTCCTTCACACCTCTACTTTGGAATACATTTGCTCCTTGACAATCGCTAATCTACCAATGACTCTGGAAGAATAATGTGAGACGCAGTCTCCACAATCTTTTGCAAAACAAATAATGTGCGTTGTTTTGAATTGTTTTACATAAGTTGCTCAATTGAAGGACATCAACAGTTTCAAATTTAGGTCCCAGAGACTCGTATAACTTTAATTACCATGTAGTATTCTCTTTCAAACCAACCACCTTGTGTGCAAGAGGCCTCACTACTCAGACATATTCAAGTACCTGCTATTTTTGAGTACCACGCCTAATCTACATCAATCTCTTCATCCCATAATCCATAGCATCTCGCTAATATTCTTCTGTATCTGCAAAGAAATGGAAAAACCCTCTGCTTTTATAGGACACTAATCCTTCAGAGACCGGAGCCTTTTAAACAACCTTGTATATCCTGTGTTCAGCCCGGCAAATTGTATGCATATGCAGAAACAGATACAATATTAAAAGGTAGTATTTTTGTTTTGCCAGTTTGTGCATATCATACTTTCCTTGAACCAGAACAAACCCAATCATGTAATCCCCCTAATTAGCCTTGAATATAGGAAACCTTTTCAAATAAAACTTATATTGCCTTGGATCGGAAATAATACATGAAATGGCAAAAGTAGCAGCTACTCAAAACACACCAGATCAAAAGTAGCATCTTGATCATTACTTATCTGAATGGACCTGTGACCTCAAAAATATTCAAAACACACCAGATCAATCAAAAACAGAAGGGTTTGTTGCATTGGAAACAGAAGGATTTGTTGCATCGGAATCAGGTGAGGGGTTGCTGGAAAGGTGCATATTGTTGCATCATTGTCATTGTGCTTTTGTATATCTTTCTTCCAACTTGTCTATATCAATTTCCTTAAACTGTCTTCTAAAGCATGTTCTTTAAACAAATCAATTGAAAATGCAATAATATCTTCAAGCTACTAATTCATACAGTTTTCATTCCTTCCCTACCTTGATTTTGCAAGCTCATTCTGACAACTATCTTAGTTCAATAAGAAAAACTTTCTATTTTTCTTCTGTCATATATCTGCAATTCTTCAATATACTACTTAGAAAACCTTCAAGGTGAACCTGTGTTGTTATATCGTTGTTATATTGACATTCTTTGACAATTATGGTACCACAGCTACCATAATTACAATTTTCACTTTTTGCAACATTAGAGACAATCTTCTGTAAAATGATCGCCTAGACTATAAGGAAGATGAAGTATTAATGTGGAATGAAATCCCATCATAGGGATATGCCACTGTAATAATAACTTGTAATTATGGGCATCACATAGATAACCACCTCAAGCCAAAGAGAGCCCACAAGGCATGACACTGAAACCACTAGCAATGTAAGTACTGAAGTGAGGAAGGATGTTCATTATTGTCACATCAACCCAGAGACTTGGACCCCAAAGCCAACTTCCAAATTGGTAAAGTTTTGGTGGAGATAATACCTCATAAACCACCCTCTATCTCACAATTGTTATCCATGTGGGATTGTTTACAACACATGCACATGGCAAGAGCAAGAATGTGGAATGAAATACCATTATAGGGATATGCCACTGTGGTAATAGCTTGTAATTACATACATTACATCGATAACAACCACAACCTAGAGGACCCTCAAGGCATGATGTTGAAATCATAAACAATGTTAGTATCGAGGTGAGGGAGGCTGCTATCACGTCAACCCAAGGGCTTGCACCCAAAATCTAGCTTCCAAATTGGCAAAACTTTCAGCTTTCAGCTGTCAGTGTAGGTAATGCCTCATAAACCAGCTATATCTCACAACTGTTATCCATGTGGGATTATCAAGAATCACAACACACACACCCAACAAGAAAGCACAAGGTATGAGGAAGTATTAACGTGGAAGGAAATCCCATCATCAAGATATGCCCCTATAGTAATAACTAGTAATTACATACATCACATAGATAACTACCACAAGCCAAAGAGGACTCACAAGGCATCACATGGAAACCATCGGTGATGATAGTATCTGTTAAAATTAATGCAGCTGCAAGATCCATTCTCTGGGAGGATAGCCAAGACCCTAGTTGTGATCTAGGGCCCCTAGTACACTCCTGGGGTTCTTGGTCTGGGACCAAGCAGTTAGAGCCATGGAAAAAGACCCTAGTTGGGCCCCTAGTGTATTTCTGTGGTTCTTGGTCAAGGACCAAGCAGTTTGATGATATAAGTCCCTAGATATGTTCTAGGGCCCTGGATGTGTTCCAAGGAATCCTTGTTTAGCACTTGGATTGATCCTTGGTTGTGTACCTTGGTGGTTAAGCCCCTAGATATATTCTAGGGCCCCCAGATGTGTTCTGGGGTATCCTGGTCTAGGACCAGACAGTTTCTTGGTTTAAGTACCAAGTCGAGATGATGTGTGACTTTCTTCTCTCCCAAGATGGTCCATGTGACCTAGGAGCAGTCAAGAAGAAAGGTGTGATCACGTCATTAGCCTTCCACGTATGCTAGGATGATAAAAGCTTATAAGTTATATCATGGGACTCATGTGGACAAAATTCCGTTATTACCCTTTGACTTTGTTTTATTGTTTATTGATAAAAACCCTTTGCTTGAGTTATTACCCTCCTAAGTTTATGATTATGTGTTGGTTGGAATTTCTATTGTGGATCCTACTTCTTCCTAAAGAAAGTTGGCCGCCATGTTCATGAAACCCTCCTCTTCGATTTATTTATCTTGTTGACTTGGTCTATTGGTCTTACCACTTGACGTTTTAGTTGGTTTGTTATTTTAGGGGTTAACCTAACCCTAAATCTATGTCAAAGTGGACTCTAAATGGTGAATGTGTTAACCATATCTTACCTACCTAAAACTATATAAAGGAGTGGCCTCTCCCTCACTTAACACACTTGATGCATGGGATCTACCTTCTCCAAGCCGAGTTTGAGACTGAGATTTGTTGTGGCTCTTCTGGACAGATTTACAAGGTTGTTGCGGCTCTTCTGGACAGTTTTACAAGGGTCTTCTCAGCTCCCCTCTTGTGTGTTCTTGGTCTGCACCAGCTGCCGTGGGTTTATCCCTATCAACCATGACTGATTATGCTTGCCGCTGACCTGTAGGTGTCCATCCCTGCCAGCCGTTAAGGTTTCTTGTATGTTGTTGGTGTTCTGGTGCCACCTTGCTGGTTTGATTGTGCCGCCTTGCTGTCTTTATGGTCTGATAGTGTTGCCTTGATATTTTACTGGTGCTGCCCTTGTGTCTTGTTGTGCCACCTTACCTTGTCTGTCAGCAGCCTTAGTATTCTTACCTTCTGACTGGATTGTTAGGGCTGTTTTGGACCGTTGGTATGTTGTCTCTGTTAAAGTAGAATTCTGTGTTCTTGGGCTGAAAGTGTTGAATCAGCCTAAGGCTGATTGTGGGTTCATTTTCCAGCCCTAGGTTGGACAGTGATATTTTGTTTTCCGCCCTATTGCTTGACAGTGGCTTGGACTGTAGCTTTTCAGCTTGCTGGGTTTGTTTTTTGGTTTCCTATCCTAAGAGTTCTTCTTGGCATTGTCCCTATGATCATGATGAGATCTACCCTGAGGGTTTGATCCATGATCTACTACGCTATTTTTTAGCATACATTGGAGGAAGGTAACAGCAGCAAATCAGGTACCTTTGTTCTTTGTTACAGCTAAGGTAATACTCAGATCTATGTTATGTATGTTACTCATTTATGCTATTAGATTATGCATCAGAAATTTTAATGTTTTGCGGATCCTAAATTACAGTAGCAAATGATTTAAAATTTATAAAAATATTTATGTTTCTAGCTAGCCTACTGTTTTGCTCTTAACTTCTAACAGTATCAAAGTGAGGGAGGATGCTATAACCTCAACCTCAGAACTTGCACCCAAAATCCAGCATCCAAATTGGCAAATTTTTTGGTGCAGGTAACCTAAGCCACCTCTATCTCACAATTGTAAACCATGTGAAATTATTCACAACACAGACATCCAACACATGCACACAAATAGACATGGCAAGAGGAAGTATCAATGTGGAACAAAATCCTATCATAGGGGCATGCAATTGTAGTAGTAGCTTGTAATTATAGGCATAGCATAGATAACAACTACAAGTCAGAGAGAACCCACAAAGGAAATTATTGGTTGTACACGCATATTGATTTAGTCAAGGATTGATATTTGTAAGACAATTGGGTTGCAACTTACCTAACAGAACTGGTTTGTGTAGCATAAACATTGGGTATGCTAGCAATGTCCATTTGAAACTTTATAAAATTCCCTTGAATTCCATGAGTAGTCATTACAACCATGGCTCCTTGTTTGATGAAAGAACAAAAGATTTCATAGTTCTTCACCTTTTTACAGTTAGTCTATCTTTAGAACTACAATCAGAAAGCATTATGAAGATGATTTTGCTTACAACAACTACAATAAAATCTATTTTCCCTAATAATCCTCAAGGATGGATATGTATATGGAATATTAGTACCTTGTTTTTAGATAAGGTAGACACTTTATATTCTTTCTTGTGTAATATTTATGCGGTCCTTGTTGGGTGTGTGTTATATTCTTTGCACGACTAGATCTAGTGTCTGCATTGCACCGAGTGCACGGGAGGGTAGATGGGGGGAGGCTAGCTCCCCCCTATTCGGGGGGTCACAGGGGGGTGGAGCCACCTTGTCTAAGGGGTTCGCAAGGGGCGCATTTTTTTGGCGGTTTTTCGACACATGGTTTTCGTCGATGGTTTTCTAATTATGATTAAGGAATTAGGGTTGTTGATTAATCTGGGTCAATGGATTAGAGGTTTTGGATGTCGTGGGATCCTATATATGTATTGTATTGTAAACAATGAAGACATGATGAATAGAAGATTAGAGGTGCAACTCTAAATAGGCTCTTGGTTTTCCCGGTTTGGGTTTCCAGGGTAAAAATTATGTGTAATGTGTGTGTGTGCCATTGTATCTTTTTTGTTTTATTAAGAATATATTTGCAATAATTAATTGTACAAGGTTAAAATCTACCGTCCTTGTACTAAAAACTTCAGAGTGTAAAGGTAGGGAATACCTAACATACCTACATTCTACAAACAAACGGTTTGGAACACTAAAGATAATATTGAAGGAAGATTGAAGGAGTGCCCTGTTATATCCATAAATTTTATCAAAAGAATGTAGTTGTCACTGGAATTGATGTTAGAAGACGATTTTAATGCCTTGAAATGAATAAAAAGTTAAAACAAGAATTATACAACTACTTGCTACTTTGCTCCTCTTTGATCTCCAATACATAAAATATCAAACATCCCCTAGTGATCCTTTATTTACTTAAGAAAGGAGATGTCAATTTTTTTGTCAGGGAGGAGTCAAGGACTACTTTTGGTTGGAGGTTTTAATGCTAGGTTAGGTGGATTGCAAGAAAATATGTTCAAAACTTGATATGGAGGACATGAGGGGAAGCATTGTCAAGGATTTTGGTTAATATAGGGGCATCATAGTGATGAGTATGTGAAATTCTCTAACCTAGCACCCGGCTAATAAATCTAAATAAAATCACTTTATTAATTATTAGCACAGCGAGGTTACTAACGAATTAATCAACGGAAGCATACAGAACTGAAACCATACACATTGCACAAGATATCTGGGTAAACACCCCTAAAAAAAACCCGAAGGGAAAACCAGATCTGAGTTGATTTTATTAGATAAAATGTTGGGCTCTCGTCCTGGGATAATGGCCCATCAAAGAAATACAATGCAGGAAATAGCCTAGCCTACCTGGTTGCTATCTCTTTTGTTGCCCCTTTGTTCCTTTCCTCAACCCTTCTCAATCATACTTGGATGAAATGCTCTTATCCAATCAATGAGATCTCCTCACTCTGAGTGACACGAGCACATGAGCAAAGATTCATTTTCTCCAATGTACTTTCTATGTGGAAGTACCTGTCTAATGCTAAATATATCAACACTTCCTCTTAGTGAGGAAGGTATTTCTACCACCTAGAGGTGGCTTTGTCTTTGCTATCATATCAGATCTGCTACCATGGTTGCTCTCCAATCCACCTAATTGCCTACTCCCTCTGTAACAAAAGCTATCCTTGTCATCTCGCTCGAACCCTTTTTTGAAGACTTCCCTTTAAACATACTCCTAGAAGCCTCTTGCTCTTGAGCATCCTGCATGGTCATCTCATACCATGACTCCTTCTTGACAGACTTGGAAGACTGCTCCTTCCCACCTGAACCTGAAGGCCAACTCCCTCTAAGTTGCTCAACCTTCAGAGTTACCTGCTCCTTGTCCTCTGTCAGTTTGTTGCTTGCCATAGCTCGTAATCCACTCAACAAAAAAAAAATCGACTGCCCGGATCCCTTCCCGGAACCCACTGCCCGTTGCCCAGACCCTGATGTTGCCCACTACCCAAATCCACTACTCGGACCTACTACCCTCTGCCCGGACCCCTGCCCAAAGCTACATGGGGTTTCCTGCATCCTTTTGTTGTTGCCCAAGTACTTTTTTGGGCTTCCCTAGTACTTTTCTGGGCTACCCAAGTCCTTTCTAGGTGTTGTCCGACTATTTCTACCTGTTGCCCGAAACTCTGCCCAACAATTGTCTCAGCCTTGTGGCCCCTGGTGGGCAGCTCTGCACCCTTGGTTTCCTAGCTCGGTGATTGTAGCAGTTTTGGCCGTTGGTGGCAGCTGCTACCTCTCTATGCCCCACAATACTCCACCGACCGACATCTTTGTGAAAATTCCAGGTCCTATCAGCTTGCCTTCTTGGTCTGTCTTTGACCAAGCAAA
>ML781676.1:525854-541386 GCA_009831015.1 Picea engelmannii | reverse complement strand
TTGCATGTTGCATGCATGTCTAGTTGCATGTTGCATGCATGTCATGCGCATGCTGAGGAGTTTGCATGCATGTCCAGTCAAGGTCAAGTCAATTGTCCAGTCAATTGTCCAATCAAGGTCCAGTCATGGTCCAGTCGTGTCCAGTCAAAGTCCAGTCAAGTCAAGGACAAGGGCGAGTTGTAACTGAAGAGGAAAGTCAAGTTCTAATTTTTAACTAAAGTGTAAAGCTGAGTTATGACAAGCATGCACTCAAACTTCTAAATTCAACCCCTCTCATTCACCTCTCCATTCCTATATAAGCAAGAGGTCGACCCTCTTTCTATACACAAGTTTTGGAGTGTGAGGGTCAGCAGCAAGTGTGTTATGCAGTGTGAGGGACACAGAGTTAGCAGGCTGCACATATAACAGAGTTAGCAGGCTGCACATATAACAGAGTTAGCAGGCAACTTAAATACAGTGTTAGAAGGCATCAATTCATTCTGTGTGAGGGCAGCAAAATACACCATCAAGGCTGGTGTATATCAGTCCAGAATCAGGCAGCAAAGAAGCACCTAGGCTGTGCAGAGCCTCTTCCACAGTGCTGGTTTATATCAGAGGTATTTATCAACAAAGTTTCTAAGTCTTTTATAGGTCACACAGTCACGTCAAAGTCATATTGGCAAGCTCGTGAAGAGCAGAATTTCATGGTGGAAAATTTGTAAGTGGTCATACATTATTAATGCAATAAAAGGAGATTGTTTGCTGGGGTTTTTCTCCCAGTATAGGGTTTCCCCAGGGTACATGTGTTGTAATCTTGCATGCTGGTAATTTCTTATGATTATTGTTGTTCTAATTTATGAATGATGTCAAGCTAAGTTCAAAGTACAATAAGAAGTTAAAGAATTTCTTACAGTTTACTATCAAGCTCCAATTTTAACAAAGTTGTGGGTATTTATGGGAGGAATAATGCTCCACAGGTTCCAGAGTTGTCGTCCTCTGGTGGATGTGTTGGTAAGCCCTTGTTGGAAAGAGAAAGTATTCTTGTACTAGAGCAAGCCTTGAATGAACAAATCATAAGCTCAAATCTTGAAGCTAGTTGGTGGGGTTCTTGTTCATAGATAGAGGATTGAACTTCCAAACCCTAAGTGTTGAGAAGTAGGAATCAGGCCAAGTGTTGCACAGATCTGAGGCTCAAAAGTTGAAGAAGCCAATGAAGGTTGTGAGACAAAGGAAATCCAAGGTAAGGATGGTGTTGGGCAAAGTCCTCAGGGTGGAGCAAGCCTTAGAGTTTTCAAAGGCGGCCTTGATTTGCAAGTTTCACAATGGACAATTTTTTTAGTGCACCTTCAATGATTGAATTCAAAGGTTTTACGTTCCATTGATTGGGTACAGGCCTATTATTCATTTACTTACCAAAGGCTGGATAGGCTTTATTTTTTGTTCAGTTGAAGACTCCAAGGCTGTTCTTGGTAGCAGATAGTTCTTGGGGTTGGATTTCTCATTGCTTAAGCCCTGGTCTACATGTTTTGACCCTCAAACGGAGGTAGCAAAGAGTATTTCCATATGGGTCAAACTCCTTGAAATCCAATGTTTACAAAATTGTGGATCAAACTCTCCTTGAGCTTGACATTAGTGAGGGTTTGGTGGATATTATGGAGATTACTGTTGGATAAGTTGTGCATACTTAGATGCTGGACTATTGCAAAATCCCTTTCATGTGTGCTCATTGTCATCTTTATGGTCACCTCACGGAAAATTGCTCCTTGCCTTTAAAAAATGGTGTGGAGGTAAAAATCCAACCCAAAGAGAAGGAGGGCTTAATTAGCAAAGGGTTAGATAGCCATGCAAGTGTTGTGCCTTAGGAAAATGAGATAGAAAAGCCTCAACGGGTGTTGGATCAAGGTCAGGAAGCTGAGCTAGATGTGCCAAAAAAGGGTTTTACTAAAGATAAGGAGGTAGTGGGTTGCAAGAATTCAATTTCACAAAGTGACAAGAATTTGTGCAAGGTGATCCCACATGCTAGAGACCTTGTGCAAGATATGTACACCTCAACTACTAAGAAATCCAGTAAGTCTCCTGACTCCCTCCCTAATATTAATCCTCGCTTAGAAAAAGTTGTTTCAAATATTGAAGATAGAGAAGCATGGCCTTCCATATCAGAGGTAGTTAAGAACCCTGGGCGTTTTAAAAGGGTGAAGGAATGCTCCATGGTTATAAAGTCAGGGCAAGAAAACCCTGCTTCTAGACAAGGGAAGGAAATGTTAGTCCTGTATCTCATTCTGGCTCCTCCTCGAGTGGTTGGTTAGAAGATGCCAATTTTTGTTCAAAGACTTGGAGTGGAGGAATTTAGTGAAAGCTACTAATAACTGTAGATACCATTTAAGGTCCAAAAAGGAGGAGAAAAAGTGAGGGACAAGGGGCTAGCTTATGACCCCATCAACAATTCAGTCCCCCTCATTGATCAAAAGAAAATCCTTGCTTCAACATGCACAAGAAAAGGCTTTGAAAGAGATACAACAAGGGAAACAAAAGTTGATTACAGGGGTCCTTAGAGTGGGTTTCCAAATGATTTGTTTATCCTTGAACATACGAGGTCTTGGCAGTCCCTCTAAAAGGCTTGCCTTGGTACATTTGGTGGAGGTTCATAAATCTGATGTTATTCTAGTTCAAGAAACTATGGGGGAAGGGGATAAGGTTATAGGGGATTTGGGAAAACTTCTTAAACATTGGGATTTGAAAGCTTTGGATGCAGTAGGTAACTCAAGGGGTCTTCTTACAAGCTGGAAGAAATCAATCCCCTTAATTTTTATGTTCTTGATTCAAGTATCCAGATTCCAGACAGAATTCATATTCAAAGACTTGGGTTAGAAGATCTCTTTTATAAATTGCCATGGTCTGTATGATGACAGACAAGTGTTTTGGGAAGCCTATTTCTCCTTGGGATGTATCAAGGAGGAGAGGGTAGTTATTGGGGGGGATCTTAATTTTACTTTGAGTAGAGTTGAGGTTTGGGGGGAATTGGCTAGGCTAGACAGATTGTTAGAGTTCTTCAGACATAAAATAGAATATGCAGGCTTAGTAGATGTGGAACCAATCAAACTTGTCCCAACCTAGAGAAATAACAGATCTGAAGGAGCTGGGATATCTAAGAGGTTAGACAGATTCTTGTTTTCAAAGAATCTACTAAATAAATCAGATAGGATATGGGCTTGGGTGGAGGTAAGGGGGAGCAGAGCAGCTACCATTCTTATTCAGATTAAGAAGCAAGATAGAAAACCAGCCAGTCCTTTCAAATTTAATCCAATGTGAATGTACAAGGAAGAATTTTAAGAGTTAGTTAGAAGAAAGTGGGTTGGTTACAATGCAAGGTCTAGAAAGTCTGCAAGTTTTCAATTTGCAACATCTTTGAAGAAGTTAAAAGGGGTGGTGGCTTCTTGGGTGGCAGAAAAACATAAGCAATTAGATAAGAATCTCAAAGAAGTTGAACAGGAAATAGCTGACTTATATGAGAGGAATGTTTAAGGAACTTTTAGGGAGAAGGAAAAGCTAAGGGTTCATAAGCTACAAAACAAGAAGAGCGGGATGTTCGAATAGAGAGAAGCTGAATGGAGGTTCAAAAGTAGGGTTGTTTGGTTAGATAAAGGAGATGAAAATACGAAGTTCTTTCATCATTATGCCAAACACAAAAAAAGGATTAACATTATTTGGAAAATGAAAAATGATGAAGTCTGGTAAGGAAATTTTCAGAGTTAGTAGATTTAGGAGTTACCTATTTCCAGTCAATATACAAAGAATAGGATAGGGCAAATATTGTTGAAATTTTCCTAGTCTCGTTTCTGAGGAACATAATCAGCTGATGATGGATGAAGTCTCAAAGGAGGCATTAAAAGCAGTCTTAGCTTCATTTAAGAAACATAAAAGTCCAGGTCCCAATTTAGAAAGATAAAAGTCCAGATCCATGCCAAAGAATCATCATCCTCTCTCAACCTAATATGCCCACTTTTAAGACTTGCAATATATAAATTCCACGTACCAGCCCCCTCTCCCCTTCCAAACCTAATGACTGCATCTCTCCAACCTGATTACGGGTAGATATACCCCTTTCCTGTAGGAGGGTTATCAATCCCTCAGGAAGCCTTAAACCTTCCCCACGGCCCATTACAGAACCTGCACCAACTCTTACCTGCTCACCATTTCCAACTCTCCAAGCCAGATGATTGCTAATCACATCAAAAGCCTGAACTAAGGCCTTCCAATGAATAGACATGTTATTTATACTTTTCCTTTGACTTCTAACACAGTGCATCATAGACCCTGGACTTATATACTTTTTTTCAATTCTTTGCCTCCACAGACCTTCTTTGGACATGACATTCCACAAACTTTTAACCACCAATGATTTACCAAACAGAGGAATCTTCCTTAAACCCTAGCCACCCTCCTCCTTTGGCCTTGCAATGATCTGCCACTTTACCAATGGAATACCCTCAGTCTCCTTCCTACCTGACCAAAAAATTTATAATATAATTTCTTATTTTCTCTAAGACACCTTTTAGAATAAATACCAGTGATTGCAAAAACAGCAAGGGCTCTAGCTGATCAGCTAAAAGTGATAACAGTTTCCTTTGGTAGCATTTTCTCTCATATTTTCAGGGAATTGAATGCCCTGTCAAAGGAAATTAATTTCTGTCAGGAATTATGGCTGTGGATGAAATCAGGGACGGAGTTTCTGTCTCTACAATTTTCAATTTCTGGAAAAAAATCAAGCTATGATTGGGCTCTGATGAAGAACTTCTGTTGTTGCTTTGATTTTTTTATGATATCTGTCTTCATTTCTGTCACAGTGGTAGGCTGGGTTGAGAGAGCATCTTAGGATGCATTATGTGGGCTCTTTGTGATGTAGCCTGTAAAAGCATACTTTTTGTTCAAGTTATATGGACTGTGAACAATATTGAATATTTATGTCGAAGCTGCTGATGTTGGGAGTTTTTAGATACCATATGCTGGAGGTCAGGACATTTGAGTCCTTTCTAGACCTTTTTATTGTTAAGTGCAGGAAGCACCTGATAAATGTAATTTCCATTCCCTTGGTGAATAGAAATGGCGGCTTTTTTCTTTTGAAAAAAAAGGCTTGTTGATTTTACTTTAAACAAATGGGCAATCATATTATGGATGTTTTAGAACATCAAATATTGAGTATTGAATGTATACATATGGCATGTAGAGACAACCTTGAGGTAAATGGCAGCTAATCTGTGGAATGTGCAAATTTTATTGCAACTTTCTACTGTCCCGTAGATCCTACAAGGTCTCCTGAGAATAAAAATAAAATATTCTATTCTATTAGCTATTGTTGTACCTCGGAAGTTAGATTGGCAGCATCCATCTATGACCAATCATTTATTTGTAGAGCTTAATAATAGTTTACATAGTTGTCTCATAAGAAGTACAGAACTGTAACCAACTATGTGGCAGCATTCGAAATACAAACCAGTAAATCTTCTCCTCTTCCAACAGAGAATGTGCTAATTGGCCAATCAATTCTTTAATCTGTAGATCACACTACTGCAGAGTTTATCGCAACTTTATCTGAATAGATTTTGGCTATTGATGACCAAGTCAGACTGAGTAAGATAATCATATTCACCTCAAAAATCAATCAACAAATTTGCATATGTACTATATTGCGTAACAGTAAAAATTTTGTGATATTATAATAATGCATTATCTCAAAAGGTTGCAACAAATTCTTAGAGCTTTTGCTTATCTTCTCAGACCTACTGCATAGTCCAAAATTCAAATAGACTCGCAAATAGATATAAGCAGGCATCTAATCGAAGCTAGAGGCAAATTTAACGAATTAATCATGGTAGAATTTGTAGGTAGTTGTTGATTTGCCATGGTATTCACCATTTGCACTCCCAAGTTTTTTTATTTATTTATGCCAACAAGACAGCCCCTGCAGTTGCAATTCAGATTGCTTTCTATCCATATCCAGATTGCAACATAAATGGTCTGTTTTTTCAACAATGGAACCAAAATGTTGGACCTTAAAGAAAATAAACTAACCTTATCTCGGTAAAGGCAATTGACATACAAACACAATCTATAAGCATCAATGTTGTCAGCAAGCACACATATCTCTATGTGCATGCAACAGACACATGAATTGCCAAAGTGTAACTATACACTTAATATTTCATTAATTTCAATTTTCAAGTACACGAATACAAAGCTCACTGAATTCTCATGCACCTCCCTTGGAGAGCTCAGGAAAATATACCTAATCCATGAAACTATTTAAAACCAATTACAAAATTATGCAAGTCTCAAATTCTATTTTGTTTAATCTTCATCTCGTATAGTACCTGACCATTTGACTCTAAGTGCTTCATAATCCACAGCGTTTGAACTTTGTACACTACCTCACAAATCACCTATTTCATTACCTATAGGTATGGTGTCTTCAAGCCCAACAACCTGCCCTTGCAGTGTCTCCAGCTTATTACAACTCAAGCCTGTAAACCCCACAGAATCCACAAGCATATTTGCTGCAACCTATCCTTGCAGCTAATTACCTGCACCACTTTGCAATCTTTCACCTGAACTGCAAACCAACCTTGCATATTCCCTTTTGCATTACAACCTAAGCTTGCAATATGTATTTTAACCCACAATAGTCCCCCGCCCCAAACACCCAATTAATCAAGATATATGAATGTATATATTTGTAATCAATCTTTTCACAAGTTAAAAAAAATTAAAGAGCCCCAAATGTAGCATTGATTGTAGGTATCTTCTTCATTGAATCCCCTTGAATGCAGTCTATAAAAATGTCATTAGATATTAGATATGGTCTCATAAATCTAAGTTCTCATGATGGTCGAACATGCTGATGAAGTTATACCATTGGGATTGATTCCTTGTAACTGGTATGGATGTCCAATGATGATGTGATCAGTGAAACACATATAGTCGGTATTAACTGGATTATTGTAAACAGATAAATCTGCACAGAATATTCCTTCGAGGAAATTGCACAAATAGAATAGCTCATCAGTTAACCAATTTGAGGCATAAAGACAGGCGAAAGTATTGATTATCCTTTGCATGGTGTAGCATATATATTATAAATATATGGAATTCCAATGAAAAACCATGTTTATGTTGTGTTCTTTATTGATCCGTTTGTATGAATATGCAATTTAAGGTTTACCTAGTACAGTTCTATATCTTTTCTTTATGTTGCAATTTGGGATTTGGATATCTTCAATACTGGAGCAAATGTCAGGTTAGAAAAACTTAAAAAAAAGGCATCACCAACTTATATCCAACTAAAGGTCATCCATGATTTATACATAGGCACTAGATTTGGGAGAAATATGGTCTAAGAGATTTTCTTTGCAATATACTCTGATACAAAAGCCAGAAATTTGTCAAGTTTTCTAAGCAAAAAGTTCTTCTAGGGAACATATAAGCTGTTCTGAAAATAGGCAAAGTATGAAAAATATAAAGAAGCAAGGAAGACAACTAGCTCTTGAATGAAAGAACAGCTAGTCTCCTGCCCAGAACAAAACTCCAAGGAAAACAAAACTAACATATATGTAGACAAAATTGACAAGAACAGCTTCAGTTAGATTGATGAAAGTGTCGTTCTTTTGTCAACCTACAGCCATGACTTACAACTTTGTGATGTGTGCCAGCTCCACACTTCACAAAGATACATGAGATTGGGACCTCAATTACCTAGGAAGCTTGTCGGAGCCAATCACTTGCTAAATAAACCAGCAACAACTTTTTATTTCCAAAGGGAAAAGATTCCTCTCGTCTATTTAAAAAAAAAATTAAAAAAGCAGAGGATGAAAGAGTTAGAAAGAACCTGTTGTAGAAGGGCAATCCGCTGGTTAGTCGCAGACATGACAACAG
The DNA here is from genome assembly GCA_009831015.1 of Picea engelmannii. Classification (NCBI taxonomy): domain Eukaryota; kingdom Viridiplantae; phylum Streptophyta; class Pinopsida; order Pinales; family Pinaceae; genus Picea; species Picea engelmannii. The sequence goes on along the minus strand of ML781676.1, from coordinate 533,481 downwards.
CACAAAAAGGAAAAGTTGATGCTTTTAGACTGTTGCTCATCTTAAAACCTTCACTGGCCCTGACATTACCTCCCCATGAGACAAAATTCTGATTGATATATTCCACGACCACCTCAGAGCAGAGAGTATTCTGACAGAACGTCGGCGTGTTCGGATGTTCCGAAGAATGCAAGTAAACGAACAATAACTTGAACTCCTCGCGAGAGGTCCTCAAAGCCTCCATGAAGCCAGATGTCTGGAAAGCAGGATGGAAATTGCCATATTCCCTCTCAAACAGATTAATAAAAGCCAGAGCTTCTGCTGCCCCAGCAGACATAGAAACAAGAGGGGCACTCTCTTCGCCCTGGCCCGGCCGAAATTCCCCAGAACCCCATCCGATCGCATTGAGAGAATGCGAAAGTACCCCTCCTGCCACCCACATGCCCAAACCAATAGCACCAGAAAGAAGACCAAAGCTACCTCTGACAATAGAAAATGGCAAAGTAACAAGCCTCCACGCAATTCCAGGAGAACCAGGATGGGCCACCATCTGATTGTTGCCCACATTAGATCCCTCTATTCCCTCCCATGATCCTGAAGTAAAATTCCCACCCGATAAAGAATTATTTGCAGACCCTGATGCCAAGTTGGCAGAAGAGGAATTTCCGTCGTCTGTAATTGTAGAAATGGCCAAATCCAAGTCCCAACCATGAGCTTCCAGGATCTGGATACTTAATGCCCGATCATCTAAACCAGTAATGGCTTGAAAATATGCCAATTTGTCATCAACTTCATTCGGAGAATCCACCATTTCTCCTCTCTTTTGTCAACTGATACCGTACTTAGGGTTTTGAGTTCAATTGCACCTCAGTCTCACAAACCTTCCCTGTTGATTGATGCAGAAAATTGGTGAGAAAATGCAGGTTTATTGCATAATTTTGCTTCGCAATATGCATTTTTCCAGTGATTGCAAAATCCACATGACATTCAAGCGATAAAAAATTGCAAAAAATTGACAACCCAAATAAAATTTCCAAGGTTTTTCCAAAAAATTATATCCAAGATTATTGTTCCCAGCGATCACAAAACCCGGATGGCATTCAAGAGAAAAAATTGGAAATCTTGACAAATCAAAAAAAGTTAAGCCCTATTACCCTGTCCCTGCTATGACAGTCGAGAAAATTGCATTTTCATGTCAATTTCAGTGAAACGGAGCTAAACATACATACCTCGGAAGCCAAACCTGATGAAACGATAGAAATCGCCTCAAATTTGGGAAGTCTGAGATATTCGTAAGGATTTAAGGGTTCTGATCGTTCAGAACTGTACAAAATTTGGTGTGGGTACAAGTGATAAGAAGGTATTTGGCTTCTATCTCTGGCGCAGAATGACAAAGGTCATTTAGCTAGTGTATTTTGACATCCGCGGACTTATGAAACCATTAAAATAGATTGAATTCATTGAAAGAAGGGAGCAGAGGAAACTCATTTAGAGCCACCGATCAAGAAGACGCCGTGGAGCCACCCAGCAAACCACGGTTTGGCCGAGCTCTAAAGGTGGGGCCATTGACTTTGGAGATGTGGAAATATTAATTATTAGCGGATTCATTTTTATGTGGATTAGATGTGGGAATATTAATTATTAGCGGATTCATTTTCATGTGGATGTCACTAGTTTTATAGTAGAGATTTATAAAACTCAAATATTTTATATTCAGATAAACTCGGTTACAAAATACAGTCGAGATTATTCTCAAAATAGCTCTCTTGGAATTTGTAAAAAAATATATAGTTCAATACATATTTTCTGGAATTTAAATGCATTTGTCATAATGATTGGGATTGGGGCTCTCGCGGACCATAAAACAAATATGTATAAGAATCAAGCTTGTAGAAAGAAGAAAGTGGGTGATGGAAGACAGCAAGACCTGGCAAGAAGAAAGAGAAAATTGTCAGTCATCGGTTAAACCTTTATATTTAAAGAGGTAGAGAAATTAGATGAAGAGATTGACAATCACAGAAGAATGTGATCAGTATGAACTTACTATGATGGTATCTCATACCTTGTCATTTTCTCTCTGATGTCCTTTATAGCTTTCCTCGACGGTTATGGGAACCATCTCAACTGTGCTTTTCCCTTCATTGGTAAGCTTGTCGACAGTGTTTTTGAACCACTCCTCGATGTAGCTCCTCATGGGCGCCACATTAATTTCATGGTGGATTTTTATATTGAAGAGTTAACTTTCCAAGTCCCTTAGATCAATAGAGATGTTGCACAATGCTTCTTCAATATCTTGGTTTTTAATCGAATAATCAACTAGCCAATTTTTCATGTCATCTTCACCATATTCAAGAATGCCATAGAAATTTTCAAATGACAGCCCTTTAGATATCTCAACTTGTTCATCAAATGCTTGCTTGGTTAAAAACAATGAGTTTGATATCAATTTCGGGTCTTGGGCTTCATTGGTGCTACCAGCTAGATCTATCTCAGTTAACTTATTTAATAGTTTGTCTCTTCTAGATATGGCCTGGCTACATGTTTGAATGATACCATTTAGGTTTTTTACTTATTTCCAACATGCGTTTACTTGGTTTATTTGATCCGGAGAAGGGAGATCCTCCTATTTTCTTCTCAATTCCGTCATACTAGTAACTTTACACCAAATGGTACAACTGCATTGAGGTAGAAACCTTGCTCGTTTTTCAAATCTGCTTGCAGATATTCATGAAAAGCATACGCTCTTGTTCCAAAAGAGACCATACTTTTTGACATCTCCCAAGCTTTTGTTAGTAATTCCATTCTTCTCTTTATATTATTTTCCACATAGCCTCGGGTTGATGTGAGAAGGCTTTTTGATCATTTTAACTTTGTCGCAGGTGTGGTAGGCCCGATCATTGCTAAAGGACTAGCCAACAGTGCAAGGGGCATTAAAGCTCCCTCCAATTCTTTGATTCGCTCCTTTAACCTGACATTCTTCGCTTCAAGGTCGTCAATAGAGTTGTCTAGAGCATCTCCAGTTACTCAGTGTATCTGGGAGATCTGGGAAGGCCGCATGTTCTGTAGGTTAATCTCTAAACGAGATTTCACCTTCTTATTCTTTACATCTCTCTTTTCAATAACCAATTTTTTGGATTCGCTGTCAAAAACAACGCTCTGAAATGCAAAAGACTCTTCTTCGTCAAAGGTCTCAGTACCAATTATTTCCATCTGAGGGTTCTGGGGAGCAGTTCTCTCTAGCTAGTCGTCATCGAGGAAATTTTTTTCTATGTCAATTTCTAGTTCCATATCTTCGAGGAAGAGATCGTGGATATCACTTTCTCCCCTCGGTCCCTCATCTTCTTGCACAATTTTTTTTTGTTTCTTGCTCGCAGGAAGTTTATGAGAACTTTCAATTTTGCCAAAGGGAGGGTTCTTATCTCCTCCTCTGCCTGAAGAACTGTGTGTGACTTTCTTACTTAGGTAGGTCGTTGGAGCGTTGCTCCGAGATGTTGTAGTCTTGGGTGTGGCAATCAAGTATTGGGCACTTTTCTCACCCGGACCTTTTTGTCTCTACTTATACGACTCATTGGTGTTGAGTATTGTTTCCAGGTCGCCGGTGTCACAAGCAGGACTGCATGAGGCGTTATCTTCGTCTTCATTCAGGATAGCGTTAATGAAAGAATTGTTGAAACTCACAGCCAATAGGTGTTCTACAAAAATACCATTAGGGTCGAACCCTTTTACTTTTTCAGCATATTTCAAATTGAGGTTGTGGAAGTGGCCCGTGAATTCGTCAATCTTGTTCATATTCTTGAATATGAAACCCCCGACTTTCCAAGGCAGAGGCATGAATTGTTTTTTTCTCTTTTCATGGAAAAAATGCAACCAGTAGGTGTACTGCCTTGCTATCTCAGCAACAAACATTGTATCAGATATGTGACATGGAAGGAAGGATTTTCTTTGGATCCAAAAATCCTTATAACATTATAGTTCTCCATTTGTTCCAGTGTCCCCTTCCTATCCAGGAACTTGCTTGCCAGGTCAGACATCCGGGGAAAATCCTTTCCAAATATCAACCCTTCAAAAACTGAGACAAAATCATTAAAGACTTCATAAAAATGTTGGAAGGCCTTGTGTCTCCATAATGTTTGGTACCATAAGGTTACTGGGTGAAATTCATAGTTTACCTTCTTATACAGAGATAATTTGGGGAATGGACAACAATGCGCTATCGCGAAAATTAAATAAGATGACATAAAGAATTTCTTCTGCCTTTTATATTGCAATAATTGGGAAGAGATTTCAATGGAAATCAACTTGCCCCAATCGAAGATGGCTTGTTCCTTCACTATAAAATATAAAATATACAGAATCATCTAAGAGATGATGGTTGTACTTTCTTGCCCCATTATCCTCATGAAAAGCCATGCAATTTCCCGGAAAGGGTTTTTGAATGCACTAACTTGTAATCTGGTGATGTGCTCGGGGACGTTCATTGGGTCCTCTAAGAATTGTATTAAGAGGTCCAATCCATTATCATGATTCTTTAAGAACTCCTTGCAATCCTCACCCTTGAAAGTAAGTGTTGGCTCGGGAAGTCTTAACATCTTTCGAAATACTTGAGGCGATAGGGAGACTGGGGAATGGTCCCACAACTGGATAATCCGCTGGTTCGAAATATAATTCTTGGCGCATCGGGTGACCAACTCCTTATAGTCAAAAACTTCAGGGACACAACCTGCTCACACAATTCCAGACATCCAGATAACTTCTTTCTGGGCAAAAGGGGATGAGTAGTAGTAATAATCTCTGGACCATTGAAAACCCTGGTCCTCGCGCCTAAAAATATTCAACATATCTCCACAGAAATGTTGTTGAGTTGCAACCATAAGGTGATGAGAACATTCCTTTGCTCCTGATAGTATTTAAAATGAACAATAGAGGATGATAATATAATCTCCTGTAAATCTTGGTTCAATGTGTTTTAATGGGAGATGACCTCGACCTTTTCGCTTCTTAATGCCAATCTTTTCAAATCTGTGTGGTGAGATGTCACTAATAAAAGCATGATTAATGTGCATTGGGAAGGGCATGAAAGTGGCGGGGATGGACGGGAGTGAAAAATGCTTTGAAACTTTTGTGAACTTGGGAGTCCGGGAACCCACAACTCTGTGACAACAGAAGGTGAAGAATCGACTAAGTATGGAAAGGCAGGGAATAATGCCTTAAAAAACTAAAATAACCAACAATTTTTCCCAATTCAAGATCCACACAAAAAAATTCAGATCCCATAATATTCACCTCTGCTAATTCAATAATAGGGAGGTTGATTTGGTAGATTGAACTATCGGTCAGTTCAGGTGACCGGGGTACATCTGGGGTGCATGTGAGAAAAGCTAATGCTTTGATGAAGATTTGTTTGTATTGCAACCTATGACAGTAATTGTGTCCTATAGTATTTAAAATGAATGCTAGAGGATGATAATATAATCTCCCGTAAATCTTGGTTTAATGTGTTTTAATGGGAGATGTCTTCGAGCTTTTCGCTTATTAATGCCAATCTTTTCAAACCTGTGTGGTGAGTTGTCACTAATAAAAGCATAATTAATGTGCATTGGGAAGGGTGTGAAGGTGGCAGGGATGGACGAGAGAGATAAATGATTTGAAACTTTTGTGAACCCAGGAGTCCGCGAATTTGTGACAACATGAGGTGAAGAATCGACTAAGTATGGAAAGGTGGGGCAGTCAAACGGACTTAGACAGGCTCATCGTAGGTAGAGTGAATCTTGTGAGTTCAAGGAGTCTGGCGTCGAATTGTAGATCACAGAATTTTTGGGTGCAAGATGTATATCACAGAACACGGGACATGAGAGTTTGATAGCGCCAACCCAGGAACCCGCGGTCATAAAATTGGTTAAGTATGGAAAGGAACGGCGGTCGGTCAGACTCGTGATGTGAGGATATATATAGAGATGAGGATCTGTCAGTCTGCCAACCTGGGAACCTGCGATCATAGAAATGTGACTAAGTATAGAACCAGAAAGGGATAATAGAGGGGAAGAAGAAAAGGGGAAAACGGTTAAGTATAGAAGAGGGAAAAGAAAGGGAGAAAAGAACTTTATCCCTCACACAACAACACTTAGTCTGATAATTATCAAGCGATAGAAACACATTAACTATGGGAAAAACATTCTGAGCTATGGAATATACTTGGAGCTCGACAAACTCAGGTTCAAGTTTAAAGAGAATTTGTTTATATTTATTTCAATATTATTCATATTATTTTATTTTAATAGCATTTTTGTGGCCCAAATGTAAACCATGTTCCAATTTGAAGGGTGTTTTAGGCTTGCAAATTTTGCTCAAACCCATAAGCAATAAACAAAACATATGACTTAACATTTTTATATTGAAGAATTTTCTCAAATATGACAAGCTATAATATATGCACAATATTAAAGAGGGACATGATGTCAACACCTCTGTAGATAACAATGGGCTAGCATAATGTCGCATTCTTACTGTGATAATTGTTGGATATGTGTTATATTCTTTGCATGTGTAGTAGTGTCGGAGTGTATGTGTTGGGCGCGCATGGAGGGTAAGAGAGGGGGCCGCTAGGCCCCCCCCTTGGGGGTTCGGGGGCAGCGCCCCCGAAATTTTTTTTTCCTGGATCGGGACCGCATTATATTTAGGTGGTTTTTCGGCACATGGTTTCTTTGCCGATGGTTTTCTATTTCCGGTTAAGGAATTAGGGTTTTGGATGTCGCTGGATCCTATATGTATTTTGTATTGTAAACATTGTAACACAATGAATGAATATAGAATATGTTGGTTTTCCCGGTTTGGGTTTCCAGGGGAAAAATCTCTGTGTAATGTTTGTATTTGCCATTGTAACTTTTCTGTTCTTTTCTGAATATCTATTTACAGTAGATATTGTACAAGGTTAGAATTTACATTTGGTACAGAGCTTTATTGGCTTCAGGGGGACGCCTTTGTGGTCAAGGGTTTGGCTCGGGACTATGATAAGCCTTGTTACAATGGGAGATTTGTGGTATTGTTTTTCAGGTGAAAAGAAATGGCAAGCAATTTGAAGATGGAGATCAAGAAGTTTAATGGGAAAATTTTTGAGCTGTGGAAGCTCAAGATGGAAGATTTGTTGGTGGACAAATATCAGTGGATCGTGGTAGATCTTGGTACTGCACCTACAGGAACTTTTGTAGATGACTGAAAAAAGTTGGATCAGAAGGCAAAGAGCACAATCCGACTATGTCTCTCCGATTCAGTATTATTGAATGTGTCGGAGGAAGCTACAGCCAAGGATTTATGGGAAAAGTTGGGGAAGTTGTATTAGTCTAAGTCCCTGGTAAATAAAATATTCTTGAGAAAGAAGTTGTATAACCTGAGGATGAGAGATGGAGACTCGGTGGCAAAGCATTTGAACGCCTTTAATACTATGGTAAGTCAGTTAGTATCTATTGAGATTAAAATTTCAAATGAAGATAAATGTATCAGTTTGTTGTGTTCTTTACCAAACTCGTGGGATAGTCTGGTTGTGGCCATAGGTAGTAATACAACTTCCTTGAAGTTTGAAGAAGTGGTCTCATCCTTGTTGTCGGAGGAGATGAGACGGAAGAATATGGAAGGACATAGCACATACGCATTA
>ML781676.1:507084-518866 GCA_009831015.1 Picea engelmannii | reverse complement strand
ACTCGTGATGTGAGGATATAGATGGAGATGAGGATCTATCAGTCCGCCACCCCGGGAACCCGCTATCATAGAAATGCGACTAAGTGTAGAACCTGAAAGGGATAATAAAGGGGAAGAAGAAAAGGGAAAAATGGGTAAGTATAGAAGAGGGAAAAGAAAGGGAGAAAATAACTTTATCCTTCATGCAACAACACTTAGTCTGATAATTATCAATCGATAGAAACACATTAACTATGGGAAAAACATTCTCAGCTCTGAAATATACTTGGAGCTCGACAAACTCTAGTTCAAGTTTAAAGAGATTTTGTTTATATTTATTTCAATATTATTCATATTATTTTATTTTAATAGTATTTCTTGTGGCCCAAATGTAAACCATGTTCCAATTTGAAGGGTGTTTTCGGCTTGCAAAATTTTCTCAAACCCATAAGCAATAGACAAAATATATGACCTAACATTCTTATATGCAAGCATATTCTCAAATATGACAAGCTTTAATATATGCATAATATTAAATAGGGACATGATGTCAACACCTTTGTAGATAACAGTGGCCTAGCATAATATTTCATTCTTACTGTGATAATGCCTTAAAATAACTTAAATAACCAACATTTTTTGCCAATTGAAGATCCACACAAAAAAACTTTTAGATCCCATAATATTCACCTCTGCCAATTCGATAATAGGGAGGTTGATTTGGTAGATCGAACTATTGGTCAGTTCAGGCAACTGGGGGGTACCTGGGGTGCCTATGAGAAAAGATAATGCTTTGATGAAGATTTATTTGTGTTGCAACCTATCAGAGTAATTGTGGTTTTGATACATTGTTTAATGTGTTGAAACATTATTTTAAGTATTAAACTTCTTGCACCAGATTATTCATTGAATGGTTTGTTGTTTCCCTCCATTTTTTACCTTTATTATGTCACTTTTCTGACATTGGTGTAACAACGGGAAAGGAGAACCCTCATGCATATCATCTTTCCAATCTCGCCATGTTGTTGTCTTCGTGAACCAACCCTCTAAATGATCAACAAATTGAAAAGAAGGAGCATTCCAAACTTGTGGTGGCCTAGCTCTGCCCTTTAGCAGCCAGGGGTAGACTTTAGGACCAACAACAACTATGAAGTTGTTTACACAACTCTACAGGCAGTTCAATCAAGGAATAAAGAAAGTGAGTCATACTTATAGTTTCGAAGATGTGTTTGCGTAAGAGAAGCATCGAAAAGATAAAGATAAATCAATGGAGGGTTGTTGAAATAAAGTTATTGTACTGTCAATTTGAGCGTGAGTATAGCAATGGCGAACTTGAAATTTAATTTTGTGGGGTTGATAGCATATTTCCATTTGACTTCAGTTAGCACCTATCTTCTTCTTTTTTTCAAAATATTCCCAAAAAAGAATTCTTGTAATTTCATTAATCAAGCAAAACTAGTTAAATGAAGTACATATTACATTTGCTCCACAGAGCCTACATTAAAAGTCAAGGCAGGTCCTGTATATTCTTTAAGATCATAGAAAAAGCTCTAAGATCTTGAATCTATTATCCACTCATAATCCAAAAACCAGGCCCATGAGAACCTTGAACTACAACACCAAAGCACGTGATCAAAAGTTTGGCAAACACAACACAAGCAAAAATCAACAAGGAGTAGGTGCTATACACGACCATTATGTCTCCGATGAACAATTGTCCAGTTCGGCGGTTGTTCAAGCCTTCTATTGATAGTATATTGGGTGGTATAAGTTTAGACCTAGTGACATTTTTTTTTAACGGGAAAAGTAATGTGAATGGCAGTTTGTATATGTATCTTTTTTTTTTTCATCAATGTACAAGTAGATGCACGATTTGGATAAAGTATGCAGGTTAGAGTTTTGTAACCATACTTCTTAGTCTCTGGGCCTTGCACTATGTTGGGTGTTTCACCTGTACTTGTCCATAGTTCTTGTGAACTAAAAAACATGTGTTATAAATGACATAAACATATTTACCATGGCATAGTAGAATAAATAACTGAGGATATTTGTTTCCTAAACATAGCAAGAGCATAATCTATGAATGTTTACATTTGGCCTTGTCGTTGTGTTGATGTTTGTGATGATTGACTACTCATGTCCATGCCACTTGTCCAACTTTTTATGATGCAAACATGTGTACATTGAACATGACAACAAATAAATATGCATACACATTGTATATTGTTCATAATCGATATGGATGTACATTAAGCATATGCATTGTGTTTGATTTAGTACTATTGTTGGTATACCTTTTGGAAGATTGTACTTCAGCTTCCTCAATTGTGGCACATAAGGCTTCATTCTCTTGTTCAACTAGTCTGTTTTTTTTTCAATGTAGCAATGCAGAGAATACAATGGACATGAAGTCAAGTTGCTATGTAGGAACACATGTAAAAAAAATGGAATACAATTTTGTTTATTTCAATGTAGCAGCACAAAAAATACAATTGACATGAATATAAGTTAATATATAGGAAGATATGTACTATCTACCAAAAAAAAAATGAGTTGCAAATCAATAGAATAAATATACACATAATAAATGAAATACAAAGTAATGGAATATGGAATATGGGTAGCAATATGCACCTTTTGTATGTCTTCTTCTACATTTTTGGTTAAGAGTTCTTAGTCTTGTCCAGTTTTTCTGTTTGTTTCAATGAAGGAAAGTACAAAACACATTGAACATGAATGTAAGTTGGTATGTAAGGAAAAACAAGGAACATGTACATATAGTAAACTAGAATCAAAGGAATAGAGTAACATATACTGTTAGAAGCATGTACCTTTGTTTTTCTTGATCCATGTTTGTGTCTATATATATATATTTTTTTTTCTGTCCAAAATCTATAACAAACCATGAAAAACTAAGAAGTTGGATGATTCTAGCTGAATAATTTGATTTTGTGCAACAAGTTAGCCAAATATGCTTTGAGACATAGAAATATGATTTTGTAATATGCTTGATGTATATTTCATAATTCAAGTACAATACTAATTGTATCGTGATCAGAGTAGTATGTGTCTGAGATAAAGAGGTTGTATTGTGAAATTGACACATTTGACCATACATGGTCAATAAGTGCTTTTTGTACATGGTTTATCTTATCCAAAAGAAAGCGGAGACTATAATTGCACATGTAGTTTTCCAATTATTTCGTTCTAGCATTATTTTGTAGCATGTCAATATTGAAGTCTCCTAGAATGATAATGGTTTTGTTCAAATGTAAATGATGTAATGCATTTGAAAGAACATTCAATATGTTGGGGCAATGTTGCATGCAGAGCGGCATAGAGATTCAATATTGCAATTTATGATTCATGGAAGATTACTTTTGTCAGCACCATCTCAACATTGTTTTCTTCGAAATGCATATGCTCCAAAATTGTTACATGTTTTTTCACTAATATCATCACTCCATGTGTAATGTAACTTGATATGCAATTGTGATTTGGGAATTTCTTGTTTTGCATGCATAATGTCATGTATGTTTCCTGCAAGCACATAATATCGGATTGCATTGTGTCATAGTCATTGAGTATATCATCCATATGTGCATGTAGGTTGTGCGTGTTAAGTGAAAGAATTGATACAGATGAGTTTGTTTGTATGGATTGGTAATCATATTGTAGATGCCATTTTGCGCTAGTCCTAAGGCATTGCATCTCAATATCAACTTTATGTTTGACTTTGAAGTTATCTTTTGTAAGAGCGCTTAGCAAATACAAGGAGTCTATATTTCTGACATGGGACAACGTTGTGTATACAAGTCCATGTATTTGAATTCCAGCAGGGTCGAACGCAACACTATCAAGTGTTAGCCCTTGTGATATGTGGATTGTACGTGCACATGCAAGTTTAATTGGAAACTTTTTTCGAATCTTCAGTTGACCTGTCTTTGTCGATGTCGATACTGGTTTTGATATTCGTAAGATAGGTGTCCAAACGCGCACAGTGTTTGAATTATATAGATAAGCTAACTTGTTTGCTTGTCAGTGGCCAATATGCGGCTCATGGAACTTAATCCAGAGGACATCAACTTTTTATGTTTTGGTATAAGCTTTGAGTATTCCACCTGCACCATTCACCAAGCCATCCGGTGAATCATAGTTGCAGGAATATATTTCAACTAGCATGTCTAATTTCAAGACAAGTTGCAAAGGCAAAGTGGTTGTATGATGATGACATGGTACATTACCATGGTTGTGTTCTTTAAGGTCAATTGAATTGATGATGATATCATCGCTAGGCATGAGCGATATCATGTACTTGTTATGCATTGCAACATCCCTATTCATGTAGAAAAAGTAAGGGAAGGTTGGGTCTGTTGGTGCAGGTCGCATGCACCTTGAATTGATATATGTTAAGTCATCACATGTTTGGTTGTTTGTCCGCATTCTATTCAGAATTGCAGTAAATGTTTCATCTGTCTGGCGCATTGTAGTATGTAATTCAAATCATTTTATATTGTCTTTCCAGAAGTCATGCGTCACTGTTTGCATATTGACTGTAGGTTGTTCAAATATCAGAGAATCTTGGATGGGTTGCGCCTGGTAAATATCCCCACAAAATATCATGTCAATGTCCCCAAAGTATTTGGCGTGCACATGTTTTATGTTTCTTACTCGATTGTCAATGGAATATAAGAAGCGACTTCCATTCAAAGATGACTCATCTATGAAGCCAAGTTGTAGTTCGTTATAAATCTTAGACAAGGTATCTAACATTTCCTTGTTGAGTGGAAGAAAATGTGACTTGTTAAAAGGCATTAAAAATGCAGAATGGATTGTTGTTCCACTTGCATTATATGCAGCTTTTCCTATGTATGCAACTATTAGTCCCTTTGGTTTCATAGGGTCAGTCGAATTGTTTGAATCATAGATTTGTATAACTATTTGGAATAGTGCTTTCGCTGTGAATGTCTTGCCTATTCCTGCCCCACCTATAAGGAACAAGTGCACATGAGTGTGCATGTTTAAGCGTTTTTAATTGTAATGCCCTTTAGGATTGCTTGTTGTTCTTGATTCAACAATCGTCTAACTCTGTAGTATTCATTATTTTCAATAAAGAAAGGATGTTTTGTGACTTGAAAGCCAAGATTGATATGTTTTTCAATGGTAGTTGCTCGAGGACAAGGAAAATCTACTTGCAAGTCATACGACTCACAGAGAGTTCTAGTTGTTTTATGGTTTGTCAATGTCTCATCAACATTGTTAGGGTTTTCTAGTTCATGAACTGCACTTTCTAAATCACCCCATGTTGTATTAACATTGTATGTAAATCTAGATTCATTGGTTTGTAATGTAGTCTCATAAGCAATATATGCAGATTCCCATATAGGAAAGTTATGTTTTATTGTGTTTTCATTTTGATCAAATGGAACGTACAACAATAATTTTTCTCTACAATAGTTTTCATAGTCAGTGTGTTTGTTGTATTTGACTAAGCGTATTACATTTGGTTTTTTTCTTTTTGATATGGGTGTACCATTTTTTTTGTAATGCGATACGAACTCTGATAAGCATATATGCTTAATAGGAGATGGACGTTGGAGGTAATAATCAATAATAAAATGACATATCACGTCCTCTGAATTATTAGGCTCTTGTTCTAGCAAAGATGATGGTTTAAGCACAAATGTGTGTTTCTCAAGTGGAGATGTGTTTATGAAGAAACATTTCCTTGAACTACAGTTCAGAGGTAGTGAAAGTGCAATGTGGACTGCTTGTTGAGCAGACATTTGTTGAAGATTAAGTAATGTATTTCCAAGTGTACGTATCATTTGCATAGCATCAATATGAATTTTTTCATGTTCTCTGCGTATTCTTTTGAATGCACTTGTCATATATTTTTCAACCTTTGTCATGTACGAGGTACAACATGATGTTGCAGCATATGCATTGAGGACATACTATGCATCTGTATTTGCATTCCACATAATTGGCATGTCCTTGGAGAAACTATTGTTCCAAATATGTGAAAGTTTTTGTTTAAGGAAAACTGTTGGTTGTTTAAGTGTAGATTGTATCGCTTGGATGTACTCATCTTATGTTAGATTTAGTTCTGTCAAGAAGTCTTCGAAGCTCATTAAGTCATCAAAGTCTTGTTGTTCTAGAAATGTGAACAAAGATTTAGATTTATCAATGAGAACATTGTCTTCTAAACTAATTAGTTCTATGATTCTTGTTGTTCTCATTGGCAGCACAGGGAAGTTGTATCTGCAATGTGATTTTTTTTTGTTTTTTATAGCTTCTTGCATGATAATGTCTATGAACTTTGGAAAGTTCTGGATCCAAATGATTTGTGTTGCATGTTATGTATTTGTCCAGAAACTGCTCGATCTGTGAGTTGTTGTCATTTCCATAGATCTGTGCACCCTCTATCCATAACAGTGTGTGGTCATGCTCACTCCCTCTATTCTGGAATTTAGTCACAAAATAGTAGTCCAATATTTTTCCGAAGAACATTTCATCATGACATATCAATTGCTTCAAAGCATTTATTTTATGTCTATAGTAACGAGTACACGTCATTGGGTCTTTTCTTATGAGGTAGTCAATGTCATCATTTTCCAATGTATCAGTTTGTTTTTTCCTTTTCATGTTCCTATACAATGTAGACACCGTAGCCACCAATGGATCCCAGTGATGATCTGCACTTGTAAATGTGATGAAAAAAGTTGGGGGTCCCAATTGTCGAATCATTGCAAATACAGTTTTCTTGTTTTGTTGCAAGTAGTCAGAAGAGATGCGAATGTTTTTGAAATCTATGTATCCAATATCAGATTTCAAGATTTTTTCTAGGTTTGCTTTGTACTTGACATCTTTGGCCAATAACTTTCTTCCTTGTAGCTGGCCTTTTCTTATTCACACCCACATGCAAGAGAGAACTTGCTCAATTATTATTCGCATTGTTTTGAATTTTTTTTTTGTTATGTGACAGGGGAAGTCACCGCTTGAATGTAGCAGTTCCCATCGAACTATTTTTTGGAAGTTGAATCATTTTGTGATGTCACTGGGACGTGGATCTCCATATAACAGTGTTGGGAAGTTCATTTCCTCAACAAATTTGTCCTTGAATATTCCAAGTGGATGTTTCCCTTCAACAGGTGCAATTTCGACAATCTTGTATTGCAAGTCATGAATGCGTTGTGAGTCAGTGAATCCATGTATCAATGTCTCAACAGGTCTTTCATTCTCTGATTCATCGCTTGTATCAAATTCACTAGTAGTGTCAAAAGTTTGTGTAGAGTTGTCATTTCCTTGTTCAAGAACATTATTCCAGTTATCATTTATACATATGTTATGTGCTTTGTATAGGGCCCTTGAACATAATTATTTTAATGGTTTCATGACAATGTGCACACACACTTTACCTATCTGGTATGCATTCTTGTATTGCAAACGTCTTTTGAGAGCTACAACAATTGTCATTGTATCGCTAATGAACTGTGGCAACGCTTTTTGCACAACATCTAGTTGGACATGGACATTTATATTTAATCCTGTTAAGCCCATTTGGGGTAGTTTATAGCCCCAGGGTCTGATTTTTGCAAATGCAATTCGTAGAGACACACTCTTCAAGTTCTGTAAATGTGCTTACATCTGGTAGTGGTGTGTTACATCTTATTTGGTCAGGTGTTGCAAAGTGTGGCAATTTTCCATTTTCAAGTGATCGTTTGCATGGAAGACAAATATTACTACTGGAAAATGTTCTATCATTTAGTGTCAAGATGAGGTATTCTTTTTGCAAGTCAAGGGTGAAAGAATTATTGTTTTTTGTGAAATTCAATTGCTCGCAAATCACACATGCAATGGAAGGAGTGTCTTTAATTTGTTTCATATAGATCTATTTTGCATCTCTCTTCCCTAGACAAGCATGCGTAGTAAGTGTTTGTTGGTTTTCAATGCTAGAAGTGCATGGTGTTGGCTCTAGGCCATGAGATGTGATTTTTCCCTCTCGATTAATATCATGACCATTGTGGGATATGTAGTTGTACCTATTTCTATCACGTATCTATTTTTTCAACATGTGGTAGGTTAACTTATGGTTTCCACTGGAAACTAGTTTCACTTGTTGACAAGCCATGTTGAAGATGGAATCAACATTTGTTATGATCATTGCCTCCTTTCCATCTTGATGGTGCAAATGGTGATGTTCTTTGTCATTGGACATGCGATGTTTGTGTTCAGCAGAAAGTGCGAAAATGTGATGTTTGTGTTCAACAGAAATTGTGAAAATGCGATCGTGTTATGCACGCACAATTTTTTTTAGGTTGTGATATGTGAGTTTTTGTTTCTTGGTCGAGCTCCCTTTCACCTCACTATGACTAGTTGTACAACCCAGAGCTCTATAAGTAAGTGTACCAGTGTATTTATTTCTTTCATGTATGACCTTTTTAAAGTTGTGATAAGTCAGTCTACAGTTTTTGTTTAAGCTCTATATGACCTTATGACAACTGGGATGAGTTTCATCCTGACTAGACAGTATGCGACGCTTATGCAGATTCAATGCGGGTTGGGTGGCATGGACAATGGATCTTGAACTGGAAGTATTTCTTATCGAAGGTTGATAATAGATGTGTGGCGTATCTGTTTTCGACGATATGATGTCAATTGTTCGATCGTAGTTTGAATCAAGACATTAGGAATGGACAGTACCATCTGACAGGGTTGACCAGACCTGGATATTTACTCTGAATATGATAGATATCCATTGTAAACAGAATGTGTCACCCTCTACATTTCCTTTCTCATATGACATTGCCGTGTTTACAAGGTATTGTTGCCAACTTCAAATTATCGACATACTTTCTACGAGATATGGTAAAAGGTGTTGATGCAAGCAGTTAAACGCCTATTTACTGCCACATATAATTGCATTGCAAAAGGATTGCATAGTGTAAAGACGCAGTGAGTGCACATCAAATTATGCTGCTATAAAATAGCAAATTGCATAAACAGACTATCTCCATTAGTAGATGTAATAGTTGTTGTTATGTGCAATCCATGGGAGTGTATATGATGCATAATTTGTTTCCAATGCGATTGAAGGTCTTTGCAGGTGAGTGAAAAGTAAATATCAGGTCCTCCAAGATTGCATATGGATAATTTTATATAGAGTGGTGGTTCATAATGACCACTTAGAGGATTGACATCATGGAAGAAGATGCAATATGGATCCCTATATGCAGTTTTGTTGAATAGTAGATATCTTTTTTTTCTTGTTAATGACCAAATTCCAATTGATATATTCAGCCACTTGGCCAGACACCGTATACAAAATGTATCTCCCCAAAGTCCCCTCTCATGTGCAGGCAGAGTTGCAGATGCAGACAACTGCATCTTTGAAAAATACGTACTGACATCATGTATTCCATGCAATTGGCAAAGAAAATCAGATGCCAATTCATATTGATACGACTCTAATGCCTCAACGTCGCCATTTTTTAAACATGCCAAGAAATGATCTATCAATCCATTGCGCATCTCGGTCGAGGAATAACGAAAATACAATAGAACTTGAAATTCATCAAAGATGCAATCTCCCACAGTATACGAGAATGCATCTAATCTAAAAAGCCCATTGTTATGCAATACCTGGTCGATGTTGTCATGTACAATGGAGTCTGTATCTATTTGATAACACTCAACATCTATTACTTGCTTCATATTTTAAGTTGTGATTTTCAAGATGTTTCTTAGCTATGTCTAGATAATATGCAAATAAAAAAAACAAAAAACAAAACTACAAGTTCAGAACTGCATACCAATTTCGCTATGTACCCTTCAACCTTCTTCGTGCCAAATCCAATGCTTCGTGGTTGCTATAGCATATGACAAACAAACAAAGCTATAGTGAGTGTTGAACCATATAGAAGAGATAATGCAAATTAAAGAATACTATACATTTGATCAGTACAAAGACTGATTATTTAAGACATATAATTTTTGAACTTATTCTAGGTGTGCATCTTATAAGTGTTTCGGTAGCCATTGTATATAGCTTTACAATCCTATTCACCATTTATTTTCATCCCCACTCTTCACAAGTCAACACTAAACAGATCTGAAACGACTTGTTGATGTCTCCCACTAAGAAAAATCACATAGATGGTTTGTCGGATAAACAAAAGCAGAATAACTAAGCATTATGGACTTTTACCACAGGAACAGAACCAACACATAGCACAACTTCTTAAGGTTTCAATTATCTTACAAGACGAAGAATATATTCTAATATGTTTCAATTATCTTACAAGATGAAGAAGATATTCTAAAATTGGGCACTGAGAAACTCAGTCTGAGACAGATCGGTGAACTGCCCATTCAGGATACAAGGAATCATTTCCACAAGACGAGGTCCTGTTGACGGGCGAATTTGACCGCTCATCAATTGGAGGGGTGGATCCGGTCTGGGGTTGTCTAAATAACCTAAGTCGTTTGGATTAATCCACTCTGACAGGTTTAGCGGCTCCGTTAGCCGATCTAAGTCCTAAGAAAACGAAAGAAAAACCAAGCTAAAGAAACTAATCTAAGTGAAAAACAACTACTACAAACTATGTACAAATCTAAAATATATATACAGTTTACTAACGAATATTATAAAACAATAATTCTACTTATTAAATGTTCAGCTATCAATACAATTAAATCTCAATTATATATGTACAGTATTTACAAGATGCAAATTTTGATCGAAATCTGCAAACTCATTTGTGAATTTTCTTATAACAACAAAGCTATTATTTTTGGATTTTTATAACTTGAAAAAGAAATGAAACAACAACTATCTAACTAAGCAAAGAAGATAATAATCTATACTATATGTCTATCTAAACTACAGAGAATTCTCAAATTAATTGACTATTAAATTGCAAATAACAAACTGACCTGAAGTAGCGCTTCCTATTTGTCCTGTGCACAGTACTCGATTTAGCTGTTTGACGGGGGAAACCCGCACCAGATTTTGCAAAAAGATTCTCGTAAACAGGAAGTAGCGACGCTCTTGAATACGAATGACAGAACAAATAAGAGATATAGCAACGACAATTTTATAGTTTACAGATCATCACATTTAGATAAATCCCAGTGCGAAGATTCGTACATAACTGTTCATTTAAAAAAGAAGAAAAACCTTCTATTCATTAAATTAAAACAGGGTAATTGCTGTAAGTAAAATGAGATACATCAAATATGGACAAAGCTTAATTCATATCGCATCAACCCGTAACAAATCTTGATATCTAAATTAGTCAATAATTTGATTACAAATTAAAATGCACAGAAACTTGAACAAAAGTAAGATAAATTGAAGCTAAAGCCGTACAACAAATCCACTTCTATTCGACTCTGTATAATCTTTAGCCCATAGTCTCTGTTCTCCCAACAATGATGGATTGTTTACAAAAAATAATAAGTATATAAAGGCCATGGGATAAAACATTCCTTGTGGAAATTATCAAAAACTGTTTGCAAAAAATATGGGAACAATCTCCCAGATTTCTATTTCCACCTAAGACTAACAACCTAATCCAAAATTGTGTAAAGAAACAACATGTTCAAAGATGCCACAATAGATCCAATTCCCATTGAAATTCGTGTGTACCTGTAGATGGACAAAAATAAACAATTTTAGATAGTGTTTAATTGTAAAATCAACAAAAATTCAAATTTTATGACTAGCTACAGAATCTCATGATTCTGTAGCTGGTCATATTTACAAACAAAATCGTATTAAATTAATTCAATCAAAACA
>ML781676.1:385930-434698 GCA_009831015.1 Picea engelmannii | reverse complement strand
TGGACAACATAGAGATCTGTGGCATTTGCGAGGAATCCCACACCACTAAGGATTATCCTTCCCTGCCATGAATCAAAGTAATATATCATGGAGAGAAAGGAGCCTCAACCTCATTATATGCATTGGTATCACAAAAACCATGGCAAAGATCCCCAGGTATGGCTCAAAACTTTGCATCTCAATTTATTTATTCATATAATCAGATATGGAATGTTCCTATGCCATGGAAACATTGGCCACCTCAACCCAATCCATACCAAACTTGGTAGAAAGGCTATCATGGCCCACCTTATGATGGCACAACCAATTTTTCTCATCCTACATCATCACCATATACATATCCCTTTCAGACCCCACAACAAAAAATTATTCAACCACAACCACTTTCATTGCCATCTCCTCAAAACCCTCCATGACCCAAATCCATGCCCAACCTATCTCGAATTCTAACAATAATAAATCAATTCAGGTTGTTTATGGGTTCGATTTGCAAACCTTTCCTACGTATTCCATCACGTATGTATCATTGCAAGAGATTCACCTTAGGTTCAAAAAGGTTCTTAACCCAAAATCCTCAGTAATTGCGCAAGAAAAAAGAGAGGAGGAAGCTCCTAGCCAACATGAAATTTCTCAGACACCATCACCATCATGATCTCAGTCACAAAGTCAATCTCAGGATCAAATAGCTCTGCAAAATGCCCCTCAAAAGGAACAATTATTACAATCAGATCAACCCCCTTTTCTGGAGAGGCTAGCACTAGAAAAAATGATTGTTCCCCTGAGCTTGACTTAATATCATAACTGAAAAATATTTTCATTAAAATACCTCTGCTACAAGAAATAAAGGATATACCTATCTACACTAAAACTGCTAGAGATCTATGCATTAAGAAGTTAGGAAGATGAAAAAGGGACCCACCCACCATCCAAGCCATAGGGAAACTAGCAAGTCCCATGTCCACTGCAATCACCGCAAAAAAATACGTGGACCCTGGGAATCCTGTGGTCACAGTGCTTATAAATAAATTTCCCACTGAAAAACCCCTAATCGATTTAGGTGCAGCCATAAATGTGATGAAAATAGAAACGTTGATCCAATTGGGACTTAAAAACCTCCTTCCTACGCCCATTGTGTTTGAATTTGCTGATCGATCTAAACTTAAACTAGAGGACATGGTTGGCGCGCTAGACTCATAGGAATAACCAAGATACTTCTATGTAATACAACCAAAATCCAATCTGGGTGGGAACCCCCTTATTCTTGGGAGACCATGGCTGGCCATAACTGATGCTTTCATCGGTTGTAGGTTCGACAATATGAAAATTACTCATGGCACTAAGACCAATCAAATCACCTTGTACCCCCTACTAAACCAACAATCAAACATGAACACACAGAGTGGCTTGATGATGGCAATAATGACGAAACAATTCAACCTGTTTGGACTATTTCACAGGTCATGATCTTCAAAGAAAATACTAACGAAAATATGCTTAATCATCATATTACTTATCCAGAGTTCCCGCAATATTTTGGGGGGAAGTCATCATCTCATACTCAAACTTCTATTAATTGTCTCTTATAACAAAATTTTCAAGAAAACTATACCAAAGAAGAATTATCCTTTGCCTTTTCATCAACGTTCCTTGTGCATTCAATTTATGAATCTAGTTATAAGACCGTTGAAATTTTTCATGGGAAGTTATTAAATATAAATTCTTCTTTAGACAATACACAGGAAGAGAAATTGATCCATATTTTAAAGAATTTTCCGATACCTTTGCATGGGAATACACTAGCATGAAGGGAATTCAACTATACACATGCATTCATCACATCTATATTCAGAAAGATGCTACCCCTGTCAGACAACCACAAAGGAGAATGAACCCAGCCTTGATGGAGATAGTAAAAACAAAATTAGAGAAACTTTTGAATGTTGGTTTCATTTATCCCATTTCGGACAACCAATGTGTATCACCATTAGTGATCGTTCTTAAAAGGAATGAGATATTCCAGATATGTCAATAAGGCCACCCTCAAAGATAATTTCCCCTACCTTTTATTGACCATGTGTCAGACAAACTTGTCGGAAAGAAATATTTTTCCTTTCTAGATGGATTCAATGGATACAACTAGATCCATATTTCCGTAGAAGACCAGGAAAAAATAACTTTCACATGTCCTTGGGCGACATACACCTACAAGGTATTTCCCTTTGGTCTATGCAACATGTTGATCACATTTCAACAAGCGATACTTGGTATTTTTTATGATTTATTACATGATTGCATGAAAATATATATGGATGATTTTACCGTGGTAAGAGATTCTTTTGAAGAAGTTGTAACTAATCTTGAAAAGGTTTTGGAAAGATGTAGAGAGACAAATATGGCATTGAGTAATGAGAAGTGTTTTATGATAATGACTGCAGGAATTGTATTGGGTCACCATGTGTTTGCTGCAGGAATAAAGGTAAACCCAACAAAGATAGAAGTGATTGTCAATATGCCACCTCTAACTAATCAAAAGGGAGTCTGAAGCTTCTTAGGCAACGCAGGATACTATAGACGATTTGTAGAGAATTTTACGAAGATAACCTTGCCCCCATTCAAATTGCTTACAAAGGACACATAATTATGTTGGAATGATGAATGGCAATATGCCTTTGATGCACTCAAAATAAATCTCTCCTCAACCCCAGTATTGAGAGGTCCAAATTGGACCCTCCCTTTCCACATTTCGACCGATGCATTAGATTTAGCTATAGGAGTCGTGTTGGGTCAAAAAGAAGATATCTTAACCCATGCTATTTTCTTTATAAGTAATAATTTATCCCAAGCTGAACTAAATTACACCATGACCGAAAAGGAGTTCCCTACAATAGTTTATGCAATCAACAAATTTAGTCATTAAATTCCAAGGTATGAAGTTTTTATTCATACCAATCATTCGACCATTAAGTATTTTATGCATAAACCTATTACAAATGGCATGATCACCAGATGGTTGTTGTTGTTGCAGGAATTCGAAGTTACTATCGTGGACAGACTGGGCAAGGAAAATTAGGTAGCAGATTTCCTTTCTAGGCTTGATAATAAAGGTGAGAACGTTCACCTTGATGACAATTTTCTAGATGTAAATTTGTTTTCCATATCTACTAACTCACCATGGTTCACAGACATAGAAAATTACCTTACTATAGGAAAGATGCCACCTCAATTTTCATCCAAGGAAAAGAAAAGGGTTGTTAAAATGAGTGCTCCATACTCTTGAATTACGAGAGATCTCTTTTATACTGGTCTTGACATGATTATTTGCAGGTGTGTAAGGGAGGATGAGATGTATGACATCCTGAAAGCATGTCACAACGAGCCTTGTGGGGGAAACTTTGCAAACAGAAGAACGACCTACAAGGTTCTCCATTTGGGATACTACTAGCCTATCCTCTTTCAAGATGTCAAGAAGTATGTCCTGTTCTAGCTGATGAGACGCCACTCCAATGACAAGTTCTTATAGGACCCTTTGAAAAATGGGCCTTGGATTTCGTGGGCCCAATCAACCCTTTGTAAAAAGGAAAGAAGTACATTTTAACTTGCATCTACTACGTCATGAGTGGGTGGAGGCAAATAATTTATTAAGGGAAACAAAAAAAGCAGTGGTAGATTTCCTGTTCGAAGACATCATTACTTGCTTTGGGGTACCTCAAGATATTGTAACGGACCGGGGAACCCAATTTACATCTAAATTAGTCCAAACAATTACTCAAAAGTACCACATTAAGCATAGGAAATCCTCTCTATACCATCCCCAAGCTAATGGGCAACTGGAGTCAACAAATAAGGATTTAGAAGGAATTTTGACAAAGACAATACAACTACATAAAAAGGATTGGTCAGAAATACTTCTAGAGGCCTTATGGGCTTAAAAGACGACATGGAGGAGCACCACTGGTTTTTCCCCATATGAATTGGTGTATGGGAAACAAGTCCTTCTTCCCATAGAATTTAAGATTGAAACTTTCAAAATGGCAATAGAATTGGGGATGGATCTGACCGAGGCACAAAAGAAAGGATTAGCCAACTCAATGAGTTGGACGAGATACGTCAGCAATCCTTTCAACATATAGATCTCATCCAACAAGAAAGGGAAAAATGGCATGACAGGTTCATTAAGAAGAAACCGTTCAAGGTAGGGGATTGGGCACTTTTGCTCAACTCCATATTTAAGAACTTCAAAGGAAAATTCAACACTCGATGGCTTAGCCCCTATGAGATCAATGTTGTCTTCAATAATGGATCTTTTAAGATTCGAACTATAGATAATGAGGGAATATCCTTCTTGGTTAATGGGCATAGGCTCAAGCTATATCAAAATCCCAAGTTTAAGGGGGAGTTTGTTCAGGATATCATGAAGCAAGCATAAATGCAAATGGTAGGAGAGGGGATTCCCCCCCATCCTTCATCTTCCTAGTTCTCTTTTTAAATTTTCAATAAGAAAAAGAATAAGGAATTTGAAATAGATGAAATCACTAAAATAAAATAAAAAGTAAAGAAACAAATCACTCAATTGTGAAAATAATAAAATATGGCACAACTGGTCCAGAACCTCACTTGAAAATCAGATTTCTAGTTGGTGGGGCTCCCAATTGCAATGTATCTCATGGTGGTTTATATTTTTACAAGTTTCTTCAATCACTTTGATGGTTCTTGCGTTAGATGATGGGGTATTCATTAAGGCCCTCCTTTCAACAATCTCAAGCCCATCGACTCCAATTCCTTATTTGGGTTTCAAGATCATAGATTATGTCAATGCCTTGGAACTTGTATTCCTCAATGATGAGTTCTCTCACTAATAACAGAGGGGATTCATCGATGCCTCCTAACAGTCAGATCCTACCAGTCACTCAACATCAACACATTTATTCGTGCTTGTTAGGATGCATTGGGAGTACCTTGATGCTCATCTACATTATTGGTGAGCCATCTCGCATTGGTTAACAACAACCATCCACTATGTTCAACTCCAAGAAATATATTCACATGGAAGAGGATGTATAGACAAGGGGTGAGGATGGAAATTCTTATAATAGTTCAACCACAACAAACATGCAACAGTCAGTTTCCTGTAACATTGTTCCTATTCATATTCATGTTCCAGTGGCATTTTATTTTCAAGGATAATTGTATACAGTGGTTCTAGTTTTTATTGCACTTGTTGTATTATTTATTTAATAAAGGAGTTTAGAGGATATTTGCTTTGATTGAATCCCCTTCTCCTGAACCACATCAAAGAAACACAAGTTAGAGAGTAGAAACTAATCACTAGAGATATATATATTCATATTTAGTTGTAACAGTCCATAATGCAGAATTCTAATTTTAGTCAAAGAACAGAGCCCTTGGACTAGACATGCATCAAAAAAAGTTCTACTACGTGTATGGTTCAACAAGGCATCAAGGTAATTCCAAGTGATCATGCTTGGGTAAGGTATTGACATTCATTTTACTTTATTAAACTTGGAATTGTAATATTATGGAAACCTTAATTCAATGCACTAAAACCACAACCCTGTCTCCCTGAGCCGTCACACACACACCRAATCAACCACTTTTTCCATCACCTTAATTTAGAATCATTTCAGCGTCCTTCGATCGAATTACCATCACTTCAACGTTCATTCCATAAATCATTATCGTATGCAATGTGTTAAATCGAATCATGAYGACTTCATCATCATGATCACAATTACGATCATATGACATAATTCTCATTCTTCGCCATATTATTAAAAACCTCTTCCCTGTGGACTGAACCTGTATTGAAAACTCAACCYGACATCTCTCCACCAAGATGAGAAATGAGGAATGTGCTTAGAATCAAACTCAACAGGATAGAGTTACTGAAAGCTTACCCTAAGTGCAGAAGGAAAATAAAGAAGGTAGGTTGTCTCCCTTTCTTTCTGAAGTTTAAYAGGCACAACACAAAGGTTACCCGAGCATTCTTATTAGGGTTTGATGGGATGAAGTCCATTATCGAAGATATAGAACTCAYAATTTCAAAGGAGTCTATTGTGCAGGCGACAAATCTTCCTCAAGAAGGCGAGCGATGGTTATAAAACATACGGGTCAAGAAGGAAAGTTGGGYTCCATTTTTAAAGCCGACTAGCATGAAAATTGAATGGTCGAAAGGGACAACATGCTGCCTACTAAAGAGGAGGTATAGGAACTTGATTATTGTACTACATAAGTATATCACCTATGACAAACATTTTAGTCTAATGTTCCTCTTTATTATCCAACTCCTATTTTATTTCAAGGGGGAGAAGCTTAATCCACCTTACTTCCTATGCATGTCATTGACTAAAATGACAACCATAGTGCAGAGAAAAGTATATACTGGGACCATGGGATGGAATTTGCACTATCACAGTTTGGTGAAGTTGTTGGTTGTGGACGAATTACAGAGGAGAAATGACACTTGGGAGGATTTCTTGATCTGAAACTATTTCAAGAAACCCCAAGAAGCCGAGAAAGAGACAAAACCTGGAGGGATGGAAGTAGAGTATGAAGAAGCGGGAGAAAAGTTTGAGGAAGGCGAAGCAGATCCCAGTGAAGTGTGGGAACCCAAGGAGAAGTTTGAAGAATTGGTAAAGGAGTCAGGTAAGAAGGTGGGGCTCAAAGCCGACCCCGAAATCAAAAAGGAAGACGAGGATGTTCAAGTCATTTCAACCCTTAAGAAGTAGAAGGCGAAAAAGAACATGGAAGTTTCGGCGACGCCTCCTCCACCTAGGTTGACAAGAAGCCAAGATGCTAAAATAGCAGAGGGCTCAATCCAAATGCAAAAAATGACAGAAAAATAGGTAATATTTGAGACCCCTCCTAAAAATAAATGCTCAAATTTTTTTGGTGAGACTATAGTTATTGAAGAACAGTCAAAGAACCCTCTTAAAATGCATGACACTTCTGAGAAAGAAAAGGGTATTGAAGAGATTCAGTCGGGTAGCTTACCCGAGGGTGCAAGTTTGGGAGAACAATTTGTGGATGAATTTATAAGTGTATACGAGTCAACCAAAAGTAATAAGAATATTGGAAGTCTGAAGAGAAATATCAGGGATATAACAATTTTGGATGAACACATAAAAACCGAGAATGCATTGCTAAAGGATTCGAGTGCCAGGATGCAAGAGGAGATCTCCAGGTTGAAGAAGGATAATAGAATGTTTCTAAAAAGAACATAGAGGTGGTACATGCACGCCACAAAGTTCAAACAGAGGAACCAACGACTTAAAGATAGACTAGAGAGATTGCAGCTAGGAACTTTCGGGCTTAATGTATTCACACATGAAGTTGTCCAACCCTAGCACGAGACATATGGCGCCAAACCTAACATTGACAATTTTGAAAATAAAGATAGGATGATTTTGCATAGGGACATGCAACTCCTCGGGCATGGCGGAGATGTAGGGCCCCTATTTTGTCATACTAGGACAATCTAGAGGACCCTATTTTGACTAATTACCTAGCCACCTACTCATTCCATTACCTTATGATAACACATATTTTATTGTTTTGAACTCAAATGTGCATTTTCGAATTCAAGGTAATTGTTTTTTCCTAATGTTGCATTCTTCCTTGTTTAATAGGTAAAATAGGTTTAATTTCCTAAGTTGATGAATCTACTGGAATGTTCTCGTAGTTGTTGAACAAGTGCTGCAGTCACTTCGAGGGTTAAGATATGCATCGCTCTTTCCAGCTAAATCAATGATATGGGTTTTATGTAGAATCACAGACACATGGGCATTTACCATCTAGATTGGCAAAGATATCAACACCACATGCTCTATCCTTGGTCAACCTCCAATCGATTCTTGTAGCATGCACGAGTTGTTGCGATTTCATCCTTTCAGTCATGAAATCACAACGAGTTATCTAATTATGTAATCTATTATTGTTGGAATATCTGAAGTCCAAATCTATAGTATATAGACTATTCTGAGTTCATTTGGCACAAGTTGGAGTGCCCGAATTATCTGTAATCTCAAATGTAATTATATAAGGCGCTCTGGCCAAGAAGAAGGGTAGCGTTGAAAGAACATGGATGATACTCTGCTTGTAATCTAGTTTTATGAATATAATCAATTTGATGTGCGTTCAATCTCTGTGTTGCTGAGTTCGTGAGTAATCTCATATTAGGCATACTTTTGAGAGGAGGCAAGGCCCCATTCGACTTAGGAGTATCGCCTTAGATAGTTTTCTATTGCATTTGAATTAGTTTCAATTTTCCTTTATCATAGTTCGAGTGTCAATTTCTGTAGTTAGCACTCTTAGAATCATTGATCGGTTACTGCTATTTCGATTCACTATTTCAAAATTCTATTTACTTACTGTTGTGCAATTCAATTCGTTTTTGTTAAATGATTTAGTTCATGTCTGCAAGAATATGAACCACATGCTTGATTTATGATTGAAATGAGTTGGTAATTCTCTGAACAGATAACTGTCAGAGCTGCAAGATTTTTATGCAATGATGTTATCAATTTTTATTGACCTGTAACTACACATGGCAAAACCTGTCTGCATGCATTAGCTTAGTTTAATGATTGCTTAAGTTGTGGGTTGTCCATCCAGCTAATAAAGGGGATTCAACAAAGTATTGTTGGGTATAAAAACTATGTCCAACCAAAATTTCTACCTTAGAAGATCCACTGCTAGATGAGCAACTGGTTACAGAGTTTATTTCCTCGAGAGTGTTGTATTTTTTAGATTTGTTATGCATATACTTTGTTGGTACCTCGTAAGTCTACCAACCTAGATCAATAATTAATGAATCAAATTACCATATAATTTGACCAACAAGGGTCTTGAGTTCATAGGATTTTTTTAGTGAAGTAAATGTAGTAATTATTTGAGAGACTAAAGTGTTACCAATAAATTGCCCAATTTAGAATTATGATGGAGCATATTAAAGAAAATAGTATTTTTTCTCTTTCTCTTCCATCTTCGCCATCATCATCTAATTTTCCAAGAGATGATCATGACGATGAATTTATAAAAAGAATATAAGAGACATTGTAGATAACTCTATATATGACTAAGGAATTCATACAACATAAATTAAATGAGCTTCATTTAGTCAGACATCGGTCTCAATCAATGTTGGAATATAAGTCATGATCCATGGAATTGTTTAGCTATAGTAAGACTATGAGTCTTGAGAAGATGAAAGTAAGTTTATTTATGGTTTGAAACCTCACATTAAAGAGAAGATGCACGATATAATGCCCTAGACCTTGCACAAGGTGGTGCAAAGAGTTGTAAATGTAGAAGAAGAGTTTCCTAGTAGAGTTAAGGATAACAATATGATGATACCAACTAGGTATTTGGTTCCATGTCCTTTAAGAGGACACTTACAGAATAAGCTTTGTGAAGGTAGTTATAAATCTTCTTATGAACATCTAAATTCCCATAAGAGTGGAGCATTGGAGGTTCAAAAGAATCTACCTTGTAGACAAAAGTATTTTTTTAGATCTAATAATTATCAAAATGGTTTTTATTGTTAGGTTTCCCATCTAAGTTCAATTCTGAATCTTGCTAAGGAGGATAAGAAAATAAAGCCTTTTTATTTAGGATGATGATGGAGTGTGTGGTGTACAACATTTTATGAGAAACTATCCTATGTGACAACTAGTGACTCAACCTATTTTGAGTTAGCCTACGGTAGAAGATATGGGTGAATCCAATAAATATTTGTGAGAATATGTATGTTTGATCACATGGTGAAATATATTGTATGCTCAAGTTTTACCTTTTCGGCAATTCTAGTTTCTTGCACTATTTGGCCATGTGTAAATAAAGATTTCGGCAATGCTAGTTTCTTGCACTATTTGGCCATGTGTAAATAAAGATTTTGTGATAGATTGTTCTATAGTTTTGAACAAGGAACAGTGAAATCCTTGTTGTTGGATTCTAATTGTTATTATAAATAAATTTTTTGAAATATAATGATTTACACGAAAGTTATACTTCTTATGTATATAATGGTAGTAAGTAGCCCATGGTTAGTTTTGATGTTTAAGTGCGTGATTAAGTATGTGCTTTGTTGATTGATAAAAAATCCATGATAATGATGCACAAATGTGGAAATATTAGTGGTGGTTCACTTAAAAGCTATGTTATTGGTATTTGACGAATGGTTACAAAACCATATATAAATGTGTGTATAATGACAAGTTGTGTCAAAGAATCAACCTAATGAACTTTCTTGGACATTGATGAGCAAAGTGGTGCTTACAACACTCTCTTCTTGATGACAAAAGAACAATGAAGATTTAGTATATGCACATGGGCAAGAGCTAAAGGCTCTATTGAACCTTAATTTTGTAAAGAGCTGGAATGGAACATATAATGAAAGTAATTGAATGATGTATAATAGTGATAATTATGGAACATGGTGGTTGGTTCATTGATCATTATAAAGTTGTATCTGGTGCATGTGCTTTGTAGGATGGTGTAACATGGATTTACTTTAACAATTATCTTACAATTTGAAGAACCAATTTTGGAACATATTGAGACCAAGATGGCATAAAAAGGTTGTTATGTATGAAATATTTTGACAGGAGGATTACATAAAGGAATGGTGGTACAAACTTCAATGCGTCAAGTTTAAGTTGGAAAATACTAACATTTTGTGGTAAGGTGGAAAAATGTGATAGTATTGATGTTATGACTTAATATCTTATGATGAAACACTGTGTGTGTGTGTTAAACTTATGAATATATCCTAAAGAGTTTAAATTTCATGAAACTAATAAGTGATTTTTTGGCTTAAAAAGACGAGTCTTACATTATGATGTAATTTGTTGATTATAGCTATGATTGAGCTAGTCATTTTGTTTATGCAAAGGTAATTGTGTTGAGATTTGGGTACCTTGGAAAGTGGTCCCCTTGTGTTTGCGAGTCTCTAAACACAAAGGGGGAGACTATTACCCTCATTACTTTACTTTATGTTCTAATTTCACTTTGAATTAGGAGATTTAAGTCAAAAGTGGAATATGTCACTTAAGTCATTAAAGTGACATTTAATTCCCTTTGTGGGTGAGTTAAAGGACATAAAAGCAAACTAAGGAAAGTGGGTTTCCTAAGTGAGATTTTTGGATTAAATCTCACCCATTGATTAGATTTGGTTAGATTGGATCTAGGCCATTGATCTTTTAGGGTTTTGCCAAAGAGAGGCTAAAGGAGGGAATAGGGAAAATATGAGATTCATTCTTCAATTAAGAGGAGAGGAGGAGGAGATCTCTTTGACGCACATCTTGAGGAGGAGAGGGTGCATGAGGTCAAGGGTTTGGGAGGAGCCATAGCTTGGGTCTAGTTCACCATGGAGTGTCTACCATGGAGTATGGGCCACTTCTTCCTTATGGGCACATACATCTAGAGAGGGGCACAAGTGCTTGTGGAGGGGCGCATTCTTGGGAGAAGAGGCACATAAATCAACGGAAGGGTGCATCTTGAGGAGGGTTCTCACTTGTTGAGAAGAGGCACACTCTACGGGAGATGGAGGGCGCATGGCAAGGGAGGGCGCACAACATTTGTGAGTTTTTTCTTGAGTATGGGTGCACTTGAGCTAAGTGCGCACCACATATTTGGAGGGAGGCTGATCCAGGTGGATATCGGTGGCCACCCACCTTTTCCAAATGGCTCAAAACGACTTTCTGACAATTTTGGCAATTTACTATTTTTAGCAGGTTTTAACTTCCGGGACCATTTTGAGGGCCCAAATGAAGGTTTTTCGAGATCAAGGTTCTCAATGATAGCCAAAGGCATCATTGAGCCCCCAAAATGAATCTCCTCGACAATACCTTTCCAACGAGCTATCACACACCTAAAATGGAGATCATATGCAAAAGTTACGACCCCGGGAAGTTGATGTACTCACTTACCCAAACGGGGCCCACATGACTTTTGGTGCTTCATCTCCCAGGGTTAGGTTTTTGGATGTCTATGGTTTTTTGCATCTTGCTTATTGTAAAAAGGCCTTCAGAGCCTCATTGTAATCATCTTCTTGCGAATGTGAGTAGCCGTCGCATCTCTTCTCAGAGATAAGCTGCCACCATTCTAGCGAGTCTTCCACTCTGTATTTTTACAGTCTCTGTACATTTCTTTCATTAATAGAAATCGTGTATTATTGTATATCTGTGTTTATGGTTGCATCTCCGATACATTTATGTTATATTATTGAATATCTGCGATATCTCTGTGCATTTCTTTATTATATCTCCGATCTCATTTCGTGCCGAAAATAATCCGGATCAGTGGTATCAAAGCAGGCTGCTCTTGATCGTTTTTTCCAGTGCATGTCCCCGACGAGGTCCGAGTATAGCAAGTTGGGTCTCGAGCTTGTCTCTCTTGAAGACAATCACTCTCGCACACCCAAGAAACCCTCAATGGCGGAAGAAAAGAAAAACGACGGAGCAGGCGATCCTATCAATCTGTTGCTTGAGCAAGCTCTCACGCGACAGAGGGATGAAATGATGGAGAATTTTGCCCACATCCTTCAACGTCTGCCGATAGCATCAGGCGCATCTTCATCAAGCGACCACTTTGGAGGCACCTCGCCTTTCAAGGTACAAGTTAATTTTGATATTCCTGTATTTGAAGGACAGATAGATGCAGAAGCCCTAGAAAAATGGTTAACTCTGCTGGAAGGTTATTTCTCTGTTCACAATTTTTCCGACAAAGAAAAGATAACCTTTGCACTCCTTAAAGCTCTCCCTCATGTCAAACATTGGTGGGAAACTTACTGGGAGCAAAGTTCCACAGAGGAGTCTGGAATATATGGGGCCGATCCCACTTGGGATTTTTTTGTAGATGCGGTAAAATAACAGTATTACCATGTTGGAAACTATGAGGACCAGTACATGAGATGGACCACACTGCGGAAAGAGAGGGGCCAAGCAGTTCCGGAGTTCACCAATACCTTCCATACCTTGCGCACCAAGCTGGGTATCAAAGACTCCAAGCGACATTTGGTTCTGAAATACCGTGGGGCTCTACACAGATACATCCAAACTGAAATGCATTTCCTGGACATCTCATCACTCGGTGCTGCTTATCAATATGATGTTAAAATTGAGCAGAAATTTAATCACTAGAACAAACGGGAATTCGGGTCTGCAAATCCGCAACAACCAAAGTATGACAAAGACGACCCTAACAAGCAGTCTTCCGAAAACCAGTGCAAGACACAAGAAAAGAAGGGTCACGGGAAGACAAAGAAGGAAACCAAAAAATGGTGCGAGTTCCACAAAATCCCCTGGCACAACACCGATGAATGTTGCTCAAAACAGTCATTGGTGGCCGAGATCAAAGACAAAGAGCCGAACCCTGATTCAGAATCTGATTCTGAAAATAATGGTAAAGGACAGATCATTGACACAGACCCCACTGCTATTGTCGCGATCGCAACAATTCAACTAGAAGAACCAACAGATCCTGAAGAGGGGGAGCACCTTTTTCATTCACAGATGTGGGTGAAGGGGACCCTGCTGCATTTTATTGTTGATAGTGGAAGCTAGAAAAACCTCATCTTAGCAGAGGTTGTCAAACAGTTGGGATTGTTGACAACACCACACCCGCAACCATACAACATCGGGTGGCTTCGGCAAGGACGAGATCTCCGTGTCAACCAACAATGTCGATTTTCATACGACATCCAACCCTTCAAGGATGAGGTATTATGTGATGTTGCCCCACTAGATGTCTGTGATGTTCTCTTGGGCCAACCATATATGTGGAGACGCCATGCTGTTTATGAGTCTCGAACCCATAGTGTCATTGTTACTTTGGGGGGTCATCTCTACAGAATACCAGAGGTAGTTCCGACTACTGTTCCACCTAAAAAGTGCCACAAGGTAGTATCTCATACTGCAAAATTCAGCTTCTTCACAATCTGTTCAAAAGGAGAACAAAAGGACACTGCAACCACTACAGCCTTGCCCCAAGCACCTTCTATCCAACAGAAGCAGGTCGACAAGGCTGCAGCAAAGTGAAAAGATTCCTTCTGCACATCGTCCTCTCATGTATCTCGACTTGTTGAGCAGCCTCAACCGCAACAGGTTCGTGATAGATTTCCACAAACTGAGTAGCGCGACGTCTCCAGCAAGACAAGCAACTCACCAAGATGCAGATTCAACAAATGCTTTTCCCTCTCCCCCAGGAATTCAACGCAATGGAGACCATTGCTTCCTAAGGAGGGAGGATTGATCCAGGTGGATATCGGTGGCCACACACCTTTTCCAAATGGCTCAAAACAGCTTTCTGACAATTTTGGCAATTTACTATTTTTAGCAGGTTTTAACTTCCGGGGCCATTTTGAGGGCCCAAATGAAGGTTTTTCTAGATCGAGGTTCTCAATGATATTTGAAGGCATGATTGAGCCCCCAAAATGAATCTCCTTTATGATACCTTTCCAACGAGCTATCACACGCCTAAAACAGAGATCGTATGCAAAAGTTACGACCCCGGGAAGTTGATGTACTCACTTACCCAAACGGGGTCCACATGACTTTTGGCGCTTCATCTCCCAGGGTTAGGTTTTTGGATGTCTAGGGTTTTTGGCATTCCTGCATATTGTAAAAAGGCCTTCAGAGCCTCATTGTAATCATCTTCTTGCGAATGCGAGTAGCCGTCACATCTCTTCTCAGAGATAAGCTGCCACCATTCTAGCGAGTCTTCCACTCTGTATTTTTACAGTCTCTGTACATTTCTTTCATTAATAGAAATCGTGTATTACTGTATATCTGTGTTTATGGTTGCATCTCCAATACATTTCTGTTATATTATTGAATATCTGCGATATCTCTGTGCATTTCTTTATTATATCTCCGATCTCATTTCGTGCCGAAAATAATCCGGATCAGAGGCTATCTTGAGAGGAGGGAGATTCTACAAGGGAAAGGAAAAGGAAAGCAAGGGTTTAAAGGCACAAGCAAAGGCAAGGTCAAAGTAAGATGTAAGGGAAGAGGACCAACGGTTAGAAAAGGAATAAGGGTGCACCAAGCCAAAGGGCACCTTGCTTCAATAGGCTAGCAGAGAAATCTTCAAGGGACTCCAAGGCTTCCGTGAAGGGTTTCTATTGTACCAGGTTCACTTATAAATTTTATCCATGTTGTACATTTTTCTTTGAGACCTTCTATATACATCTACTCCAAACTGGTTTTCCCCATGGGGTGGTTTTCTAGGGTCACATTGACCAAAAACATATTTGTCAATTTCATGCATGCTTAGAATTGTTAGATCAACATTTAGAGTTGTAAAGATTGAGAGGAGTGTTATGTGTTTTGAGTATTATTGTATGTGCTAATCATTGGTATGAAAAAAACTTGCAAGGGCACCTCAAAATGACACTTAACCACAAGAATTGTCAGCAAAAAGTTACTAAACAATTTGTTGTCCTAAAATACAACAAAGGATAGTTTTGGAAGTTCAAACTTAGAGCTAAAATATGATCAAAGACAGATCAATTTTAGCAACTTGATAGTACCTCGTTTCTTTTCATGATATTAGATCCCTTTGTGGCTAGACTTACTGATTTCTAGTGCATTCAGTGGACAGTTTTTGTGACAACTTAGTGGCAGATTTTTGGACAGCTTGTTGACTGAGTTTGTGGACAACTTGTGGGCAAATTTGTTGGCAGTTGCAGAACTGATTTTTTGACACATTGGACAACCTCTTCTCACACCTGCGTGGACAAGAGTCAAGTTTATTTAGACAACCTATTATCACACTTGTTTTATTAGGAGTGAGGTTGTAGTTCTATTGCCTCTTTTCACACCTGTGTTGACAAGAGTGAGGCAATGTTCTTGTGTTGTTTTAGTATCAATGTGAGATTTAGTGGACAACCATGTCGGTGTCCCAAATGTGGGCAAAATATAGGCTAGACGGAGCTAGCAACTGGTCCACTTGGAAGACTAGGATCACTTTTGCCTTAGAGGACCTTGAACTATGGGATATAGTTCATGCTCCCATTGTTCTTCCTCCTGTCACTGCTCCCGTGTTGGTGGAAGAGTTCAGGAAGAGGAATATCAAGGTGAAAAGGACTATTTGTGACAGGATGAGAGACCACGTCATTCCACATTTGACTGGTAAAGACTATGCATTTGAGATGTGGGATTATTTATGCAAGCTTTACCAGAGTCCAAACCAGAATCGAAAGATGGTTATGTAGGATAGGATCAAGAGCATTCAGATGCTCGATTCTGAGTTGGTTACATCATTCCTTAGAAGATTCACTCAGATCAAAGATGAGCTTGCAGCCATCAGAGAGATAGTGGACACATACTTTATGGTGAGGAAAACCTTAAGCAACTTTACCAAACCATGGAGTCCATTTTTTCGAGGCATTGTTTCTCGAGAGGTTATGCCTACTTGAGAGAGACTTTGGGATGATTTCCTACAGGAGGAGACAAGACTCACCTCAGAGTCCTCAGGACAACATTGGATTACCCAGGGTGATGAGAACCTTGCTCTGTGGACTAAGGGAAAGAAGAAGACCGATAGAGGTGCTAGACAGGTTCCCAAGGGAGGGGCCAAACCACAACAGAGTGGTAGTGGGAAAGAGAGATACATGAGCACAGTGAGATGCTTTGCTTCTGGAGAGATGGGTCACTATGTAGGACAACGTCCCAAGAAGAAGAAGAAGAAGTAGTAGGATGATTCAACAATGACAACATAGGAGATTGAGTTTGATACACAGTTTGCGAGAGAGTGTGCATTCACCAGTTCTTTGTTAGTTGTTACACCATCCAACATCAGGTGGGGAGACAGAGTTGAGGAGGAACTATTGACTCATAGTAGTGATTCAGAGGGAGATCAGACTCAGTTTTCGAGGACACCATCTTCAGGGGTAACTAGTCCACCTGGGACAACTTCAGTTTCAGAGTTGTCGAGATAGAGGGTTGGTGCAGGGGATTTAGAGCATCAGAGATTGAAGAGGAGGAGAAACATGGCACCACAGAGGCTTGAGCCTCACTTGGATATAGAGACGAGCAGATCAGGTTCTAGATCCACTTGGTGAGAGGCCACGTTGAGGATATTGGTGAGATGCCGAGATCCATATACTCTTGGTGAGATACCAAGAAGAGGAGACTCTTGGTGAGATTCCAAGAGAGTGACTCTTGGTGAGATGCCAAGAGTAGTGACTGTTGGAAATATTCCAGGAGGTAGAAATCCTTGGTGGGAGACTAAGGTTGAGATCTTTGGTATGATACCAAGATCTAGGTGATATTGGATAGGTGGAGATGCACTTCCATCTATAGATCACGCAGGCTGAGAAGATTTGTGTTAGAGACCATTTTTTATGATTAGGGTACAACTATACTCACCGAGTATTTGCCAGTAGGCAGCCATGTCCACTATAGGGATGAGATTGGTGGTGAATGGCACTTTCCTTGGTAAGAGGGAGTGTTGAGATTTGGGTACCTTGGAAAGTGGTCCCCTTGTGTTTGTAAGTCTCTAAACACAAAGGGGGAGACTATTACCCTCATTAATTTACTTTATGTTCTAATTTCACTTTGACTTAGGAGATTTAAGTCAAAAGTGAAATATGTCACTTAAGTCATTAAAGTGACATTTAATTCACTTTGTGGGTGAGTTAAAGGACACAAAAGAAAACTAAGGAAAGTGGGTTTCCTAAGTGATATTTTTGGATTAAATCTCACCCATTGATTAGACTTGGCTAGATTGGATCTAGGCCATTGATCTTTTAGGGTTTGGCCAAAGAGAGGCTAAAGGAGAGAATGGGGAAAATATGAGATTCATTCTTCACTTGAGAGGAGAGGAGAAGGCAGAGAGCTCTTGGGCACACACCTTGAGGAGGAGAGGGCGCATGAGGTCAAGGGTTTGGGAGGAGCCATAAATTGGGTCTAGTTCACCATGGAGTGTCTACCATGGAGTATGGGCTACTTCTTCCTTGTGGGCACATACATCTAGAGAGGGGCGCAAGTGCTTGTGGGGGGGCACATTCTTGGGAGAAGAGGTGCATCAAGCAAAGAAAGGGTGCATCTTGAGGAGGGTTCTCACTTGTTGAGGAGAGGCGCACTCTATGGGATATGGAGGGTGCATGGAAAGGGAGAGCGCAACACATTTGTGAGTTTTTTCTTAAGTACAGGCACACTTGAGATAAGTGTGCACCACATATTTGGAGGGAGGATATCTTGAGAGGAGGGAGCTTCTACAAGGGTGAGGCAAAGGCAAGCAAGGGTTTAAAGGTACAAGCAAAGGTAAGGTGAAAGCAAGAGGCAAGGGAAGAGGACCAAAGGTTAGCAAATAAAGATGTACCGAGGCAAAGGGAGCCTTGCTTCAAGAGGCTAGCAGGGACATCTTCAAGGGACTCCAAGGCATCCAAGAAGTGTTGATATTGTACCAGGTTCACTTGTAAATGTTTTCCGTGTTGTAAATTTTTCTTTGAGACCTTCTATATACATCTACTCTAAACTGGTTTTCCCCATGGTGGGTTTTTCCAAGGTCATGTTGACCAAAAACATATGTGTCAATTTCATGCATGATTAGAATTGTTAGATCAACATTTAGAGTTGTAAAGATTGAGAGGAGTGTTATGTGTTTTGAGTATTATTATATGTGCTAATCATTGGTATGAAAAATACTTGCAAGGAAACCTCAAAAGGACACTTAACCACAAAAATTATCAACATAAAGTTACTAAACAATTTGCTGTCATAAAAGACAACAAATGTCAGTTTTGGAAGTTCAAACTTAGAGCTAAAATCTGATCAAAGACAAATCAGTTTTAGCATCCTGATATTACCTCACTTCTCTTCAAATTGCACACAACTAAGTATGAAAAAAATAAGCATATATCCTTTAATGAATTGGATTTTAGATGAGTTAGCATAATTGAATGGTTTTAAGATTGATTATGGTATTGTAAGTAAGGATATAAATCACATGGTTGGGATAAGAAGATAAATGAATTAAGGATTATGATGGTGATAAAATGTTATCTTGTTTAACTTAATTGAGATCATGTTGATCATGGTGTAAGTTATTTAGAGTTGCTGCAATTTTTTTGGGTAAGAAAGGTGTAAACTTAGTAATCTTTGTTGAGGATATCAACATAAAAGCTTGGATGAGAAAGGAGATATCTCGAGAGATGGGTAATGGCTAAATTGAGGTAAGAAAAAAGTTTATCCATGTAAGTATTACTTGGACGAGTACCTTGATTTATTCATACCTTGTTCATTATGTTGATAGTTAATTGAAATGATATGGTTGAACCATTCATTTTCATTAGGTCATTGATGACTACTAGGTTGAATGGCATTTATTATTGCATATAGAATTGATCTCTGATTAGTTTTGTAAGCTTTGTGTTAATAAATGAATAATATGTAGAAAGTTATATATATATATATATATATATATATATATATATATATATATAGTTTAGAAAGTTATATATAAGATTTCTAGACAAAGATTAAAGATTGAAGGATAAATTAGATATGGATCTAGATGGAACTATTTATCAATAAAGTAATTCAAGTGAAATAAGGAATTATTTAGTATGACAAGACAATACCAACCATACATTTAGCAATGGTATGAAAATAAGAAATAAGATGATGTATTCTTAATAGATGTAGTAAATGCAAATATGAGGTAATATGGTCTTTTGGATATATAAGAATTCTAGGAGGAACTAAAATAATGACTTGAAAGGAAGCCAAGGATTTTATTCATGTGATGTTCATCGACGATAAAGTGCATCCACCTCCAAAGGGTAAGTGTGAAGTGACCCCAATCAAGTGATAAGTCACATGGGTGACCTTCACATCATTAAATTGGGCTCAAAATAGCCCCAACATCTTCATGAAGTTCCCCCAAATAAAGTAGGCCCTCCTTTAGTGGGTAAACTGCAGTGGAAAGGTGCCAAAGGAGGGGGACACCCTGGCTTCTAACACATGACAAGCATAGAGGATGTCAGTGTGGATGAAAATAGTT
Source organism: Picea engelmannii (assembly GCA_009831015.1). Taxonomy (NCBI): domain Eukaryota; kingdom Viridiplantae; phylum Streptophyta; class Pinopsida; order Pinales; family Pinaceae; genus Picea; species Picea engelmannii. Next base: position 414,673 of record ML781676.1, on the reverse strand, counting down.
TGTCTGTGCCTCGGAGAAGGTGACCAATGCCTAAAAAAATGTGCTACTAAATAATCATGTGTTGAATGTCCTCCGAAGGCCCAAGTGTGGTACATACATATGAAAGAGAGGGTCCATGTAGGTAAGATGTGCTAAACCATGGATGTGGAAACCCTTACAAAGTGAAATCACCTTTTACATCACAAGAAAGATAATTGAATAGTTAAGGGCCCCATAAATCATTTATCCTAGTAGATCCACCTCAGAATGCCTGCATACATACCTAGGACATAAATGTTTGACATCAAAGGGAGTTACCACCTTCGAAGGGATAGTCAGTTGGAGCAATAAAACCAAGCACCCTAAGAATGGGTACCAAAAGGACATGCCATGACCAGCCACCCGAGGGGATCTGGGTGAGATCTAACCAAAACCATACATCAACATCATTCCATCATGGGCACACACAAAGAAATCATCACATTTTTGGCACATTGGGGTGGTCACATATTGTGAAAAAATATAGGGTACACTGTAGAGAATTTGGGGTGTAACAAAAACCTTGAGACCTTTTGAGAAACCTAAGCCAAAATTTACGGAAGCCTATAAGCATCTAGAAGGGATTTTTTGTTCATCAACTGGGATGCTTGAATCACCTACCACTGTGAGGGTATAAATATGATGAACCAATGCCATTCCCAATCCTTGTGTAGCGGTGCATATGCTTCAACCATCCTGATAATTAAAGGAGATTATAAGTCCCCATGCACAGGAAAATTCAATTTTTCCTCCAAGATTAATAAGGATCCCCCATGTCTACCACCCCAAGAAACTCCTCACATATTCAAATGATATATGGGTGGGTAATCTAAAAATAACTGCTGAATTATAGAGAGGAGATTTGTTGGCACTGAATACTTGTTTCCTGAACAAAGAGGCTTGGAAATTTTTGACATGGGAAGGATGATGCAACGGGAAAGAAAACAATACTTGATTGTAGATGTTAATTTCTAAACAAGTGGTCTCTTGCACGAGGACCCAAGCACTGTTTTTTTTTTTTCATTTTGTTGTTCTTTTCAAAAAGAGCTTTACTGAAAAAAAGTAGGGGTTAGTTTTTGTGCAATGTACGGTGATAATTTTCCAGTGTTTGTTAGATTTTTTGCTTGTTTTTGGTTGCTATGACTGGTGTAATTGAAGAGGTACGTCAAAATATTTGAACATGTTGGGGTTCCCAATTTTTTATTGCATCAAAAAGTAGTTACCTGTGTTGATGTTTTGGTAGTTGCGGGAGGTATTTTCTCCTGGAAAACTTTTCTTGGAGAAGAAGAAGATTCCAAGAAGTCAAAGGAAGACCATTGAACAATTGAAGAACACCTCGCAAAAGAATTAAATAAAATAGAAGACCACATAAGAGAAGTCGAGCCACAAGAAATAATAATAAAGTGGAAATATAATTTATAGGAAGAGAAGTCGGCCCACAGAAATAATAAAGACCCAAAATAAGAAGTTGACCCCATATAGGTGCCCATGTTACTATAAATACAAGTTTGGGTCAGTTCATTTGTACAACCACACAATTCTCCTTCTGCAGTGCGCACTAGACAGTTGGAACTGCAACTGTAGCTGCAATTTTGCTATTTCTAGTCTCTGGTTCTCTTGGAGAGTGTGCCCCACTTGGGGAAGGATATTCTTGGTGGATCTTGGTGATCTATCTTGTGTGATACCTCTGGAAGAGTTGCATTAAGGTTGTGTGGAGCTGCCCAGTTGCTTCGTTCCAGTTGCAGATGCAGTTACCGGTTGTGCCAGTTCTGTGGTGCACTATCTTGCTCTAGTGATGCACCTATCTTGCACCAGTTTTGTGGTGTTGCTCAGTTGTCTACCCTCGCTAGGGTTTGACAAGAAGAAGATAAGTATTTGTTACCGGGTTTTCTTCATTGTTGATTTTCTCTTGTGAATAGAACTTGTCGATGGTTGTATTGGAATATTGGAAAGATTCTCTTTAAGAAAAGTTGGTTGGGTTTTTCCCAAGATAAATCTTTGTGTCCTCTTGTGCTTGTTTATGTGTTGCTTATATATATATATATATACATGTATATAAATTTCAGTATATGATTATTGAATGTTAAAAGAAGATAAAAATGCTATGGTAAATCTAATGTTAATGAAACTAATGAAAATCTAACATGGATTCAGAGTAGGCTTCCTTCATAATAGTTTAACTGTTGGAAGGAAGTTCGTGAGATTTTCCACATTGCTGAGATTTTTCGTTGCACATGCAATTTGTCACTGCACAATTTTATTTGTCAAGCTCATTGAGCACTTGTCATAAAGTCGATTGGGAAAAACTCCACCACTGATCAACTTGCCCTACTCTAGTGCACCTATTTCACTTCTCAGATTGACTTTCCGTCAAAATTGAATTTTTAGGGTTTTAGGCATGTTGACATTTTCCTGGACATTGAACCCTTTGATTCAGGTTTCTAACTTTTTCTTATTGATGTAATGTATTAGATTAGAAGACAAAGCTGGATGGTGTACTTGTATATAAGATGAGGGCGTTTGCAGGAGATGTACATTTGGCAAAATGACATTTATCCAAGAAGTGACAGTAGATCCAAAGGGATCTTAGATCTAGTGCACTAAGAGAAAACCCAAGAGTTGGAGGCAATAGTGACAATGTCTCCTACAATATAGAACAACTCAAATGGGACAACAATAGCTAGACTCTAGGTTTGATATTTTATATTGTTGCAACCTAAGTAAGTGTTGTAACTAGAGTAACAATATTTAGAGTTTTATTACTGCTATTGCTATCAATTGTTTAGTAACACTTGAATATTGTTGGTATGCCGATCATTAATTAAAATCTCATTGTTTAGTATTAATGATGCACTAGTTTGCAAGATAAATTGATCTCCTCTAGGAGTTGTTCTTAGTTGATGACATTGTCCTGGGCAGGTTATCTTGTAAATTCCATGGATGTTACTATGGAGATGTTGTTGTTCTTGTTTCTTGTTCTGGGCAGGTTACCATGGATGAATGATTGGTCACACCACTGAAAGAGTGTTGTTATTATTTCTTATTATTGTATTTTTGTTTTGGCTCTTGTTCTAGGTAGGTCACAAGTGATAGCTCTGAGAAGGAGCTACTATGACGATTGTTCCCATTCTTGTTTTTATTATTGTTCTTATTATAAGAGTATTATTATTGTTTGTTGTTTTCCCTTGTTGTTTCTCTTATTCCAGGCAAGTCACAGGTGATAGCTCTGAGAGGGAGCTATAATTAGATGGTCTCTAGCTGAGACATGGAGTAGACTATCCAAACGTAGAGTTGTGTACATGACCATACACATCCATGTAATGAAGGAGAAGAGAATAAAGTTAAAACCTTCTAGCAAGAAGGGTACTTTTGCGGGATACATAGTATCTCATATGGATATTGATTGTAAGGATAAGAAGGCTTTGAAGATGACCGTACAGATCCCTCTAGTTCAGTTGATCACTCTTCAGATCATCAAAAAGAGTTAGTAGAGCCAGAAGGGCCTACCCAGAATCGTTGCAGTGACAAGGAAGAGACCAACAAGGTCTTGTGATACTTTGCAAGATTCAAAGGGGATGCAAATATATGGCATTGATGAGCCATATCATGAGGAGGAGTAGATGGCTCCACTAATGGTGAGGCAGACGACCCCACCAAGTACTACTTTAGAAGGAGCTATAGTTTAGAGGGAGTCAATGCTTAGGTGTTAAGTTTTTACTGTTGTTATTAGGTTAATTCCAAATTACATAAGCATTCAATGCATTTCCAAAACAAAAACATAAAGAGGATCATTGAAAGAAACACAATCACAAGGTACACAACATTTTATTCTGGGAAACCCTCACGGGGGAGAAAACCCAACAAAACTTCCTCAATAATAAATTACCAATACAATACCAAGACTAAGACTAAAACACCAAGAATAAACTAATACTAAGCATGTGCCTTTCTTATCCTTCCTCCTGCAACTACAACTACCTTCAAGATATGCGCACTGGATGAGTGAGAGTGAGTGTGAGTGTGTACAAGTGAGGCACCATCCTCACATATAAATACTAGTTGAGGAGGCACTAGGGTTATGTCACTTCACTTGAAGGGACCGACTTCTCCTAGAAGTGGTTAAAACCACTTTATAAATACTAGGGGCTGACTTTACAAATACCACCATACAAATATAGTTTGATCAATCCAAAAAAAAGGATTTGATCTTATACAAGACCCAATATGATCAATCCGAAAAAGGGGATTTGATCTTATACAAGACCCAACATGATCAATCCACAAAAGGGGATTTGTTTTATTAAATAATAACTTAAATATAATTAGAATATTCTTCGAAGTTACAATATTTCAACACTCCCCCTTAATGAGAATGGTATTCTACTGACATGACCCAATGCAACATTATCAAGAGAATGAGAGGGCAACATCATCATCAACATCTGGAACACTGATTGGCACATCTATAAATCATCGAAAGTTTTTCTCATCATCATTTAGAGCATGGAGCTGGAGTATCATCATCAACAACAACATGAAGCTGAAACATCACAATAGAATGAAGCTAGAACAACATCATCATCCACAACACGAGGATGGAAAAACAACATCATCAACAACACGACACTGGAACAACAACATCATCAACATATGGCAACAGAATGAGGTAGGTGTATCAACAACAACATTTGTGGTACTCTAACAGATCGTCCTTACCGGACCTTCGAGATTTGCCTAGGAATCATAAGATTCCCTAGGATATAAAATCCTAACAAGCTACCACATGGTACTCTCACAGAACGTCCTTACCGGACCTTCAGTATTTTCCCAAGAATCGTAATATTCCCTAGGATATAAAATTCTAACGTTGCTACCACCACTTGCCACAACTGGAATATACATGCACAAGTACTCTGATAAGCCGTCCTTATCGGACCTTCGGGATCTGCCCAAGGATGATCAATCCACTAGGATATAAAATTCTAATGGAGCTACCCACTATTGGTCAGGATACACCCAACTTGTCTCATAAGTACTGAAACTTCACATGAGACAGAGGCTTGGTCAACACATATGCAACTTGCTCATCCGTGCCAACATATTGGAGCTTTACAAGTCCCCTCTGTACCATATAACAAATACAGTGATACCAGATATCTATGTGCTTCGACTTATCATGGAACACTGGGTTCTCCGTCATATTTATACAACTTTGGCTATCACATAGAATCACGGTGGCTTCCATCTTCAGATTGAACAAACCCGTCAACAACTTCCGAATCCATATGGCTTCACAACTGGTGGAACATGCTGCAATGTAATCTGCTTCTGCCGTGATGAGAACAATACTGAATTGCTTCTTGCTTTGCCATGAAGTCATGGTTGACCCCAAAGTCAAACAACATCCTGAAGTGCTCTTCCTGTCTAAAGCACTTCCAACTCAATCTAAATCAGTATAACTATACAGTCTGAAGTCATGATCTCTAATAAAATAGAGACAATAATCCAACGTACCCTTAAGGTATCTCATCACATGCTTTGCAACTACAAGGTGAACACGTTTGAGCTCCACTAGATACTGACTCAAGGTGTTCACATGTTAAGTACCAAATACCTAAATACAAAATACCACACTAGTACCAAAGATATATGAATACAATCACCCCACAATATATATGAAACAATATAGAAAACCACAATTTATTATATCAAACCCTTAAGGTAGGGAAACACTATACAATGGATCTTATTATGGAAGGGATCCTCTCATGTTCACTTACCTCTTTGAGGGGCATCCTCCTATTGAGCTACCACTCACAATACAATACTTCTCTTCCTATCCTATTACATTGCTTGAACCCCTTTATATAGTGCTACCATCACCTAAGAACATTCTAGAGGAGGAATCTTCTAGAAGCAGAACCTTCTAAGAAGTCCTCTTACATTTATTATATCTAACTAATATAGTGGGCCTTATTTAATAATATAGTGGACCTATTCCATCTTACATTGGATGGCCTCCACTACCTCTCTAGCTACTTAACATTCCATCCCCCTTATGAAAACGTTGTCCTCAATGCTTGTTATGAGGGTGAACAACCATATACCAGGGTCCCATGGATAGTTGTGGACCATATTGGTGAAGAACACTGGAGAAACAAGGTCCCATGCATAAATGTGAGACACTATGCTGAAGTAGTTGAACTGTCACTGTAAATATAGGTCCTATGTCCAAGTGCTCATGTGAACTCCATGCTGAAGATATTGGAACTTGGGAACCAACTGAAAATGATGCTCTAAAGATTGACACTGGTCATGTGGATCGAAATATTTAGAACCAACAAAAAATGCATTCATTGTGTCTGGAGAATAATAAAACTAAAGAAGAATATGTAGAGAATGATCGCGTTTACTCTCCAGGAAGTTCTCTACATGAGGGGGAGTAGAGTCATCAAAGAAAATATGGAGTGGTTGTCATCCAAAAAATGACAACTATCCATATACCAATCATCACAATCGTCCTCCAAAGCATACCAAGCATACAAATCATACACTATTTAATGATATTCATTCATGATGTTCACCAAATTATATTTCTCCCGGATGCTCGCCAAGGACTCATGAATACTATGGAAACCATCCCTAAGACCTTCTTGAAAGTTATGCAATGTGTCATGCATTTGGGATTTGAATGCTTCAATTGTGTGTAGAATTTCCTTGAGGTTTTGAGAGTTAACATCCATTGGAAACACCCCATAAAATATACCAAAAGAAATCTCTCGAAATTCTCTATCCAATGGGTATGATCTTGTAGCAATCTGAGCACCCTGTGAAAAGTTATGGACTTTGCAGTCCCGTCATCGTCACGAAAAAACCCATTTTAAATCAGCGATATCTTCACTTCCGTAACTCCGATTCAGACGATTTGTTTTTTGAATTTGGATGAAATTGTGAAAGGAACTCAGATCTGTAATTTATTTTGGAAAATTCAGCTCTAGTTACTACAAAAATCAGAAAAATCACGCGGCCGTCTGCGGGACAAACCTTGAAAATTGCATATTTTAAAATGCAAATAACTTTACTTCCTGGACTCCGTTTCAGACGTTTTTTTTTTTTTTTTTTAACTTGGGTGTTTTTCCGAGTGGAACTCAGATCTACAACCAGTTTTTGTAAATTTTGTACCAAAACCTACATAAATCATTCGGAATGTCGCGACTTTGTTTTTTTTTTCGAAAAAATAAATAAATATTTATCCACAATGTCTACCAAGGAAAGTGCTCTGATACCAATTGTTAAGTACTAAAGACATGAATACAAAATACCACAATAATACTAAATATATCTTAATGTAATCCCCCAACAAAATATATGAAACAATATAGAAAACCACATTTTATTATATCAAACCCTTAGGGTAGGGAAACACCATACAATGGATCTTATTATGGAAGGGATCCTCTCCTGTTCACTTGCCTCTTCGAGGGGGCATCCTCTTGTTGAGTTACCACTCACAATACAATACTTCTCTTCCTATCTCATTACATTGCTTGAACCCATTTATATAATGCTACAATCACCTAAGATCATTCTAGAAGATGAATGTTCTAGAAGTAGAACCTTCTAAAAAGTCCTCTTACATTTATTATATCTAACTATCAATTTATTATATCTAACTACCATAGTAGACTTTCTTTAATAATATAGTGGACCTAGTCCACCTTACATTGGATGGCCTCCACTACCTCTCTAGCTACCTAATAAAATCCATTGTAGTATACATAGGGAGGTAATATGGGGTACCTAGGGAAGTACCCAATGGAAATGTGGTCATGTATTATTAGTGAAAGTAGTTTAATATATGAGAATATGGTCATTCAATGTAAGGTGGACTAGATCCACTATATTAATAAAGACCCACTATGGTAATTAGATGTAATAAATGTGAGAAGGTTCCTAGGAGATAGATAGAGCTATATAAAGAAGTGTAAGTAATGTAATGGGATATGAACAAAAAAATCGTATTGTAAGTGGTAGATCAATAGGAGGATGCCCCCTCGAAGAGGCAAGTGAACATGAGATGATCCCTTCCATAATAGAATCCATTGTATGGTGTTGCACTATCTCAAGGGTTTTCTTATAATAAAGTGTGTTTCTTCAATATTGTTTTGTGGATCTATTGAGGTGATTTTGTATTCAGATATTTGGTACTTAACAATTGGTATCAAAGCACTTTCCTTAGCAGACATTGTGGACGAATATTTTTATTTTTTTTGCAGATATATTTTTTCGGAAAAAAATAGGGCCACGACATTCCGGACGATTTTTGTAGGTTTTGGTGCAAAATTTGCAGAAAATGGTTGTAGATATGAGTTTCTCTCAGAAAAACACCCAAGTTAAAAAAAAAAAATCCTCTGAAACGGAGTCCAGGAAGTAAAGTTATTTGCATTTTAAAATCTGCAATTTTCAGGCTTTTTTTTGCGGACGACCGCGTGATTTTTCTGATTTCTGTAACAGCTAGAGCTGAATTTTTCAAACCAAATTACAGATCTAAGTTCCTCTCACAATTTCACCTAAATTCAAAAAACAAATCATCTGAATCAGAGTTACGGAAGTGAAGATATCGCTGATTTAAAACCAACCATTTTTGGGGATTTTTCGTGACGACGACGAGACTGTAGAGTCCATAACTTTTCATAGGGTGCTCACATTGCTACAAGATCAGACCCATTGGATACAAAACTTTCAGAGATTTATTTTGGTATATTTTATGTGGTGTTTCCAATGGATGTTCACTCTCAAACCCTCAAGGAATTCTACACACGATTGAAGCATTCAAATCTCAAATGCATGACACATTGCATAACTTTGAAGAAGGTCTCAGAGATGGTTTTCATAGTATTCACGAGTCATTGGAGAGCATACAGGAGAAATATGTTTTGGTGAAAATCATGAATGAATATCATCAAGAAGTGTATTCTTGGTATACTTTGGAGGACGATTGTGATAATTGGTATATGGATAGTTGTCATTTCCGGGATGATAACCACTTCCATCTTCTATTTGATGAGTCTAATCCCTCTCAGGTAGAGAACTTCCTGGAGAGTAAACACGATCATTCTCTACATATTCTTCTTTAGTTTTATTACTCTCTAGTCACAGTGAATGCATTTTTTGTTGGTTCTAAATATTTCGATCCACATGACCAATGTCAATCTTTAGAGCATCATTTTCAGTTGGTTCCCAAGTTCCAATATCTTCAACGTGGAGTTCACATGAGCATTTGGACATGAGACCCAGGTTCACAGTGGTAGTTCAACTACTTCAACATAGTGGCTCACATTTATACATGGAACCTTGGTTTTCTAGTCTTCTTCAACATTATGGTCCACAATTATCCATGGGACACTGGTATATGGTTGTCCACCCTCATAATAAGCATTGAGGACAACTCTTTCATAAGGGGGATGGAATGTTAGGTAGCTAGAGAGGTAGTGGAGACCATCCAATGTAAGGTGGACTAGGCTCACTATATTATTAAATAAGGCCCCTTATGGTAGTTAGATATAATAAATGGGCAGTTAGATATAAATAAATGTAAGAAGACTTCTTAGAAGGTTTTGCTTCTAGAAGATTCCTCCTCTAGAATGTTCTTAGGTGATGGTAGCACTATATAAAGGGGTTCAAGCAATGTAATGGGATATGAATAGAAGCATTGTATTGTGAGTGGTAGCTCAATAGGAGGATGCCCCCTCGAAGATGCAAATGAATAGGAGATCATCCCTTCCATAATATGATCCATTGTATGGTGTTTCCCTAACCCCTCAAGTGGGTAGAATAATATATTTTCATGTAATAAAGGTCAATATTAATAAGGACGAGCAATAAGGAGGAATACCTCAATTGTAAGAAGACCTAATAGAAGCTTCTCATTCTAGAAGAATCTTCCTCTAGATTGTTCTTTTGAATAGATAGATTTAATATAAATAAGAGTAGAGGGTATGAAAAGTTTGGTCTTGGATATTATTGTAATAGAGTTCTACTCTGTTGGAGGTTGCCCTCTCGAAGAGGCAAGTGAATATTGCTATCATTAATCAAGGTGTTCTTTCTGGTATTATTCTGGTATTGTTCTAGTTATATCATTGTTGTTCTTCCATTTCTACCTAAAATATTTATGTTCTGCATACTATTCTATATTTGGAATACTACAAGTGGTATTAGAGCACTCTCTTCGACAGAAAATTATGGGTTAATTTTTTTCAGGGTAGAGATGTATTCCGACGTCTTAAATCTACAGAGATTCGTCATTACACGCATAAACCCGTGGTCGAGGAGTAATACACCTAGTAAATAGAAGAGGTACTCAAACACACATCTGTTGCCCACCCTTGTAACCCATGTTGGTACCCCTTCGAGTGGTAGCGCATCAGACAACATTTGTATAGAGATCAACCTTGATCTCCAGAATCCCTCCATAGATAAATCGATTGGACGCCTGACTGTTATAGTGCCACCAAGAACAACACTCAGGAATATACTTTCTAGTACCTGGGTAGTCGGGTAGTACGACTAAGGGAATGATCTAGCCTCCTTAGTTGGTGGCATGAGATATTGGGTTGAGTACTACTATTGGACCCTGCACGCATATCAGAGAGCTATAACATAGGGCAAACCCTTGTCTATAGAAACCATGAATACCCTAATCCTTGGGACATAAACAAAAACAGAACACACAAGATCTATTGTCGTGCAACTGTGCCTTTTTCATTTTGGTTGCAAAATTACTACACATTTCTTCTTGTTAAGCATTTGGACATTTCGTCACTGTAGTGTTATTCAGGCTGGAGTATAACTTCGCAGAAGTGAAAAAAAAATATAGTGGTACCATCAACACATTTATTTGGGACCTATCCCATTGGATTCCCCTTTTCTCCCTGATCCCAGTCATACCTTTTTTTTTTTTTTTTCCAGTGGACCCAAACCCTTCTCAGCTTCCCTATCTTTCCACCTATTCTATTATATTTCCCTTTTCACCCTGATCATCGTGGTACCTATCACTTAGAAGTTTTTTTTTGTGGTCTCACCCACCCATTTTTCCTTGCTCACACTTCCCCTCTCCAAGTGGCCACCACTCACAACCAAGACCTAGGAGCTTCCATCAATCAAGTGACATCTGAGATTGGCTCTACCAATTCTCGCCTTGCCCAATTCGAGACCCAAGTCGAGCACAAATTTAACACCATGGAAGTCAACTTCATGAACCAATTTAACACACTCAAGTATGTTGTCAACCAGTTGTTGAACTGCCCTTCAGGTTCTTCCTCCTCGGACCAACCCGATGTTGTTGACTCCTCTCATTCTCTGCATTTTCAATCCAAATCCTTTCAACGTGACCCCCGTCTTCCCCACGTCGAGGTCAATAAATTTGGTGGCTCCAATCCTACAGGTTAGGTCACTCAAATGGAGCATTTATTTTCTCTACATGGTATTACTGATGAGTTGGCCAAACTTCGCTATGATGTCTTCTATCTAGATCCTGAACGATGGCAATGCTGGCAATGGCGTAAAAATTCACGTCAAGGGTATATTGCCTCGACCCAGTTTGTTGCAGAGCACTATGACCACTTTGACATTGATACCCACTATCTCGGTCGTTTGACCAAGTTGAAACATTCATGGACAGTAGAAGACTTTATAACTGCTTCTGAGCATTTGGCCTTTCGAACCGAGGGTATGTCATATGCTTTTTTCTGTGAATGCTTTATTAGTGGCATAAAGGATAAAATTCGATCCTAGGTTCTCATGGCCTGCCCTCGGACTTGGTTGGAATCTACTAAACGTGCTAAAGAGGCCCAACAGGTTGTTTTTTCTCAGAACAAAAAACTTTCTTTTGTTCCTCTCCCTCGACCCACTAATCCTAACCCTCCAGTCACTCCCATCAAGGTCCAAAAATTAACTAGGGATGAAATGGTTGAACGTCAACTAAAGGGTCTTTGCTATAATCATGATGAAAAATATTTTACGGGGCACAAGTCTAAGGAACAAATTTTTTTTATGGCCATTTCTAAAGATGTTCATGACGAAGATGTGACAATTCCACTTGTTGAAGAGCCCTCCCTTCGCGATGCTATCTAGGAGCCCGCTGACCCACCTGAAGTTGAACCACTCATTTCCTTGCATGCCCTCACTGGCTTCTCTGCTCCACAAACCCTCAAGCTCATTGGGTATATTAAGAATATGAAGGTCTTCATCCTTGTTGACAATGGTAGCACCCACAATTTTATTCATTGTCGCATTTCCCAGGAAACCAATTTCTATATTCGTGCTGTCAATAATTTTCAAATCATGATAGCCAATGGTGGGTCCATGAAATGTGGTAGGCGTTGTGAAAATGTACATCTTCAAATTGGATATTACCACCCAAAATCTCATATATTTTCCATTGAAATAGACGGTTGTGACATTGTGCTAGGTGTTGAATGGTTATGCACTTTGGGTCCAATTCTTATGGATTTTAAGGAATTAACCATGCAATTCCAATAGGAGGGAAAAATGTATCACTTTCAAGGTTTCACAACTCGTTCACGTACTACATCACAACAAATCATATATCTAGCCTATATTCGTCAGATACATCAACGATCCAATAATTTGTCTGTATAGAGTAACATCAACCAACTCTGACAAAGTATCAACTAGGAGCTTCAAATTCATTTCCATGGGTGTGTTCATGGCTTTACATTCCAACATGTCAAATCTCTTCAGTATTTCAACTACATACTTCCCTTGGCTAAGGGAAATCTTATCTGGGCTCTGCCAAACTTCAAGACCTAAGAAATAATGCATCGGGCCAAGGTCTTTCATCTCAAACTCTGCAACGAGCTTCTTCTTGCAATCTGTGATGAGCTTTTCTTATCCAGTCAAGAATAAGTCATCCACATCTAGTAGAAATATAACTGGCTCATCATTCATAACCTTGAAGTAAAGGTTATAATCAACTTTACTTTTGGTAAAGTCCAAGCTCGTTAGGAAACTATCAATTCTGCCATACCAAGCTCTAGGAGCTTGCTTCAACCCGTACAAGGCTTTCTTCAACCTGCAGACATGAGTCTTTCTATCTTCAACTTCAAACCCTTGTGGTTGTTCTATATACACTTTTTCTTCAATAACACCATTTAAGAACGTTGTTTTCACATCCATCTGGTGCAACTTCCACTTCTTTTTGGCTATAAGAGATATGATGGTTTTGATAGAAGTGTATCTCGCTACAGGAGCACATGTTTCTTCATAGTCAATACCTTCATTTTGAGAAAATCCACGAGCCACAAATATTGCCTTATATTTTTCAATACTTCCATCTGCTGCATGCTTTATTTTGTATATCCACTTGCAAGATACCACATCTTTGTTTTTTGGTCTAGGAACTACTTCCCATACATCATTCTTTATAATGGACTGGTATTCTTTTGTCATGACGTCCATCCATTCTTTCTTTTGAAGGACTTCCTCAAAGCAAGTAGGTTCCTTCTCTACAAGATCACACATCAAGGCCATATAGCTGGAGAATGGCTTCAACTTCTTGCTTTGTCTCATGGTTCCTTCTGGGGCACCATACTTCTATGGTTCTTGAATAAGTTCTCTTTCCCAAGCTAGATTTCTTTTGTGAGAGATCGTCATACGGGGAGGTTCTTGAGATTCTATCATATCATGATCTTCTGGTATCTCATCATCAGGGGTAACTGTAACTTCCTTCACTAGTTCTCCAACTCTGGGAGCTACATGTTCTTCTTCGTATACTTCTTCAAGATGGGATTTCCTTGATCTTTTGAGTGTTGCATCTTCATCAAAGTTTACATCTCTGTTGATCTCAATATGATGATAACCTGGTATGTAAATTATGAAGTCCTTAAAGACCTCACAGTATCCGACACATATTCTCTTCTTTCTTGAAGGATCCAACTTAGTTCTCTTTTCTTTTGGAATGTGTACAAATACTGGACAACCAAATATTTTGAGATGGCTTACTTATGGCTTCTTTCTAGTGAACATTTCTTCGGGAGTTTTGAATCCAAGTGCACTATGGTATAATATGTTTTGGACATATACTGTTGTTCTTGCTGCTTCGGCCCATAAGTGCATTGGAAGATCTTGATCGTGAATCATAGTCTTTGTTGATTCCATAATCGTTCTATTCTTTCTTATTGCTACACCATTTTGTTGAGGATTATAGTGAGTAGTGAGCTCCCTCTTAATCCCGACATCTCTACAAAAACTTCCAAATTCATTTGAAGTATATTCTCCTCCATTATCTGACGTGAGTATCTTAATTTTCCTTTCGGAGAGGTTTTCTACCAAGGATTTGAATTCCTTGAACTTTCCAAGAACTTCATCTTTTGACTTCAAGAAATAAACCCAAGTCTTACGAGAGTAATCATCAATAAATGATACATAGTATACATACCCACTTAGAGAGGTTGATGGCATTGGACCGCATACATCTGAGTGGACAAGTTCCAAGATTCCTTCTGCTTTACTGTCGCTCTCTGGCTAATGATTCTTTATATTCTTTCCTTGTGCACATCCCTTGCATACACCTTCATGATCAACCTTTAATTCTGGTAAACCTGTAACTACCTTGCTTACATATGGTAAGGCTTTGTAGTTGATGTGATCTAGTCTTCTATGCCAAAGTTCACAAGAACTTTCAGTAGAGTGAATCAAGGCTACATCTGAGTGACCTTTTAGCTTGTACAGACCACCTTCTTCTATTCCAATAACAACAACATCTTCTATAGTTTTTCCTTTAGACCAAATAAGAACTTCACCATCGTCTATGAATGCAACCCTGAAACCTTTCTTATCTAGGGCTAAGATAGAGAGTAAGTTCTTTGTCAAACCTGGTACATAGAGTACATCCTTCATTCTCATCGAAGTTCCCGAATCAAGTTTGTAGGTGGATTCTCTCATTCCTTTGATAAGGTACTGACAATCATCTCCAAGTGAAACTTTTTGGGGGAAGTCTTTTTCCATAAGACTAGAGAGAATGTCTTTCTGACCTGTCATGTACTTAGAGGCACCACTATCTATGAGCCAAGTATCCTCTCTAGGTGTCACAGATCCCGAGAGGGCATAAAACAAAACATAATCTTCAATCTCTTATTTAGTTAACTTCTTGGGTGGCTCATCATCTTCAGCTACATGGGCATGATGTCTTTTGTTATTTCTCTTCTTGTATTCTTTCCTTCTGACAGGAAAATTCTTAGCAATATGTCCTATCTTATGACAATGATAACATTGATAGGAGGATAAATATTTTCCCTTTCTTTGACCCTTATGATCTTTTTGGAATCTCTTTGGAGAGTGAGATTCTTTATGAAAGTGGGTCTCCTTTTGAAAATGAGACTTTTTCTTTCCACTCTTAGTATGAACAGCAAGGGCTTGATCTTCATCTCTTAATAGAACGACTTCTCGGTTGGCCACTCTTGCTTCTTCTTGAACACATTCTTCCCATAAAATGTCAAATTGGAGTTTCTCTTTTCTTGCACAAATAGTTTGGATGAAGGCATCCCAAGGTCTTGTAAGACCATTAAGAGTTGTCATTATGAGTTCATATTCATCTAAGTTGTCTCTAATTGCCCATAATTGTTCCTTGAATTGAGAAACCCAAGAGAAATAGTCTTGAACTGTTTCTCCTTTTTGCATCTTTGTATTCTTGAGTTGGGTTCTCAAGTTCATCTTCCGGTTGATGTTATTTCCTTCATACATTCTGGTTAGGGTATCAAACATATCTTTTGGAGTATTCTTAGAAGACACTTGAGGGATCAAGTGGTCTTTAATAGAGTATGCAATTATCCTTTTAGCCTTGATCATATCCTTCATGTACTTCTCGTTGGCTGCGTCTTCTTTGGGTTTCGGTATATTTTCTTTTATGAATTTTGCAAGGTCAATCTCTTCAAGAATGAGTCCAATTCTTTACTTCCAGGCACATAAATTTTCCACACCTTCTAACTTGTCAACAAGCTTGGTGCTTGCAACATCTTAACCTGGAGCTAAGAAAATGACCAGAAAATGAAATTGCTCAAAAATTGAAATTGATCTTACCAGGAGATGTGTTGGGTTGAGGCGAGTTTGTTGGAGCTGACTGTTTCAGAAAATTTCAAGTTTTACCCCTTGAAACTTGACTTGCGCATTTTTGGACTAGTACTTCTAGTACCGGTTCTGGTTTCCTGGTACCAGTCAAAACTAGGGTTTGACTTTTCGAAGAATCTGGCCACTGAAAAAGTTCGCTCAAGCTACCAAAAGATGCACTAGGGCAAGACACACTTCCCAAGATAGTTTTTGGTAAAAAATTCCTCTTTAGTGAAAAGCCATAATTTTCTTATACGGCAACAGTGACATTTTTAATACCTAGTGAAAGATGCTCTATTCAGTCAAGCTCCGATACCATGTTAGGTTTTTACTGTTGTTATTAGGTTAATTCCAAATTACATGAGCATTCAATGCATTTCCAAAACAACAACATAAAGAGGATCACTGAAAGAAACACAATGACAAGGTATGCAACATTTTATCCTAAGAAACCCTTAAGGGGGAGAAAACCCAACAAAACTTCCTCAATAATAAATTACCAATACAATGTCAAGACTAAGACCAAAACATCAAAAATAAACTAAGACTGAGCATGCGCCTCTCTTATCCTTCCTCCTGCAACTGCAATTGCCTTCAAGATATGCGCACTAGATGAGTGAGAGTAAGTGTGAGTGTGTACAAGTGAGGCACCATCATCACATATAAATACTAGTTGAGGAGGCATTAGGGTTATGTCACTTCACTTGGTGGGGTCGACTTCTCCTAGAAGTGGTTAAAACCACTTTATAAATAGTAGGGGCCGACTTTACAAATACCACCATACAAATATAGTTTGACCAATCCACAAAAGGGGATTTGATCTTATACAAGACCCGACATGATCAATTCGCAAAAGGGGATTTGATCTATTAAATAATAATTCATATATAGTTAGAATATTCTTCGAAGTTACAATATTTCAACATCAGGATCCAGTAGGGAGGAGCAACCTCCCTATGATAGTTCTAAGGAGATCACACTTCATAGGAGGTCAGTAGATGCAGAGGAGCAGATGCCTCCGAAGATTATATAGATTCAGAGGGATTCAAGCTTCAGAGGGAGCATGTAGACTCAGAGTGAGCCTGATCTTAGAGAGAGTCAATGGCTTAGAGACTTTCATTCAGAAGGTATTCCTCAGATTTAGATAGGAGAGAGAAATGTCTTCCAGGACTGACAGACAGGTGCCATGAATTGAGGAGGCTAGATTGAAGCTTCAGAGGCTTCGAGGAGATATGAGACCTCCTAGGAGGATTCCCTTGTTTCAGTGACAAAGGCGAAACCCAGTCAAAAGGACCGGGATATAGTTTTTGTTGTGGTTCCAAGACCAAAAGGGAAGTCAGTGGTGACTTCCAAGTTGATCTACAAGATCAAAGCATGCTGCAGATGGCAGCATAGGGATGTACAAAGTTTGATTTGTGGCCAGAGGATTCTCCCAACAAGAAGGAGAAGATTACGACGAGACACTTGTTCCAGTAGCCAAAAAAGTGTACATAGAGCAGCCACAAGATACATGAGAAGGAGTCTCATGTCTGCAAATTGAAGAAGGCTTTGTATGCGCTTAAGCAGGCACCTAGGGCAGGATATGACAAACAATTATTTTGATGAGCTTGAGGATGGTTGCCCCTTGATATTGGATGACCTGTTTCTTACAAGGGATGAGAAGTTCACAGATGGGTGCAAAAGGGAACTCACTTTAGAATTCGAAATGAAGGATCCGGATTTGATGGGATTAGAGGTGTGACAAAGATGAGATTTTCCTTAGCCAAGAAAAATATACAGTTGAGATCCTGCAAAGATTCAGGATGATGGACTGCAAGTCCATGGCCACACCTATGGTGACGAATCTGAAGCTCTTGAGTGATTCATCTTCAAATTTGGTGGATCCCACGATGTACAGAAAATTGATCAGATCCTTGATGTACCTAGTGAACACCAGACCGGACATATGTTTTGCAGTGAATATGTTGAGTCAGTACATGGTTTATCCTAGACATGTACATTGGATAGTAGCAAAACATGTGTTGAGGTATCTACATGGTACAGTTGGATATGGATTGAGATATGTCTCAAATGAAGATGTGAAGTTGTAGGGTTATACAGACTCTGATTGGGCAGGGAGTGCAATGCACTGAAAAAACACATCAGGATGTTGCTTCAGACGTCAGTGACACTTAGTACAACATAGGCAAAGTATATATCAGCCAATGTTGCAAGCTGTGAAGCAGTGTGGGTTCGAAAGCTGTTTGCAGGGTTATTTGATCTAGAGTTGGAGCCAACTTTAATATATTGTGATAATCAAAGTTGTGTGAAGCATATAGAGATCAAATACCATTACATCCGAGACATGGTGCAAAGAGGAGTTGTGGAGCTCCAATACATATCCATAGACGAGCAGATAGCAAACATTCTCACCAAGCCTCTATCTAGAGTGAAATATGAGTACTTCAGAGACAAGTTTGGCATGATGCAGAATGTCCACCCTCGTTGAGATGGAGGTGTGTTATTTCTCCTCCTGCCGACTAACCCCTCTGGCCATGGGTTCCCTAGTTCAGTCATGTGAGGTGACTGAGGGGGTAATGCACTATCAGACCTAATGAGAGAAGAAACATCACACACATAGTCGTGAGACTATGGAGGTCACTGTGTGTCATTGGACAATAGTTGTGTGCTACTACGGTGGATGTGTTCCATTGGCAGAGACTGTGTGTCTCTGGACAATAGCTGTGTGCTACTACAGTGAATGTGTTCCACTGGCGGAGACTGTGTGTCTCTGAACAATAGTTGTGTGCTATTATGGTGGATGTGTTCCACTGACAGTGATTATGTATCACTGGACAATAGTTGTGTGCTACTACGATGGATGTGTTCCACTAGCGGAGACTGTGTGTCTCTAGACAATAGTTGTGTGCTACTACGGTGGATGTGTTCCACTGACAGTGATTGCTATCACTAGACAATAGTTGTGTGCTACTATGGTGGATGTGTTCCACTGTCAATGATTGTGTATCACTGGACAATAGTTGTGTGCTATTACGATGGTTGCGTACCACTGGCAGTGATTTTGTATCACTGGACAATGGTTGTGTACTATAGCGGTGGTTGTGTACCACTAGACAGTAGTTGTGTACTACTATGACTTAGCAGCAGATTGGATGGCATTGTAGTAGTTGTGTGCTACTAGATGATTACCATGGAGACTACCAGACCGCTTGAAATTAGTTGTGTGCTACTGTTTGATTGCAGCATAGTCAGAAGGACTATGGCAGTAGTTGTATACCACTGGACTACGACAGTAGTTGTGTACTACTAGACAGTATGGGTAGTTGTGTGCTACTGAATAATTGCAGCATAGTCTTCGAGACTGTGACGGATGATTCGAGCTATCGATGGCATGGTAGTAGTTGTGTGCTACTAGTTGATTGCAGAGTAGTCAGTGAACAACCGGATGAAGACATTATGGAAATATACCTCCCTAACTAAAAGGGAGTGTTGATGTTTTGGTAGCTGCAAGAGGTGTTTCCTCTTGGACAACTTTTCTTAGAGAAGAAGAAGATTCTAAGAAGTCAAAGGAAGACCATTGAACAGTTGAAGAACACCTCGAAAAAGAATTAAGTAAAATAGAAGACCACAGAAGAGAAGTCGACCCACAAGAAATAATAATAAAGTGGAAATATAATTTCCAGGAAGAGAAGTCAGCCCCAAACAAGGCACCCAGATTAGTATAAATGCAAGTCTAGGTCAGTTCATTTGTACAACCACACAATTCTCCTTCTGTAGTGCGCACTAAATAGTTGTAGCTGCAACTACAACAGCAGTTTCGCTATTTTTGGTCTTTGGTTCTCTTGGAGAGTGCGCCCCACTTGGAGAAAGATATTCTTGGTGGATCTTGGTGATCTCTATTGTGTGCTACCTCTGGAAGAGTTGCGCTAAGGTTGTGTGGAGTTGCCCAGTTGCTTCGTGTCAGTTGCAGATGCAGTTACCAATTGTGTCAGTTCTGTGATGCACCTATCTTGCACCACTTCTATGGTGTTGCTCAATTGTCTACCCTCACCAGGGTTTAACAAGAAGAAGATAAGTATTTGTTATCAGGATTTCTTCATTGTTGGTTTGCTCTTGTGAATAGAGCTTGTTCATGGTTGTATTGGAATATTGGAAAGATTCTCTCTAAGAAAAGTTGGTTGGGTTTTTCCCCATTTGGGGTTTTCCCAGGATAAATCTTTGTGTTCTCTTGTGCTTGTTTATCAACTGCTTATATATATATTTCAGTATAAGATTATTGAATGTTTAAAGAAGATAAAAATGCTATGGTAAATCTAATGTTAACGAAACTAATGAAAATCTAACAACCTATAGTTATTTACCACAAATAGAAGGCATAATCATTAGTGTATCCAGTTCAGTAAAACACTAATTTCTTCAATGCACGCTTTCTTGCATTGAGAACATGCCTGTGCTGCCAATGAGATAAAGAAATTGTGCTCAATGAAATCTCAAATCGGAAGAAAGTATTTTACAAGCATTACACCAACCTTGTACTGGACAAAGCAACAAAAGATGCCATGGTGACCTAGCCCCACATTGCACTGAGGTGAAAAGCACAATATATGAATAAAAGATCAACGAGTACTCTAATAAGCTTAACCAAATGTCAGAAACTTGATCTATACAAGAATGTACACACAAACTAATAAGCAGTGGCTTTCATGCTTTTAATAAAAATTGAGGTACATTTCATTCCTTTTGCTATAACGCCTTAATGACATATTCCCAAACGATTGACATAATTACCAAATCATATATCAACTCAGAAAGGGCCCATTTTGCTTGAATTTTATGTAAAATATATCAATGGCTATAACCATGCTCCCCAGCAAAAGCTCTAAAAAAATAATTAATAAAAGGAAAATAAACTGGCCCTACAAGAAAGCAGATGCCATTTAATACAAATACACAATCTAACATTCACAGAGGCCTAAAAGATGGAGGACAGCTTGATATTTATTGAGCCTGAGTAATGAAACTGGAATATTCTAAAGCAAGGAAATCAGATACATTTCAGAACTGTAATGATTTTATCATAACTTTGGTGAGCATCATAATGATCAATGTCTTTCACTTATTAAGATGTACTTATCCTTGTTACAAACAGTAATATAAGCAGCACTGCTACAATAGAGTTAGTTATCTTTCCCATTATAGTAAGGTACTTTATGCCAAATGAAATGTTTATTATTCAACAGCTATCAATCAGATACAATGCTCCGAGGGACTATAGCAGCAAGTCTTTAGAGCCAAGAATTAAATAACTTGACTATTTACAGGAAAAACATAAGCCCCACTATTATTGGCTTTGTAACAGCTAAACTGTGCCAGTTGTCGGAATCACTTGTGCATTCAAACCCAGCTTCACTGTCAAGTCATCTACCGCAATCTTTGACACATCCCTGCGAACCCCAATATCAGCTGCATACCGACTCAAACAGTACATTCCAATTGCAACTACAGTCATGCCAGTTATATCAGTTGTCAGAAACCGCAGAGGGGATGAAAAGATAGCAGCAAATGGAGCACCTAGTATTGATGCTGCTTGACCACTTCTTCCAATAGGATTCCTATCAATCACAAGCAAACCAGTCTTACAGTAAATTGCAAAATCTTCACAGTTATTCTTAAAAATGTTATAGCATCCAAATCCATTTTCAAGCAAGTATGTTGCACGATGTACAACTGTCTCTGGTGGGTCTGTTTCTGCAAGCGTGCAAGTTCCACCTCGTGCTTTTGCAAGAAAGAAGGCAGAGCTGACAGAGTACTCAAATCGGTATAGGGCCCCTCCAGCTAAGAAACAGTCAAGACAGGAACACACTACTCCATTTGAGTTTTCCTGGTGATTACATGTCTGGCAGAGATCAGCCCTATGGTTAGGCCCTGAGCTCAACAGAAATATATCAAGGACAGTCCCAGTTCCCAGTTCCTCCCCTCTTCCTCGGGTGAAGTGAACAACCTTACCATCTCCAATATAGATACCTGCAAGAGATCTGGATATCTGAGTATAAATTAAGAAAGATTTAACAAAAATCTGGAATCTTCCAAGAAGTGTTTCATCAAACCGAGACTGATTTTGAAACCTGTTTCTTTCCATTCCATCTGCTATATTGAAGTAATTCATAAAACATAATGATCCAGAGTGCAAAACAAAGAAAATACTGGAAAAATAATCTAGAAGCTTGTAACTACCTATTTGAAAATAAAAATAAAAACAACAGCGCATAATTTTTTTTTTTAAGTTTTACAGAAACAATCACAAGAAAATACAGACAGATTGAAATAAAACTTTGAACCCTATACTTGAAACCAAAACATAAAGCCAAAGCTTCACAGTCCCTTTCATTTTCAACTAATCATGACAACTGCTTACCAAGATCGACAATTACATTTTTTAAAATAACCATATGAAGAATTTGACAATTACAATTTTGGAAATAACCATATGAAGAATTTGAGAAACTATGAAAGCCAACACTATTTAAATAAGATGCAGTTATTCCAGAATCCAGCTTTCTCCTTTTTCAACAACCAAAGAAAACCAGTTCTCAGCAATAGTTCGTGCATGCATCAATGTTACATGGATAGAAAAAAATAACAGCATTAAGCAATTGATATGGGAACTAAAACCCACCTTGCAAAACTCTGAACTTAAGTTCATAAGATTTGTGTCTGAATCTGCTGGTAGCCTTCAAGAAGTTCATGTAAAACAGCATCGTCTAACTATTTTACATGTTCATTTTCTTTGTCATTATGCTAAACCCTTTACCAGGATTTGGAAACGGATCCGGATCCGTCGGATTTTTGAAAAGCCAGGATCCGGATACCGCAGGGAAACAACAGGTACAGATAATATAAAAATATTTAAAAAAATATAACTTGATGTATATATATATATATATAATCTTAAGTAGCTGAAATTATAATGTATATATAGTAACTTCATAAATAATTAATGTATTAGATTGCTTATTATTTATAAGCATTTATATAAAATAACTTCATAATTGATGTATAATGCTTATAAATAATAAGCAATCTAATACATTAATTATTTATGAAGTTACTATATATACATTATAATTTCAGCTACTTAAGATTATATATATATATATATATATATATATATATATTTCCACGAAAAAAAAAGCGTAATTCTATTCATCCGAAGAGGACCAAATTACATTTTGTAGCTGCCTTAAGCACAACCCAGCCATGGGTAAAGTGATCAGAAAATAGAAGCCCAAAAGGGTCTAGAAGCTAGCTAATAAGCCACAAAGAAATATACAATAAATGAGTTGAGAAGACAACATTGAAGAACAAGAAACCCCTCCACGAAAGACACGCCGGGAAAGCAATCCCAAAGAAAACCCTAGTTGCCAGAAGGACCATGTCAGAGCGGTATGAAGCTCTCACATCAACAGAATCAGAAGGCAGTGGCACCATAGAAGATCCAAACCTACGAACACTAGAAAGAGAGAAACCAAAAAGTTGCACGCCCTCAAAAAGGACTTCAAACAAAGTGTCAAAGCATCAACATTGCATGCCCTTAGTAAGGACCTCAAAGCTCTGGCCAAACCCCCAACTGAAATGAGGGAGAGAGGCACCAACACGCACCAAAAGGAACCCGATCTGACCATACATCAAACCCTGAACAAACCAACATAACCAGATAGAGGAATTGCAGTCCACAAATCCAACTGCAACAAATTGGAACAAACCCCGACCAACACAAAACAAAGCCGCTTGAGATCTGCTCCTAGGAGAGAGCACGGCCACCAGCAAACACGAAAACATCCTCGTGCATACCCAATGCTTGGGACAAGGGGTCTGCAGCCCGCAAACACCAGATCCAAACAGCATCAAGGAAAAATGAGGAGCACGACCACCAAAAGGCGGCTGCAAAGGAAAACCCAGCCCGCGGAGCCCTGCATCAAAACTCCAAACCAGATCGGATTGCAAGGAACAGATCCGCAACGCTGCACTCGAGACTAGCAATCACTAGTCAGATCCATCGGACCAGAGATCGACAACTACACTCGGCAAAATAAAAAAATACAGGCCTACTTCAGGCCACGACAAAGCTTATCGTTGACTGCGGCTCGGGTAAACCCCAGCCGCAGTCCACCTCTCGCTATCATATATACCCTAGCCACAGTCCGCCTCTCACTATCATATATATATTAATAGCTTGCTGCTCCTTATATATACATTAATTAATATTTATTAAATAAAGTTAAAGTTATATCAACAACCCAAATCATTTAAACAACACCATAGCTTACTTTCACTTTATAAGGTTAATCAACAACACGATATAAGGTGAGTATTGTTAATATAACTATATCGTGGCGCAAATATAACTGTATCCAATAGAAATCATTGCGCATTTATAACAATATACAACCGAAACTGTCTAAGTTTATTATTTTAAATAGCTCTACAACATCCAACCATGTAGCGGAGCCCGTCCATCTTTTCCAGCAAACCCTTGCAAAGCAATAAGCTCTTGTCCATTGAATTGTTCCCACTGCCATGGATTCCGTTCCAATTATTCAGGATTGCGGTCATTGTTGAAGGCAAATTCAAAATGTAAAGGCTCCACAAGCGAATTTTTGCAATTATTGCAAGTGAATAATGGTCAGGTCATTGTTGCAGCCAATTTTTGCAATTTTATATCCCTCTTTAAGTTTGGAGTGGATCCCTGGTGGATCCGTATCTAGATCCATACTCAATCCGGGGATCCGCCAGGGTGGACGGATTCAATAACAAAGCTATTAATAACAACAAAATGTGTACATGGATGGCTTTTTATAATAAAAAAAAAACAGATTGCAAACATAGCCACCACAAGTGCTAGCAAAACTCAAAAGTGGGTTTCCTCGTTACCAAAATGCCCAAATGTCTCGACTCTTAATTGCCACCATACAGGCTATACAAAGAAACAGTCTATGAGATAGAAAAGTAAAGATATGGCCCTTAGCCTAAACATAAACACAAGAACATTAGACTGTAGAAGAAAGGAAATAAGAAGCTCAACATCGAGTGATGGATCATCACAATCATTGGGGGTTGGCCCCCAACCAGTGCTAGTAGGCTCAGTTTCAATGACAATCAGGGTCCATTCGTCCTTGGAAGGTTTAAATGATTTTTTTCTCTCCTAGATAGCAAGTGCCAAAAGGTCAAGAACTTGTTATTTTGTTGCACGGAAGAGGGTGGGTGTGCCTCCTTTCTCATCTCCCCCTCACTGCATGGCAGACCCAATGGTGTGGCTGACCAATTGACATGGCTGACCATCGGATCTTCGGGACTGAGACCGAGCAGATTGAGATAGGTAGTTGCCACATGGCTCCCTACTCATGTTGCAAGGGGTGCCTCCCCAAAACTCTAACATTTGTGGCAGGTGGGACATCTTCATTGAGATCTTTTGTACTTGCATAATGATTTACAAGGACAAGCTCGCATGAATTACAGAGCCATCAAACTGCATAGTGATCTACAAGGACAAGCTCGCATGAATTACAGAGCCATCAAACCATGAAAAAGATCTTGTAGGTTCCTTTTTATTAAATAGGACATCATTCCTCTTCTTCCATAAGAAAAAAAGATTTTCCACACAAATGAGTGGCCATGAAACCTCAAATTCTATAGCCCGAGGAAGCTTATATTCTATCCAATACCCCGATTTAGACCCCTTTATTACTATAGCCCGAGGAAGCTTATATTCTATGTAATACTCCGATTTAGATCCCTTGATTATGAATGTATATGTAATAATGAAATGGCGATAAGCCCAATATGGTCCAAGTAAAGAACGACCATAAACTTTGTAAATATGTACATTGATATATAATATAAATACACTAATGCCTGCAAACGAAGAAGGCAAAAGAAAGGGGGTTATCAATCCACCAGAGGGGAAGAAAGGGGGCTTGGGGGGCTAAAACGAAATATTATTATTTTATTGCTACTCACCTTTATCCTAAGTTCCCTAACCTTTGTCTATGCTTATTTAATTATTCATCAACCTTGAGGTTAGTGGTCTCTAGTGGTCCCAAGAGAGAGTTATGTGGGCTTCCCATTAAGGCATGTGGTTTATCCTTTGCATGCAAAATATAACTTATGATTTTTCGGCATGCAAGTGGATTAATATCATCTTTCCCTTTCATTCTTCTCCTAGTTTTTCACTCTACCCCTATGCTACCATAATTGCTGCCATAACCATGTGGTATCCATGACCAAAATTCATGGTTGAGTGTTGAAGAGAAAGGAATCCATTGTTCACAATGGAATTCCTTGGTTCCCAACATTGAATATTTCCTAGTCAGTTTACACTAGAGCACTAAAGGGAAGTGGGATAGCCTAAGGGACTGTTTAACAAAGAAGAGGATCTCATTCCTTATGTTGTGCAGGTTGAGGGGGAACGAGTGTGGCTGGTTGAAATAGGATTGCAGTGTATAGTATGGACTATAGTATTAATTCCCTACATAAGAGCTCTAGAATTGGGTTGAGTGTGAGGAATTAGAGCCCATTTGTAGGATTTTTCCCTTGTGGATTCATAGCTTTGGCTCGGGGGTGGCCTTTGTGACAGAGTGGATTCATAGCCCTCGCTTGGGGGTGGCCTTTGTGATAGAGTGTATATGGGTGGTAGAGAGCCTATGGTTGGGTGGAACGCTTTTCATTTGCAACAAGTTGGTGATTGATTCTCAAAAAGATAAGTATTCCATTGTTGTTTATGAATATGCAAGTTTATGGCATTTACTTGTTATATATTCTTTTATGGATTTCCTTTGTGATGAATGCATGTTTTCCATTATTCACTGGAACTAGAAAAGTGTTATAATTGTTAATGTCTAAGCCATTATTATAGTTCTTTGCATTTGAATAGATAACAATAGCATAATACAAGATCACTAAGAAATACACAATCACAAAAGACAACATTTATCCTAGGAAACCCTATAGGGAAAGAAAACCCAGCAAAACTTCCTTATTATAGATAGCCAATACAATGCCAAGAGATAACTCAAACTAAAACAGAAGATCCTCTCCCAAAGATGCGCCACTCTCTCTCCTTCTCTAACTGCAGTTCCAAAACTTGTCTCTCAAAATGAGCAAGTTAGTTGTGTATCTAAGTGAGGCACTAGCCTCCTTATTTATACAAGATTGGCACGTGTGAAGTGTCTCTTCACTGGCAGGGCTGACTTCTCCAACTGGGTGGTTATAACCACCTTTATTATATTTTGGGGCCTCTTAAATATATTATGGGGCCGACTTCTTCTTTTGCCTATTACAATTACATTATGACCAATCCGCAAAAGGGGATTTGGTCCTTTTACAATAGCCGACATGATCAATCCACAATGGGGATTGATCCAATGAATAATATATCAAATAATAATAAGAATACACTTTGCAGTTACATTATTTCAACACTCCCCCTTAACAAGAAGGGTATTCTTCAGCAGCATCATGCGAGAGAGAGAGGCCTTTATTATCAACAACATCAAGTGGGTGAGAGGACAACATCATCAATATCATCTTGGAACACTGACTGGCGTATCTATAAATCATCGGAAGTTTTCTTCATCGGCAACATTGTCATTCTCAAAGGAATGCAATCATCATCTGCATCAATATGTATTAGTGTAAAACTGATACATCATCATCATCATCACAGCACGAGGCTGGCTCATCATAATAATACTAGACTGGCTTTACGTCACAACTATCCAGCCGGAAGCACAGTTCTAGTCTCATCTCATCGTCTTGCTTTACGTCACAGCTGTCAAGCTGGAAGCAAGATGCTCGTCCTGCTTTACGTCACAACCATCAGGTCGGAAGCAGGATACTAGATTGGCTTTACGTCACAACTATCTAGCCGAAAGCTCAGTGCTAGTCTCATCTCATCATCTTGCTTTACGTCACAACCATCAGGTCGAAAGCAAGGTACTCGTCCTGCTTTACGTCACAACCATCAGGTCGGAAGCAGGATACTAGATTGGCTTTACGTCACAGCTATCCAGCCGGAAGCTCAGTGCTAGTCTCATCTCATCATCTTGCTTTACGTCACAACCATCAAGTCGCAAGCAAGGTACTCATCCTGCTTTACGTCACAACCATCAGGTCGGAAGCAGGATACTAGACTGGCTTTACGTCACAACTATCTAGCCGGAATCTCAGTGCTAGTCTCATCTCATCATCTTGCTTTACGTCACAACCATCAGGTTGGAAGCAAGGTACTCGTCCTGCTTTACGTCACAACCATCAGGTCGGAAACAGGATACTAGACTGGATTTACGTCACAGCTATCCAGTCGGAAGCTTAGTGCTAGTCACATCACATCATCTTGCTTTACGTCACAACCATTCGGTCGGAAGCAAGAGATGTCTCATCACAGCAACTACTCCCCCTCTCAAGGAAGGTCCTTTCGGACTATACCAAGCTTATCTCGAAAGTGCTCAAACTTTACACGAGATAGAGGCTTGGTCAACACATCAGCAACCTGTTCATCCGTGCTAATGTACTGGAGCTTTAAGGCTCCTCTCTGCACCATGT
>ML781676.1:348095-359478 GCA_009831015.1 Picea engelmannii | reverse complement strand
ATTATACACAAAGGCACTAGTCTAATCATCCAACGTTGAGTTTCTTGTGTCAAAACAAACCTTTCAAACTTCCTAAATTTGAAACCCTAACTAACCCTAACGTCCTACTAACCCTAATTCTATGATGACGTCTTGCCTCCTTTATACTCCTGGCTGATGTAAAACGTTGTGGCTTGGTCATCTAGCAATAGACATTGAAGTGTTGATTATTTTCATTGGCTAATTTGCAAAACTTCCACCTCTTTGCCTATCAAACTAACCCTAGAACTAGGCTGACGTCACCCTTAGCATAGTGACGCAGCAACCTGTTATATGTGAGCATTTAATGATATCTAAAGCGTTGTGTCAACTCAAGGATTGATTTTATACATTGAATGCTGTATCATTTTTAGTGTTATTGAGAAGTAATATTATAAGCCATAGCTATTTTTGCAATCATTGACTTCGTCAATAATAACTAATATTTGTGCTCATTAATATTAAATGTTGATAGTCATTAATTTATGAAGTACTGACCACTGTTGCACATTTTAGTTTTATTCTTGCCTTGTCTCGCAAACAGGTGCCTATTTTGTGGTTCATCTTCTCTTTGACTATCTTCTTGGCGGTAATCTGTGAAGGGAAAACCTACTTTAACCTTTGAGCCTTAATCCCTTGACCCTTTTCCTTTCAACACCCCAGATTACTTAGGGACGTCTCCCTTGGGATTAGCTACCCTGAATAGAAAGAGCCCCCCATCAAGGTGACAGTGGGTGGGGAAGCTCATGTTTCGCCAGTTTGATCATTACCTTTCAGCTACTTGACTTGAGCTACAAACTGAATGATAACAGGTTGCTTTTAGTTAATTTTAAGTTTATTTTTAACTTAGTGGTTTAGATGTGAGGAGCTGCAAGCCTAAGCTATGTGACTACCCCAAGTCTTTATCCCTTAGCTAAGAGGAAATGTTGAGTGCTCAATAAGAAGAACAACAAGGTTCTCCCCTAGCTCCATAGGTCAAGTCCAAAGTGCTTGAGTGCTCAACAAGGAGAACAGTAAGTGTCGTGAAACCGTCCCCGGCTTCAACCCCTTCTAGCCTCCACAAGTCACCTTATTTTAGTGGCCAAACAATAATGGAGAATGGGTGCCTAAATAAACTATCCACTCAATCCTTTGCCCTTTCTTATTACCCAAGATCCACAAAGTGGCAAGGGGAGGAAATACGAAGCAAAGGCGAGGTAAATTTTGTTTACTTTGCAAAAATAAAAGGGAACTTTAAACACTAGCCAGCACGATTTTGCAGGATGGCATGGCCATGTTATCCCATTTTGTGGATAACTAAGGAGATTATGTCTTGAGGTCCTCAGGTTGCAAATATGGAGTGCCGAGAGAATGCATGACCAGCAGTACCCTTTGCACATGTTGAAATATCATAACTGCAAAGAGTATTCTATTTTATTATTGATGTATTATTCATTAGATCAATCCCCTTTTGTGGATTGATCATGTCGGGCATTGTAAATGACCAAATCATCTTTTGCAGATTGGTCAAACCCTACTTGTAACATGCTAAATGAGAAGTCAACCCCCAGAATATATTAAAGTGGTTATAACCACCCAGAATGAGAAGTCGGCCCTACCAGTGAAAAGACACCTCAATTCAACACCTGCAAGATTGTATAATAAGAGAGACCAGTGCCTCATTTGTTCACACATTTACTAGTTCATCAGAGCGCAAGTTTAGAGCTACAGTTGGAGAAGAAGGAAGAGAGAGAGAGGCGCATACTTGGGAGAGGACTTTTTGTATTGTTTGGTTTATTCTCTTGGCATTGTATTGGATATCTATATTAAGGAAGTTTTTGCTGGGTTTTCTCCCCCATGAGGGTTTCCCAGGATAAATGATGTGTCTCTTGTGATCGTGTATTTCTCAGTGATCCTATCTATGCTATGGTTATCTAGTGAATTGAAAAGAAACCTAATAATAGCTTAAACCTTAACATGGTATCAGAGCTAAGCTGAAGAGAGCATCTTTCACAAGAAGAAGAAAAACGTCATTGTTGTCGTACATGAAAATTAGGGCTTTTTATTGAAGAAGATTTTCAGCCTCAAACCATTTAGAAAAGTGCACCCTAACCCAAGGAATTCTTTGGCACCTTCAGCGCACCTTTTCAGTGGGTAGATCTCCCGGAAAGTGAAACCCTAGTTTTCACAAAGTACCAAAAGTTCCAGAAAACCAGAGGCACCAGTCCAAAAATCCGTTGGTCAAGTTTGAGGGGGTAAAATTTGGATTTTCATAAATCTGACTCCACCAGCTTACTCGCCTCAACTCAGCGCATCTATCCCCTGGATCAGAATTTCAAAATTTGAAGTTTGAAAAATTAGGGTTTCCTCATAAAACCTTAAGTTGCAGTTGCAGTCTCAGAACCAGTTGCAGTACTAGTTGAAGTATCAGTCGTAGTACCAGTTGCAGTCACCCTTGAAGTTTTTAAGAGTTGGTGATCATTGTCGCTGCTACCAGATGGTACCACTACCTGCAAATGCTATCAGAGGTATGTACTCACATATGTTTAAATTGTTAAGCTTTAAAGGGTATTTGCAGGAGAAGGGATCTCTTGCCATAGATCCAGAAGGATCTCAAGATCCAACACATTCAGAGGAATTATGCAACCCAGGTGTGATTATTCGCATATGCATCTATTTGTTATGACATTATTTTGATTAGTGTTGCATGTTGTAGCTATGACCATCATACTAACCTTTGATCAAAATTAAATTCAAGGTATTAGATGGATTAAAGTTGAGATCATAGAGTTTATTCTCTAACCCAACCTTCTGTCAAGATAGCATATTGTCTTAGGACAAGAAGACAGGTTGAAGAAAGCACTCGTCATCTTGAGTGAAGGAGACTTGGAAGAAAATCATCACACTCATTCTTGAAGACAAGGCTCCAGGTTCCAGGTTTGATTAATTAAGTTGATAAGATTCATTGTTGCACTTGACAAGTTGATGACTACCCCTTTACAAGTAAAACACTATAGTTGAGATAGCAGTCCTTGAAAAGTATTGTACTTGGTAGCATGTGAGCATATTGAGATAAATGCTTAATGTTATTATTTGCCTAATACAACTAACATCTCCTCTAGGAGAAACCTCTTGTGTTAGTTCCAGGTTGCCATGGAGGAATGTTTGATCACAACACTATAAGAGTGTTGGCCTCATTTCGTATTGTATTTCTTACTTTTGATCTTTGCTTCAGATAGGCCACAAGTGATAGCTCTAAAGGAGCTACTGTGATGATTATTCATGCTATTGCTTTATCTACAATTATCAAAAAGATTCTTATTCTTGCTTGTTGTTTTGGTGACCTTGTTTCAGGTCACAGGTGATAACCCTGAGAAAGCTATAGTGAAGGTTGCAGAAGCCAACATATTGGATGAGACATGAAGCAAACGATGTACATGACCATATACACTCATGTACCAAAGAAAATGTACATGACCATATACACTCATGTACCAAAGAAAATGAAGGAGAAGCTATCTTTTGGAGATTCAAAGTATCTCATATGAAGATTGATTGAAAGGAACAGAAGGCTCCAAAGATGACCGAACATTAGAACGGGAAGCAAATCTCGTTTGAAGCCTAACTCTGTCTTTCATATTTAAACTTGGTATTCAACACCAAGTATACCCTGTAAGAGATAATGAAGTCCTTGTAGACTCAGAAGAAATAGTGAGTAAGTCTGATCTCAGAAAGGATCAGATGAATAGACAACTTACAGGACTGGGAGACAGATGTCGTGAGAAGACTAGATCGTAGCTTCAGAAACTTTTAGGAGATATGAAATCTCCTGGGAAGATTCCCTTGTTTCAATAACAGAGAAGGAAGCCAGCCGGAAAGACTAGGATATGGATTCTTCCGTGAGACTAGAAGAGAAGTCAATATTGACTTCCAAGATTGATCTATACAGATCAAGCATGCTGCAGATGTTCAAAGCCTGATGTGTGTCCAAAGAATTCTCCTAGCAAGAGGGAGAAGACTATGACAAGACAGTTATTGAAGAAATAGTTCCAGTATTTATGAAGACAGATAGTGCTTTGCAGAAAGCACATAGAGCTAGCACATGATTGTGCAGATTGAGTTGCAGCTGAGCAAGTGTACCATATTGGTACAATGTAATGAGAAAAATCGATTTGAAGATTGAAGATAGAAAGACTCGTGTCTGCGAGTTGAAGAAGGATCTGTACGTATTGAAGCAAGCTCCTAGAGCTTGATATGGCAGAATTTACAGTTTCCTGAAGAGCTTGGGATTTACCAAGAGTAAAGTTGATTCTAACCTTTATCTCAAGGTTATGAATGATGAGCCAGTGATGTTACTACTATATGTAGGTGATGTATTATTGACAAGATGAAGAAAAGCTCATCATAGATTGCAGAAGAAGCTCGCCACAGAGTTTGACGGAAGATCTCTTAGGTCTTGAACTTTGGCAGAGCATAGAGAAGATCTTCCTTAACCAAGGGAAGTATGTAGTTAAAATGAAGAGGTTTGACATGTTGAAATGTAAATCCATGAACACACCCATGGAAACGAAGTTGAAGCTCCTGGTAGATACCTCGTCAGAATTGGTTGATGCTACCCTGAACAGACAGATTATTGGTTCAGTGATGTATCTGACGAATACTAGGCTAGATACATGTTTTGCCTTGAGTCAGTATCTGGTAGAACCCAAACGTGTTCACATTGTTGCTGCAAAACATATGATGAGATACCTTAAGGGTACGTTGGATTTTGGTCACTATTATACTAAAGATCATGACTTCAGACTGAGTGGTTACACCAATTCATATTGAGCTGGAAGTGTTTCCGATAGAAAGAGCACTTCAAGATGTTGTTTCAGTCTGAGGTCAGCCATGACTTCATGGCATAGTAGGGAGCAATTCAGCATTGCTCCGAGCACGACAGAAGCAGAATACATTGTTGCATGTTCCGCCAATTGTGAAGCCATATGGCTTCGGATGTTGTTGACAGATCTATTTCATCTGGAGATGGAAGCCACCATGATCCTATGTGATAACCAGAGTTGTATAAAGATGATGGAGAACCTTGCATTCCATGATGAGTCGAAGCACATAGAGATCCGGTATCACTCCATTCGTGATATGTTGCAGAGAGGAGCCATAAAACTCCAATATGTTAGCACGGATGAACAGGTTGTTGATGTGTTGACCAAGCCTCTATCTCGTGTAAAGTTTGAGCACTTTCGAGATAAGCTTGGTATAGTCCGAAAGGACCTCCCTCGAAAGGGGGAGTAGTGTTGATGTGATGCCAGCTTAATTGTTGTATTGATGTGTCAACTTAATTGTTGTATTGATGTGCCAGCTTAATTGTTGTGTTGATGTGCTAGCTTAATTGTTATGATGATGTGCCAGCTTAATTATTGTGTTGATGTGCCAGCCTAGTGTTGTGATGCCAACTTAATTATTGTGATGATGTGCCAGCCTAGTGCTATGATGCCAGCTTCATGTTGATGATATGCCAGCCTTATGTTGTGATGATGTGCCAGCCTTGTGCTATGATAATGTGCCAGCCTCGTGCTGTGATGACATGCCAGCTTAAGTGTTGCGATGCCATCCTTGTGCTGTGATGACGTGCCATCCTCGTGTTGATGACATGCCAGCCTCGTGCTGTGATGATGTGCCAACCTCGTGATGTGATGCCAGCTTCGTGCTGATGATATTGTGTAGCCAGCTTCGTGCTGTGATGCCAGCCTCGTGCTGAAGACTCTCAACCTAGTGTTGATGTTGATGATGCTCCAGCCTTCGCGCTGTGATGTTGTTGTTGTTGATGATGCTCCAGCCTTTGTGGTGTGATATTGTTGTTTTTGATGTTGTATCAGCCTTGTGTTGTTATTGATGATGATGATGTATTAGTGTTATACTAATGCATGTTGATGCAGTTGATGATGATGATGCCACTTCAGCTTCTTGTTGAAGTTGATGATGATGATGCCACTTCAGCTTCTTGCTGAAGTTGATGATGATGATGCCACTTCAGCTCCTTGTTGAAGATGATTATGATGATGATGATGTTATTTCATCTTTCATGCCGAAGATGATAATGTTACTTTAGCCTCACACTAAAGATGATGATGATGTTACCTTAGCCTCATGCTGATGAGGATGATGATGTCATTCTAGCTCCCTGCTATGAATGATGATATTGATGATGAGAAAAAACTTCTGATGATTTATAGATATACCATTCAGTGTTCCAAGATGTTGTTGATGATGTTGCCCTCTCTCTCGCCTGATGCTCTTGTAGAATACCCTTCTTGTTAAGGGGGAGTGTTGAAATATTGTAACTGCAAAGAGTATTCTATTTTATTATTGATGTATTATTCATTAGATCAATCCCCTTTTGTGGATTGATCATGTCGGGCATTGTAAATGACCAAATCCCCTTTTGCAGATTGGTCAAACCCTAATTGTAACATGCTAAATGAGAAGTTAGCCCCTAGAATATATTAAAGTGGTTATAACCACCCAGAATGAGAAGTCGGCCCTACCAATGAAAAGACACCTCAGTTCAACACCTACCAGATTGTATAAATAAGAGAGGTCAGCGCCTCATTTGTTCACACACTCACTTGTTCATCAGAGCGCAAGTTTAGAGCTGCAGTTGGAGAAGAAGGAAGAGAGAGAGGGGCGCATACTTGGGGGAGGAATTTCTGTATTGTTTGGTTTATTCTCTTGGCATTGTATTGGCTATCTATATTAAGGAAGTTTTTGCTGGGTTTTCTCCCCCATGAGGGTTTCCCGGGATAAATGATGTGTCTCTTGAAAAGAAACCTAATAATAGCTTAAACCTTAACAGCACAAAGATGGAAAACCCACTCATCACCACAGATGGTCACAGTTTTGCAGACGGCATCCACCACATCAACTGGCTCTCGAAAGGTAGTGGGCCTTGCTCCATGAGGTATAAGTCATTATTATGGTGAACATCATTTCAATATTCAAGCCATTTGATTATGTTGTATCTTAGATTGCTCTAATTTCATGATATATGCTTGGACATTATGCCCTTTGCCCTGCTTCACCTTGGTGGTTGACATTGTGCCCTAGTAAGTGGTCTTCCTTGGGAATGGGTTTGCTACTAGGAACTCCCTTAATGAGCCATAAGGACCGTTCCCAACCATACTTACCACTTTCCATCATTATTCCCATCCATTTCCTTATCTCTTGGGAGTTTAGGGTATATTGACCCAAGAAGGAGTTGCACCTCATTCTATGGGAAGAAGGGGCTGAAGGCCCAGAGGGGTTGATGTTGGGTAAAAGATAAAAGCCTTGTAATAAACCTTCCAGATGCTTTGGCCAGGGATCACCCAAGAAAACAATAAAACGCTTATCTTTAAGAAAGGGGACCTACAATATAATAAAGAATACTTAAAAGGTTAGTTGAAGGATAGGAGGTCTCATCACGAGCCGACCTATCACGTCCATGAATATCTAGTGGTATGACATTACCATCCTCTGGTCACCAAACCAGGGTAATGGCTCTCAGTTGCATGGCTGAGAGAAAGGGGGTCTCATCACGAGCCAGCCTTCTCATTTCCACTAGGTGTTTGTGGGTGACATTGCCATCATTTGGTCACCACGCCAGGGCAGTGACCTTCAATCTCTCCTTGTGTTATATTGAAAGAAAATACAAAGAAAGAAAAATAAACGGCAAATGATGGGCTGGGAAAAAGTGCATTGCAAATGAACGTACCACACACCCTCTACAAAGGCACCCATGAATGAGACACTACGACCCCTTGTATATCATGATCCCTATACCCATTGAGTCTTGACCCCAACCACTTCATCCACTTTACATGGCTTAGAAAGGGATCTCTTGAAAACTCTCCTTGAGTTAGGGCAAGATCTACCCAATATGACA
Source organism: Picea engelmannii (assembly GCA_009831015.1). NCBI lineage: Eukaryota > Viridiplantae > Streptophyta > Pinopsida > Pinales > Pinaceae > Picea > Picea engelmannii. The sequence goes on along the minus strand of ML781676.1, from coordinate 351,560 downwards.
ACTCGTCAACCCTCCCATATTCAAGCTTGACAAGTCGCATAGTGCCTTTGAGCAGTTAATTGTTTGATATAGTGATATTTGATACACAAGCCTAGATGGCTTATTTATTGATTGGATTCATTTACCACGATGTTATGACTTGAGATCCTTGGAGGGCATGCTCATTTGTCTTTGCAGGACCTAGTTGGTGGACAGTTTTGGGAGAACAAGCCTAGCTTAGGCTTCCATGGGGCTACAAGCCTATTATCCCCCACTTTCAGGGATAACTAGGAGATCATGTCTCGAGGCCCACAGGTCCTAGACATGGAGTACCGAGAGCAGGAGTGACTTTAGCATGGCCCTGGAGGGCCCACCTTCTCTTTCTTCCAGCATCTTTGTCTTGTCAACAGCAGCAACACCACCACCACCATCGGCTTGGTCCTGCGTTAGAGAAGGTTCTTGCTCCATGAGGTAATTAGTCCAGGTATCATGGTATGTGTCACTTTGATCATCAAAACCATTGAATGTATGCATCTAATTCCTTTTATTTCTAACAACTGCTTGGATCTTACACTTGCCCACTTGACCATGTTTAGGGAAATTGACAGAGTGCCCTAGCAAGCCTGTATCTATAGGTTTTGGTTTGCCACTGGAGATAATTTCTGAGAAGCCATCGTCCGCTCCCATCATAGTATCACTTTTCCATCTTGTTTCCCGCTCACCTATCCCATTCCACTTATTCAGACATTGGGTTGACCTATTTTCAGGATTGCACCTTATCTCGTGGGAACAAGGGGCTAAAGGCCCAAAAGGTAAAAGCAAGTTGGTAAAAGATAAAAGCCTAAAAATAAAACCTCGAGATGCTTCGCCCAGGGATCCCTGAGAAAGCAATAAAAAGCTTCTCAGCAAGAAACAAGAGGGACCCAGAAAAATAATAAAACAAGGCCTAACCAGAGGCTAGGAGGTCTCATCACGAGCCAGCCTATTAGGTCCATGGGTATCTAACAGTATGACATTGTCATTAGCTGGTCAACACACCAGGGCAGTGACTCTTGGTTGCATGGCCAAGGGAAAGGGGGTCTCATCACAAGCTAGCCTTCTCATTTCTATGAAAATACTTGTGGGTAACGTTGTCACCAATGGTCACCACGCCAGGGCAATGTCCCCTGATTAGCTCTTGAACAAAAAGAAATAAAAGATAAAAGAATAAAAGAATGAAGAATAAAAGGCAAGAATGGGCTTGGAAAAAGTGCATCCACAACAGGTACAGCTCGCCTTCTACAAAGGCACCCACAGGTAACATTTTTGCATCCTTGGCCCACACTGCACCCACATGTTTGGACATCCCCTAACCACGTCACCTCACTTACATGGCTTGGATGAGGTTCCTTTCCGGGAACTTTCCTTCTTCTGTTGACACTAGCCCAATAGGACACCTTGTCTTTTTCTCCAGACTTGTATTGTAGCCTTGTGTAACGTCTTTGAGTTGTTAACTGATGTATTAGGGATTTTATGCATATGTTTAATAATATTGATGATGAAATGTGATTGACAGTGCTATGATCCTTGTGATTGATAAGCCCATGGAGGGCGTAGCTTTTGATGTGCAGGACCATGCCCAACGAACAGGTACCATTTGGACCGGTACACATGGGGAGATGATCAGTTCGGACCTCCATGGGGCTAAAGAGCCCATCAAGTGGATGTTGAGACCCCATCAGGGGGCAAAGACAGGATAGAGATGGATCAGGGGCTTTGCACCGGAGAAAAAGAGGACGTTCCACCAGAGGCACCCCGACAGAGTTTGACCTAGGGGGGATGGCCCTTTTTCAATGGAACGCTGGCTTTGGAAGGCCTAGGACATCACCATCTTGACCATGACGTCATCCAACATCATGGACGTCTTGGGAGGCAAACTAGGCAGCAGTGGCACGTGTGGCAGGTTGGAGAATCCCAAGGAGGGCTAACGTTTTGCTCCAGGCTGCTTCATTTTCCCTAGAAGGGGCTAACGTCCCCCTTAGAGGGCTAATGATCCGCACTTGTTGAAGGAAGACTATTTTTGCATATTTTGGCATTTCTCTTGAAGGAAGGTGTTACAACTAGGGTTTACATTGATATTTCTTGGTGAATTGTAAGTATTTTTCTGCAAAAATTCTTGAATGAATGGTTGTAGTCTAATTTCTTGCATATGTTTATGAATTTTGTTGAATCAAAACCCTAGGTGACAAGCACACAAGTAGGTCCTTGTATCATGTCCCCTAAGAGAGAAATTTTCATCCATTGAAGAAGGAGAGAGCCTAGTCGTTGCTACACCCTCTTCCCTTCTTCTTTTGTTGCTAGTCGTACTATCTAAAAGCCAAGAAGAGAGAGACGTTCTGAGCCTAGGTCTACTACACTTAGGGCCGTACTTTTTCTAGGGTTTATTGAAAGGCCTTGTTGTAGCAACACCTTGTCTCATCAAACCCTCTAGTTTTGGTTATATGCTTTATTCTTGAGCTAGCCGTTTTGCCAGTTGAGTTAAGGAAGGAGGAGAGAGCACGAGGCCTTGCTGTAGCAACACCGGAGTGAGCCTCTCTCCCCTAGGGTTTTGATTTTGAGGCCTTGCCTTAGCAACACCTCAAAACTTCTCCCTCTAGTCTTTAGTCTTTGTCTCCTTCAACCCTTGCGTCCTTCATTATTGACTCCATTTAACCCCAAGGCACTGATCCTAAGACCTCATGCGTTGAAGTGGACTTGATCCAAACACTCTCAAAACCTTGAATTGAAACCCTAACTTCACTAACCCTAGCCTAAACTAACCTGCTAACCCTGAGTGTTGCCGTCATCCTTAGCTATTTACATCATTTGTGCAGCAACGTTTTGTTTTATGAGTGTTGACCACCTATTCAACTAGGGGGTCAACTCCATGTGCCATGAAAATATGCATCATCAGATGCAAGTATGTTGAAGACAGTTTGGTTCTACTGGGCATTTTATGCCTCCAGCACAAAATTTTGTAAACGAAATTTCCGCACCCCTACGTGGGTTAATAATGTAATAGGTCTGCATGGATCATAGTTAGGTCAATACCTTGGGATGTTTTCATTGGGAGAGTTCTTTTCACCGAGGGTTTTTTATCCTCAGGTTATCAATTGGGCTTTTCAGCCTGGTTGATTTCCCTTGAGTTTTTCCCTCACACCTGCAATAATTCCTCCAAAGTGGTGAACGGTGTTCTAATGGTCTCATCCTCTGGTAGCTATTGTTTAGGAATGATGTAAATGACCATGCAAGACATCATAGAAAGTTTCGCGGAATTTCGTAGAGTCTAGATAGGTTTTTTCTCATTAATTAAATTTAATTATTTTCCTAAGGTTGGGATTTTAATTATTTAATTAATTAATTGTTTTGAGCAATTATTGTAAAAACTAGGCCTTTGGGTTTTTGATAGGGGTATTTGTGCTCAAAAGAAATGGAAAGGCACCGCCTACACCCTTGGGCCAAGTTTCA
>ML781676.1:289225-302716 GCA_009831015.1 Picea engelmannii | reverse complement strand
GACGTCTCCCTTGGACTTGCCCTCCTAAATAGAAAGAGCTCCCCATCGAGGTGACAGTGGGTGGGGAAGCTCCTGTTACGCCGGTTTCAAGCCCTGACTCAAGCTTTCAAACCTTTCCTACAAACCGTGCGATAACAGGACCCATAAAATAATAAAAACAAGACCTAGTCAGAGGATAGGGGGTCTCATCACGAGCCAGCCTATTAGGTCCATGGGTACCTAGCAATATGACACTACTAGCAGCTGGTTACCACGCCAGGGTAGTGGCTCTTGGTTGCATGGCCAAGAGAAAGGGGGTCTCATCACGAGCCAGCCTTCTCATTTTTGTGAAAGTACTTGTGGGTAACATTGCCACCACTGGTCACCACGCCAGGGCAGTGTCCCCTGATTAGCCTCTTGAAAGAAAAAAGCAATAAAGAAATAAAAATAAAATGGCATGAATGGGCTTGGAAACATTTGCATCCAGGACAGGTGTAGCTCGCCTTCTACAAAGGCACCCACAGGTAAGCCTTGCATTTCCCTGCTTTCACTACACCTCGTGTCAAGACATCCCTTATCCACCTCACCCATTTACATGACTTGGATTTAATCTTTTCCGGAAACATCCATTTTCCAATGGACACTAGCCCAATAGGATGCCCTGTCACTTCCTCCAAACCTACATTGTAGGTTTGTATAATGTCTTTGAGCACTTGACTGGGGTAAGAGGGGTTCTATGCACATGTTTAATAATATTGATGATTAGATATGATTGACATTGCTCTGATCCCTGTGACTTATGAGCCCATGGAGGGTGTATCTGTTGATGTGCAGGATCATGCCCGACGGACAGGTACCACATTGGACAAGTACACATGGAGAGATGATTAGTTCGGACCTCCATGGGGCTGGAGAGCCCACCAGATGGATGTTGAGACCCCAGCAGGGGGCAGAGACAGGACAGAGTGTTTGCACCAAGGAAGAGCAGAACGTTCCACCAGAGGCATCTGAGCAGACCTGCACCTAGGGGGGTTGTGCCCTCTTCATTGGAACGTTGGCCTTTGAAGGCCCAGGACGTCACCCAGGAGGCTCATGACATCATCCAGCTTCATGGATGTTTTGGAGAGACAGTCATGGCAGTTTGGCGCGTGTGGCAGGTTGGAGAAGCCCAAGGAGGGCTAACGTTTTGCTCCAGGAGGCTGCATTTGCCCTAAAAAGGGCTAACGTCACCCTATAAGGGGCATGACGTCTTACCTTTTGCTTGATTAGGGTTTCACTATGACATTTTAATGTGAAACAGTATTATTTTGGTATTTTGGCCTTGCCGGCCTTTTAATGACCTAAAATTTAATTAAGGTCATTGGTATGGTATATATTGAGGGTTTTTACTCTCATTTTTTCATCATCTTTCACTCACACATTAGTGAGGTTTGAAATTTGCGCCCTCATTTAGGGTTCTTGGCTGAAAATTAGTGCACACTTGTTGAAGGAGACTATTTTTGGACTATTTTGGCATTTCTTCTTGGTGGAAGGTTTACAACTAGGGTTTGGCTACTTGAATGCATGGTTTATGTAAGTGAATTTCTGCAACACTTCTTAATTGAATGGTTATAGTATTGTTTACTTGCATTTTGTTATTATGATTTGTTGGATTAAACCCTAGGTGACAAGCACATGTTGGTGTCCTTGTCTCATGTCCCTATCAAGTTAAGGCTATTTTGATTTGTTGAATTTAGATAGAGCCTTGCCATAGCAACACTCTACTCTTCTAGCTAGCCGTTTTTTCCTTGTTATTGAGCTAAGAAGGAGGACAACGCATCAAGGCCTAGGGTTTCTACACCTTGATGAGTCGTTTTCCCCTAGGGTTTGTTTGATGAAGCCTTGCCTTAGCAACACTTCATCCTCTAACTCTCGTCTTTAGCCCTATAAACTCTTACTCAAGCTAGTTGATTTCATCTTGCCAATAAGCTAAAGGAGGAGGAGAAAGCACTAAGGCCTAGGGTTTCAACACCTTAGTGAGCCTTTCTACCCTAGGGTTTCATTGTTGAGGCCTTGCCTTAGCAACACCTCAACATTTAACCCTCTTGTCTTTGGTCTTTCCATTATCATTTAGCTCTTCAACATTTGCAGCCATTTTTGACTCCATTTGCCCTAGTAACGCATTGATCTAAAGACTTCCTGTGTTGAGCACCTTGATCACACACACATCTAAACTTTGAACAACCTTTAACTCTTACTAACCCTAGCTTTTAAACTAACAATTACTAACTCTATTGCTGCCATAATCCACTTGTGTTATACTTATACATTGCAGCATTTATTTGTCTTTAAAGCAATTGAATGATTGGCTAAAGCGTTGCTTCTAGCATTAATATTTTTACATTGATTGCCATTGATAATTGTGAAGTGCCTTTAGCCTTTATGGAGAAGTGATATATCACAATCATTGCTAGTTTATATAATTGATTTACTTCATCTATATCGTTATCAATTGCTTTATATCAGAAGTCCATGATTATATGAAGTACTAACCAAGCAAGGAACCTTGCGCATGTATAGTTTGCTTGTTGCTTTGTCTCGAACAAGTACACCTTTTTTTGGTTATTACTTATCTTTATTGGATGATTAGCCGAGACTGTCTGATCGGTGGTGACTTGTGAGGGGGGAAATTATCACTTAGCCTTTTAGCCTTTGCCTTCTCAAAACCCCAGGTCACTGAGGACGTCTCCCCTGGGCCTTACCTCCCTAAAGAGAAAGAGTTATCCCATTGAGGTGACAGTGGTGGGATAGTCTCAGTTACGCCAGTTTGCCCTCCTTTCATCCGTCTCTTACCTTGACTACAAACTGTGCGATAATACTCCACTCAACTTGAAAAGCATCCATAAGATCATCTCCAAGAAGGTGTGCATAAGTGATCCATAGTGAAAAGGAAAGATACAAGACAAGTGTACCGATGATTCTCTGCAAGATGAGTTATAATTTACAAAATGGAGCGCTCCCTCTATTTATATGAGGTAACCATGTGTTATATCCTCCTAAGAAACCCTTAAAACATGTAAATCCACAATACAAGGTGGATAAGTCTTAGGCCAACCCCCAAAAATGCCTCCAAAATGAAAATATAATGCTAAAACATCAAATCGTCCTCTAAAGAAGCCACATGTGTGAGTGTAGAGTACAAAAAGAGGGTGATGCCATCTCCTCAAGGGGTACAAAGGCTCCAAAAGTCACATCCATCCCCAAAAGGTGCAAAGCATCATCAAAAGTCATGTCCCCTCATCAGTAGGGTCACATCTCAACATCAACAAGGTCCTAACTCATCACCCATGTGCTAGGGCGAATCAAGCAAAAGTCATATCTCCCTCAAGCATGACATCATCATCCACATCTGCAACATCCTAAGCTCCAAGCATGACGTCATGGTGGATAAGGGCTCAACAACCTCTCTAAAGAGATGTACCATCCTTGTCAAGTGTCATGGCATCCATCCAAACCTTAACGTCCTCAAAGGGGTGTAACGTTCAAGCTGTGGACTTCGTGCCCCCTAAATGACACGTCAAGTTATATCTGCAACATCCCAACCAATCAATGCAACATCCAAGGTCCAAGAGATGTTGGAAGGTATCAAAAGGCATGCCAAGTCATCAAGTAATCCAACGCTCATCATCAAGGTCCCAATATATATGACCTCCATGCATGCCAAGTCATCAAGTAATCCAACGCTCATCATCAAGGTCCCAATTTATATGACCTCCATATAGTGTGCAACGTCCCAAGTAGAAGCATCAAAACGTCCTTCACAAGACCATCTCCAAGGGTGCATCATCATCAAGCAAGGCTCAGAGAAGTCAAGTGAAACCAACCATCATGGGTGCAAGAGTCATTAGAATCACAAAAAGTAGTTCACAATCTAATACAAAAGCCACGTAAGCAATTCACATTAGGTATATTCTTCAAACTTCACACTAGCTTAAGACTTTATGCAATTTGCTAACTTTAGGTATGGGAGGACCATCACAAGACCCTATTCGGTGTGCCAATACCCAAGTAGAGGAGTAGTTCCCGAGAAACCCATCAAAGTGTAAGTATAAGTGAATGATATGACATGGGGTTTACTTCGTGGTCATGGTGTCATTGACAGGCAAGGACACGTGTGGGTTCATCTCCATGAGCACCTTTGTAAAGGGAGTGTTTGGTGCTTTGAGTTACCCTTTCCTCCACACTATTTCTTTCCAAACCCATATTCTTTCCTTTCGATATTCATTTATTGCTTTGCAAAACCCTTTTTAGGTTTATGCATTTATTTTTATTGGGATTCAATTAAGTCCTTTTAGTTTGATATGCATTCAATGCATTAGGACTTGGGGTGATGGCCTCATAGCGAGGGGGTAGAGCTCAAGTTGATCTTTGGCTTTTGATTTATCTTTCTCATCACATTTCATTTTCCATTCTTTTACCAACTACATCAACCTCGGGCATTCAAGCCCCTTCTTCTCATAGGAGGATGAAGGTACGAACATTTTTGGGATACATGTAACAGGCACAACCACTTCCCGAAGATAGGACAGTGGGAGAAGTATGGATGGAAAATGTTAAGCATGGAAGGGAATGGTACATTACCTCTATCAAGGCCTCCCAGTAGTACCCTTTTTCCCCAAGAGTGACAACACTTGACTAGGACACATATGATGGCCACCAAGGTGAAACAAGACAAAAAGCATAACTTCCAAGCATCATGATTCAATATCTGACTTCAACCCATGATCCTCACCTAAATGCCTAATGCATTAGATGTAACACTTTGTATGAAACAATGACTAATGTACCTCATGTGTGTTGGACCACCATCATCGGATGAACCATGTTGATCAGGTGAATGAGCTAAGTAATAATGAGGGGGGAGGCATCTGAGGGGCTGTTATCTGTGGAGAATGTTGATCATCATCTTTGGGATCACTGTCTGCAATGTAGATCATGGAGAATGATCTCCTCTAGTTACCCCTAGGTGAGAGGGGGTAACAGTACACCCAATGCTTGGTCAACACAACTCTGTTAAGTATGGATTCAAGTACTCAGCCAAATGCAATACTCAACATACTTGTGTCATGAGTAAGGGAACTATAAGCACAATACAATAACATCATTGAAACGAGGACATTAAGACTCGAGACATAAATGTGGTTCTATATTTTTTGCATCAAATTCTTAGTGTGGGAGAGCAACTCTCATTGCATTTACGGTTTGATTACCATGAATGTAGTTATGTTAGCGATCTAGGTGTTACATCATACCTACACTCTCTACCTCTCATAAGGCTAATTCACCTTGCTACTTTGTTCATTTAGTTAAATGTGTTAGTTCACACCCTTATTCTCATAAATCATCCAGTTGAATGATAATGTGGGATGTGTTCAAATTTTGGTATGCTCGTTTAACCATAGACAATGTCACATCATTGTCACCCAACCATAGGCATTCACTATACCACCCCCGAGCACACTAACCTTTTCTTAGATAGAATGATTATGGCAAGTCCACACTAGAACCAACAAATAAACCCTAACCAGAAATACACTGTTGCAACTTGCAACAGCAACACAATACCAAGAGAACATACCTCTACTAATAGAAGCGTATCGTTACTAAGAGAAGCACACAAGAGAAATATCAGAAAGACTGAAATTACACTACGTCAACTATTGCACCACCTTCTCTAGACTTGGGCCACCTTCTACTGCAATTGTTGCAGCTACAGCTCCTCAAACTTGTGCCCTCCTTCTGCTGAGTGACAGTGTGTACAAATGAGCTAAGGCGTCACCTTATTTATACTTATTCTGCCAGTGAACTTTTCCCACAAGGTCGACCTATCTTTTCTGGCAAATATAATTTACTTTTACTTTTCTGGCAAGGTCGACTTCTCTTTCTGGGTTTCTTATTTCTTTATTATTATTCTCCTTGGGCCAACTTCTCTTCTAGGGTTTCCACACATTTGTTTAACGGTTTTCTTACTTCCGGAATATTATATTCTAAGTACAAAGGTTACACTTGGAGGTTAATACCTCCCGCAGCTACAAAAACATCAACACTCCTTCTTAGCTAGGGAGGTATTAACTAAGATGTTCTTCATGTAGTGGTCTCAAACACATCCATCCATCTCATATGGCATGGGCAAGACTCACATGATCTTGTAGACCAGTGTACAGGTAGCATCACCATAGCCACACAGGCTATCTCATGATCAAACAGATCATATCTCAAGTAATATGGCCACACGGCCATCTCATGATCAAACAGATCATATCTCAAGTAATATGGCCACACGGCCATCTCATGATCAAACAGATGATGTAACAAGTAGCATAGCCACACAGGTTATCTCATGATCAAACAGATCATGTCACAAGTATCACCATCATAGCCGCACAGGCTCTGGAAGATGCAATTGAGCCAGTTTACACAAAACTACGCTACTACCCAATCCAAGCAGAGTCTAGGCAACTGCAACTCGCCAACTCATACAGAATCTGGCATCTAGTTCATAAAGAACTAGTCACCCGCCAGCTCACACAGAATTTGGCATCTAGTTCATAAAGAACTAGTAACTCGTCAGCTCACACAGAATCTAACATCTAGTTTATAAAGAACTAATAACTCGCCAACTCACACAAAATTTGGCATCTAGTTCACAAGGAACTAGTAACCTCTAGTTAGCACACCAAGCAACTGGTCCACAATGACAAGGCATATAATCACAAGGATTAGGCGATGTAGTGCACACACACTACCCATCTAGCCCAAGGCTAGGAAACACCTCCAACCACACAGGTTGTCCCACCAGCTTAAAAAGTCGGGTAACTAACCAGCCCTGAAGGCATGGCATCTGTTGACCTTGTGCGAGGTCATGCCGACTGGTGTCACTATCAATAACTTGCATACCAGACTTTTTCACTAGAGTAGCAATATCTCGACATACCAAACTTTTTCACTGTAGTAGCCTTCTGCGTACCAAACTTTTTTACTGGAGTAGCCTTCTGTGTACCAGACTTTTTCACTGTAGTAGCCCTCTGCGTACTAGACTTTTTCATTAGAGTAGCAGTAACTCGACATACCAAACTTTTTCACTAGAGTAGCCCTCTGCGTACCAGACTTTTTCACTAGAGTAGCAGTAACTCAATGTACCAGACTATTTCACTAGAGTAGCCCTCTACGTACCAAACTTTTTCACTAGAGTAGCAGTGACTTGACGTACCAGACTATTTCACTGGAATGGCCGTAATGTTACCATGAATGACTACCCGTTGCTATTGCCACATACTGAAGTTGTTGCCCTGGAATTGCATTTGTAAATCATCACTCCCTCTTCCTAGGGACATCCTTCTGGGCCACACCAAGCTGGTCTCTGAAGTATACAAACTTCACTCTCGACAAAGGCTTGGTCAACACATCAATGATCTGCTCATCTGTAGCGACATACTGGAGCTTCATTGCTACCCTTTGTACCATATCTCTGATATAATGGTACCTGACCTCAAAGTGCTTGGACTTGTCATGGAACACTGGGTTCTCTGTCAACTTCACACAACTCTGGTTGTCACACCAGATACAAGTCGCCTTTAACTCGAGATCAAACAATCTTGTAAGCAGCTTATGAAGCCACACTTCTTCGCCGCTAGCTGAACAAGCTGCTATATACTTTGCTTGAGCCGTACTAAGCACCACACTAGTTTGCTTCCTGCTGAACCATGAGATCATAGTTGATCCCATACTAAAGCAACATCCAAATGTACTTTTTCGGTCTGCAACACTACCAGCCCAATCTAAATCAATAAAGCCTTGTAGGCTTATCTCACGATCTGGAGCATATCTGAGTCCATAATCAATTGTACCTTTCAAGTATCTCGTCACATGTTTTGCTGCAATCAAGTGAACACGTCTCAACTCAACCATATACTGACTCAATGTGTTCACTGCAAAACATGTATCTAGCCTCGTGTTTGTTAAGTACATCAACGAACTAATCATTTGTTTATAAATCGTGGCATCCACCGTCTCTGAAGATGTATCACTCAATAACTTCATATTTGTCACCATCGGTGTAGGCATGGCCTTACAATCCATTATTCCGAATCTCTTCAAAATCTCAACAACATATTTTCCTTGGTTAAGGAAAATCTCACTCGGTCTTTGCCATACCTCTAGACCTAAGAAGTAATGCATCATGCCTAGGTCTTTCATCTCGAACTCTGCAACAAGCTTCCTCTTACTATCAACGATGAGCTTCTCATCTCCTATTAGAAACAGGACATCCACATATAATAGTAATATCACTGGTCCACCATCCACAACCTTGAAATACAGGTTGGAATCTGCTTTACTCTTGGTAAAGCCCAAGCTCATCAGGAAACTGTCATTTCTACAATACCATGCTATGGGTGCCTACTTAGGCTCGTACAAAGTTTTCTTCAATCTGCAGACATGAGACTCCTTCTCATGTATCTTATGGTTGCTCTATGTACACTTCTTCTGGCTATTGGAGCAAGTGTCTCGTCATAATCTTGCCCCTCTTCCTGGGAGAATCTTCTGGCCACAAATCAAGCTTTGTACATCTCTATATTGTTATCTGCACCATGTTTGATCTTGTAGATCAACTTGGAAGTCACCATTGACTTCCCTTCTGGTCTCGAAACCAAGGCAAAATCCATATCCCAGTCCTTTTGATTGGCTTCCTCCTCTGTCGTTGTATCAAAGTCTATTGAAACAAGGGAATCCTCCCAAGAGATCTCACATCTCCTAGAAGTCTTTGAAGCTACAATCTAGCCTCCTCAACCCATGGCATCTGTTTGTCAGTCCTAGAAGACATCTCTCTCTTCCATCTGAATCTGAGGAGGAATACTTTCTGAATGAAAGTCTCTAAGCCACTAACTTTCTCTAAGATCAAGCTCACTCTGATTCTCCATGCTCCCTCTGAATCTTGACTCCCTGTAAATCTATATAATCTTCGAAGCCATATGCTCCCTCTCTGTGTGATGATTTTCTCTGAAGTCTCCTATGAATGGTCCTGGGGAGGTTGCTCCTCCCTAATGGATCGTGAGGGCTGACTCCCTCTGAACTCTAGCTCCTTATGAGTTGATACTTGGCGGGGTCGCCTGCCTCACCACTGGTGGAGCCATCTACTCCTCATGATATGGCTCATCAATGATACATATCTTTGTATCCTGCAAAGTGTCACAGGACCATGCTGGTAGCATGGTCTCTTCTTGGTTACTGCAATGATTATCGGTAGGCCCTTCTGGTTCTACTAACTCTTCCTGATGATCTGAAGAGTGATCAACTGCACTAGAGGGATTTGTTCGATCATCTTTGGATCCTTCTACTCATTACAATCAATCTCCATATGAGATACTTTGTATCTCGCAAAAGTACCCTTCTTCGTCCTCTTTTTCTTCGGTACATGGATGTATGCAGTCGTCTATACAACTTCTTATCCGGGTAGTCTGCTCCATGTCTCAAACTAGAGACCATCTAATATGTTGTCTCCTGCAACCGTCACTATAGCTTCCCTCAAAGTTATCACCTATGACCTGCCCAAAACAAGACCAACAACAAGGGAAAACAATAGACAAGAATAACTCTTATAATAATAATAAAAGCAATAACGAGAACAATCGTCACAGTAGCTCCTTTTCAGAGTTATCACTTGTGACCTGCCTGGAACAAGAGCCAAAATAAAAATACAATAATAAGAAATAGAAACAACACTCTTCTAGTGTTGTGACCAATCATTCCTCCATGGTAACCTACTCGAGACAAGAGCAACAAGAGCAAAAGTATTTCCAATATAATAGCATTTTCATAATAACATATATATGTTAGCAAGAATAAAAGACAATTTCATGGTAATCAACATATCATTACCTATCGACCCGCAGGGGTGGAACGATTGGCAAGTGTCGTGTAAATGGAAGGAAATTTGTAAAAAGGAGGTCTCAAGTTCGATTCTCACCCTGATTTACTTGTGCTCCATTCTTGCGCGCTGCATGGAGCACCTGGGGTTATAGTGGTAGCCGACAAGGATCGACCCCATGTCACGTGAGTACAAGAACTGCGAGTTGTCGATTCCCCCAGTATAAAAAAAAAAAAAATCATTACCTTCCTAGAAGCAAAACAAGAAGTATCTCCTAGAGAAGACATTAGTTCATCTTGCAAACAAGTACAATAAGCATTTATATCAAGTATTAATTATATCTAGTAGTAATAGAACCTTTCAAGGATGGTTGTCACAACTTGTAATGTAGCAATTATCAAACTTGATATGTGCAAATTGGAAACTTATCAATTTAAAAAATCAACCTAGAACCTGGAGTCTTATCTTCAAGAATGAGTGTTGTTGTTTTTCTTCCGAGTCTCCTTCACTCAAGATGACAAGTATTCTCCAACCTGTCCTTGTACTAAGACAATATGCTTTCTTGACAGAAATTTGAGTTAGGAAATATAATGTAAGTAAACTCGAAAATCTCAACCTTAATCAATCTAATACCTTGACTAGAGTCAGCTTATAACTTTAACTTTGACCAAAGGTTAGTATGATAATCATAACTTCAATACATCAAAATACAACTAGATGTTCATAAGATCACAATAATGTCATGACAGCTAGAGGCATATCAAAACAATCAAACCTAGAATGCATTGTTCCTTTGAATGTGTTGCATTCGAGATCCCTTTCGATCTTCGATTGTTGCTAGGACAAAATATCCCTTCTCTTGCAAACACCCTCAATATAGTGATACAGTTTAAACATATACAAGTACATACCTCCGGCAACAGTGACAAGCAATGACGAACCCAAAAACTTCAAAGTGCTCCAACTTGCAATTTGAATATAGCTGGAGATGCGCTAGGGTAGGGCGCACTAGGACAACTAAAAGTTAGTCCCAACACTTCACAAAAACTTTCACTGCAACTGGTGCTACAACTGACACTGCAATTGTTGCTACAACTGGCACTCCAACTGGTGTTGCAACTGGCACTGCATCTGGTGCGAAGCAACTGGCACTGCATCTGGCACAAAGCAACTAGCACAAAGGAACTGGCATGGAGCAACTAGCATGAAGCAACTGGCACTGCAATTGCAACCGGTACTGCAACTGTAACTGGCACTGCAGACCTAGGGTTTTATGAGGAAACCGTAATTTCTCAACTTCATAAATTTGAAAATCTGATCCAAGGAAAAGATGCGCCCTACTTAGGCGACCTTTTTAGTGGGTCCAATAAGTGCTCAATGAGCTTGAAAATGGGGAAAATCGAGGATCTTCCTTCCAGCGGTTACACTGTTACGAAGGAAACCAGCTCTGTTACCATGTTAAAATTTTGGTATGCTCATTTAACCATAGACAATGTCACATCATTGTCACCCAACCATAGGCATTCACTATGACACCCCCGAGCACACTAACCTTTTCTTAAATAGAATGATTCCAACAAGTCCACACTAGAACCCACAAATAAACCCTAACCAAAAATACCACTGCTGCAACAGCAACACAATACCAAGAGAACATACCTCTACTAATAGAAGCATACCTTTACTAAGAGAAGCACACAAGAGAAATACCAGAAAGGCTGAGATTACACCACCTTCTACTGCAACTGCTGCAGTTGCAACTCCTCAAACTTGCGCCCTCCTGCTGAGTGAGAGTGTGTACAAATGAGCTAAGGCATCACCTTAGCTCATTTGAAGAAGGTAACAGCTTCATATTCAGAGTTTGGTGGATCCCATGTTGTACAAGCAATTGATAGGTTCCTTGATGTATCTGGTCAACACTAGGCTAGATATATGTTTTGCACTGAACACCTTGAGCCAATTCGTGGTGGTGCCGAGGCAGAAGCATTGGGTAGCAGCAAAACATGTGCTCAGATATTTGAGGGGCACAATGGAGTACGGTCTGAGATATCCTGGAGATGGTGAAGTGAAGTTGCAAGGGTATATAGACTCAGATTGGACAAGCGGTGCAACAGACAAGAAGAGCACCTCAGGGTGTTGCTTTAATTTGGGATCAACGGTGAATCCTGGTTCAGCAGAAAGCAGACTTTTGTGGCACTTAGCTCAGCAAAGGCAGAGTATACGGCAGTCGGTACTGCTAGTTGTGAGGCCATCTGGCTTCACAAGTTACTTGCATGATTGTTTGATCAGGAGTTGGATCCACAATGATTTACTATGATAATCAGAGTTGTATCAAACTCTTTGAGAATCCAGTGTTTCATAACAAGTCCAAGCACATAGAGATTAGATTTCACTTCATACGAGACGGGATAAGGAAGGGAGCAGTGAAGCTCCAGTATATTCCCATAGATCACCGGTTAGTTGATATTCTGACCAAGCCCTTAGCAAAACAGAAGTTTGAATCATTCAGAGACAAACTTGGATTAGTGTCGAATTCCTTCCTCGCTAATAGGGAGTGTTGAGAAATATAGCTCATACAAGAATTTCTTACACAGGCTTGAATATGAATGTGCAGGAAATGGTTCGAGACATTTCGTAGTTGATGACTTTTGTCTTCTAGCACAAAGCTATGTTGCAGGAAACGCCCCACCCCCCTCTGTTTTCGAGGCCAGTATGGTACGGTACGCCGAAACGGGTACGGTATGGCCCTTAAACGTCGTCAGTCGTACCGTACGGCGTTTCTCAAAAGGGAAACGTCGTACAATACGGTCGGCGACGTTTCGAGGCCGTACTGTGCCCGTACGGCCGAGTTTCCGTGGCTTTTAAAGGGAAATTGGGCAAATAAAGGGGGTCGTGGGGCCCCCAAACTTCCAGTTAATTTTAGTTAAGGCCTTTTTTGCCTTCTCCAAATAGAATTAAGATGATTTTCTGTGTTTTTGTTTTAATTAAAAAAAGAAACTTCTAGATGCAAACCAAAACCCTAAAATCTCCTTCATTTGCTATAAGAAACCACTTGCTTCACTCATTCCTCACACTTTCATTAGCAAGAGGAGCTTCCTACATCAGCAAGAAGGAGATTGTGTGTGGTTTTGGTGAGCAGATTTCTTCTCTATTTGGTGAGTAGATTTATTTTTTTGTTTGCTTAGCAAGTAAGCAATTTTTTTTTTCTCTTGGTTTGCAATATACAATTTTCTGTTTTGTTTGGTGAACAAAGTTTTCATTTTCTTCTTTTCTTGCAACATTCATGGCTTCTCAAAGTGCTATTTCATCTCGTCCTAGAGCTGCCGAAGTAAGCAGGCAGCATGAATACTATCCTCTTTGGAGGCATGTTACCAAGGTCAAGGTTATGGGTGTCGGTGGAGGTTCATGGGAATGGAAGTACAATTTATGCAAGAAGGATAGGACCTTCAAGGGCTCTTACACAATAGTCAAGGCTCACATTTTGCATGAACCGAAGGGTATTGAAGGTTGTCCACATACCCTTGATCTGCAAGTGAGGGATAGATTCCAAAAAGAGCATGATGATGCTCAAAAAGTGAAGGATAATAGAGCAAAGATTGCTATGCATG
>ML781676.1:267654-287212 GCA_009831015.1 Picea engelmannii | reverse complement strand
TATATATATATATTTTATTATATACGGTGTTTCCCCCGCCGTTTCCATTTTTTGAGGGCCTATTTCGTATCTTACCAGTTTCGAAAACTCAGAAACGTTTCCTCGTTTCGTGCAACTTAGGCACAAAGTCATAGTTGATGGCTTTTGTTTTCTAGCAGAAAGTCATATTTCATGGATTTTGTCTTGTAGTGCACAAGTCAAGAAGACTTGGAATTGTCTTCCTCCACTACAGTAGTAGTGTTGCATTTGAATTCTAGAATTTGTATCCTATTTGGATTTTGTATTAGGTGGTTGGACAGCCTATAAATGTAACCTCTGAATGTGAGAAAAATACACTTGAGAGAGGTGGAGACCAAGAGAAGAAGGAGAGTGCATCTGAGAGGAGAAAGTCCAGATCCGTTGTAGCAAACAGCAAGAGGGAATCTGTATAGAAGCAGCATCGTACAGTCGTACAGCAGTAGCTACTGCCTTCTTTCTTCAGCAGAGTCGTACTTCTATTTCAGCAGGTTGTACTTCTATGTTCTGTAGTGTTTTGTTTATTGTACAGCTGCTAAGTTATAGCAGACTGTGGAGGTACCTTGTAAGCTTTGAGCATTAGAATGATAGGCTGATTTGAAGGAGAAAATCACCGTGCATATGTGTTTTTCATTTATTGCTTTCGTTGTTCATTTTCCAGCTATTGTGTGATTAATGTTGTGGTCTGAAATTTATTTCTGCAATAAGTAAATCCAGCAATCTACTTGTTTGATTGAGACCATAAGGACTTTAGTCACCTAGGGTTGTGAAAAATTTACACACACATGCCACAGTCATCTTCCAATTGGGGCGCACTAACTCTGGCATTCTAATTCATGCGGGAGGGTGCACTGGTTGTACTAATTAGGGTTAGGGTTTGACTCTATCAATTGAGGGCACTTTTTGCATGCGTCATGTTATCGCGCAATTTGTACTTTGATAGAAGAGAAGGTAAATGGAGAGCAAATTGGCGTAACGAGAGACTATCCTATCACTATCACCTCAATAGGATGTCTCTTTCTATTTAGGGTGGTAGGCCCAGGGGAGACGTCCCTAGTGACCTGGGGGTTTGAGAAGGCAAAATCAAAGTGGCTAGATAAAGATCCCCTCTCACAAGTCACCACCGATAAGAAAGTTCGGTTTTATAACCAATAAAAGATAATATGTCAAACTGTACATGCCCGGAACAAAGCAACAAGAAACTAGATATATTTGCAAGTACACTTGCTGATTAGCACTTCATAAAACCATGGACTTTCTTGAGACAAGCAATTTGTTGAATATAATGAAGTAAACAGAAATTTTATAACAGCAATCTTTATAGGGCAATACTTCACATAAAATGTCTTGAAAATAGCTTCAAAATGACTGAAAATCATTAACCATTGAAATCATAACACTAGCATTTGATAGAAGCACATAAGATAAGGTATAATTCATCATTTTCAATTGTTTTTATGAGCTTTTAATGCTGCATCTAATGGTTGTAGCTTACTTTAGTAACAGCAGCAATATTGTTAGTAGGTTAGGCTATTCTAGGGTTAGAAAGTGTTGGTAGGTTGCTCAAAGAGTAGGTTTTGAAGGTTGTGTTGATCAATTACTCAAGAGAGGACTTAGACTAGTGCTTTTAGGATAAATGGAGTCAATAATGCAGCAGCAAAACTTGAAGGAAACAAATGATAGTGTAAGAACTAAGGACCAAGAAGGATGAAGATTGAGGTGTTGGTAAGCCAAGGCCTCAATCAACAAGCCTTAGAAGGAAAACGGCTACTAAGAAGTAGGTAACCCCAAGCCCTAGTGGTTTTCCTTCTTCTTTAGCTCAAGCTTGAAACAATTAATGGCTTGATGAAGCAAATGACACTAGAGTGCTGCAATGGCAGGGCTCTAGTACAATGCTTCAAAGGTTGGGTTTCTAGCACAATCTAGTAGGTGAAAAATTGTTAAGAAAAGGACAATAACATGTGCTTGTTCTCCTAGGGTTTTAAACTAGCAATTTCGTAATCTTGGAATAAATGCAAAGTAAATATACCATAACCATTCAAAGCAAAGAAGGATTGCAGAAATTCACTTATATCCACCAAGAATAATCTAGCAATAAGCCTAGTTGAAGATTTTCCACCAAGAAAAATGCCAAGAAACACCATATTAAGCCTCCTCCAAGAAGTGCGCCTAAAATTTCAGCCAATAAACCCTAAGGAGAGCGCAAATTTCAGTCCTCACAAGTGTGAGTCCAAGATGATGAAAAATACGAGGGATTTTCCCCTTATTTATACAATACTAATGACCAGAATTAGGTCAAAAAGGCCGACATGGCCAGTTACAAATAATATCCAGTTTTTACATTAAATGTCATAATTAAACACTAAAACAAGTTGCTAATGTGACGTCATGCCCTTTTAGGGTGACATTAGGCCTTTTTGGGGCAACGTTGGCCTCCTGGAGCAAAACGTTAGGCCTCCTTGGGCCTCAAGAACCTGCCACACGTGCCACTTGGCACACAACTGCCTCCAAAACATCCCAAAACGCTGGGTGACATCATGGGTGACCTGGGTGACGTCATGGGCCTTCCAAGGCCTACCTCATGGTGGAAAGGGCACAACCCCCCTGGGTCCAGGCCTGCCAAGCTGCCCCTGGTGAAACGTCCTCCTCTCTCTCTGGTGCAATCCTCTGATCTGTCTCTACCCCTGGCTGGGGTCTCAGCATCCATCTGGTGGGATTTTAGCCCCATGGAGGTCCGAACTAATCATCTCCCCATGTGTACCTGTCCATTGGGTACCTGTTCATCGTGTGTGGCCCTGCAACATCAACAGATATGCCCTCCATGGGCTCATAAGTCACAGGGATCATAACAATGTCAATCACATCTAATCATCAAGTTATTAAACATGTGCATGAAACCCCTTTTACCTGGACAAGTGCTCAAAGACATTATGTTAATCTACAAGCCAAGTTTGGAGGGGACGCTAGGACGTCCTATTGGGCTAATGCTCATTGGATGTGGGATGTTCCCGAGAGAAGTCAAATCCAGGCCATGTGAATGGATGAGGTGGTAAGGGATGTTTGGGAAAGGGGTGCAGTGATAGCAGGGAAATGTACAGCTTACCTGTGGGTGCCTCTGAAGAGGGTGAGTTGCACCTTGTCATGGATGCAAATGTTTCCAGGCCCATTCATGCCTTTTATCTTTTAGTCTTATTGCTTTTTCTTTCAAGAGGCTAGTTAGGGGACACTGCCCTGGCGTGGTGACCAGTGGTGGCAATGTTACCCACAAGCATTTCACGGAAATGAGAAGGCTAGCTCGTGATGAGACCCCCTTTCTCTTGGCTATGCCACCAAGAGCCACTACCCTGGCGTGGTGACCAGCTGTCGGTAGTGTCATACCACTACATGCCCATGGACCTGATAGGCTGGCTCGTGATGAGATCCCCTATCCTCTAACTAGGTCTTGATTTATTATTTTTTATGGGTCCCCATGTTTCTTGCTGAGAAGCTTTTTATTGTTTTCTCGGGGATCCCTGGGCGAAGCATCTCAAGGTTTCATTCTTTTGGCTTTTATCTTTTTCCAACTACCTTTACCCTCTGGGCCTTTAGCCCCTTCTTCCTACAAGGTAAGGTACAACCCTTAGATATTTGGCCAACCCAATGCTCGGACCAGTGCAATGGGATGGATGAACAGGAGAAAGATGAAAAGTGGTAAGTATGGTGAGAGCGGACGATGGTCTTTCATGAATCCCCCTAGTGGCAACTCAAACCCTATGGGTACCAGCTTACTAGGGCATCCTATCATTCCCCCCGGGTGTGGTCAAATGGAAAAGCATAAGGTCCAAGCACACGTTAGAAGCAAAAATAATTAAATGCACATATTCAGAGGTTTTGAGGATCAGAGTGACACATACCATGATACTCGAACTCATTACCTCATGGAGCAAGATCCATTTCTACTGCAGGACCAGGCCGATGTGATGGATGTTGTTGTTGCTGATAAAGTGGAGGCGCTGAAGAATGAAAGGATGGGCCCTCCAGGGCCACGCTCAAGTTGATCTAGCTCTCGGTACTCCATGTCTAGGACCTATGGGCCTCGAGACATA
Organism: Picea engelmannii; assembly: GCA_009831015.1. NCBI lineage: Eukaryota > Viridiplantae > Streptophyta > Pinopsida > Pinales > Pinaceae > Picea > Picea engelmannii. The sequence goes on along the minus strand of ML781676.1, from coordinate 283,112 downwards.
ATCTCCTTGGTTATCCCTAGGCTAGGGGATAACACGTCCAAAGGCATTGTATCTTCCCTTGTCTCTTATTCTATAAAGGAAGGAGATGAAGGGCACACCACTGAGATAGTGAACGAATTAAAGATTTGAGCTTTTGCTTTGTGAGTTTATTCTTTAAAGTTAACAGTTAGTAGAATACAGATGTTGTTTTCAGAGTAACAGCAATATGTGTTTGTAGGTTAACCCACCCTATAGCTGTTATTTTGATTGGTGTTTTCTATTTTTAGCTATCGATAGCTATCTAGAATTTTTCAGTAAATTCCTCTCCAAATTCTGCTTACCATGGTCTGATTTTTGACATTTTGCACAATAACCTCAAAGACAACAGAGAAAGATATCCTACAGCATGCATAAAATCTGATAAGAGAAAAAATGGCTGTGGTCGACAAAAACATCCCCAGAGACCTCGACGTCTCATGGGGATGCATCCCCAGAGATTGGGGACACGTCCCCTACTATCTCAAGGATAGGGGGAAGGGCCAAGGACATCCTCTATTTTGTCCCCAAAATGCAAGGGATGGCTTACGTACATCCCCTGTCATCCCAAAAACCCAAAGGGCGGCTTCCCCATGTCCCCTGCATCATGGGGATGGGAGGCGGCTAAGAACATCCCCTATTGCTAAAAAAACACAATGGCTGGCTACGGGAAGTCCTTGATCCCGAGCTGCCTCCTATCGAAATGGGACGGTCGAGAAATCCCGTGACCCCCACATGGAATGCCCACGCATCCCTAACCAAGTGACAATTAGTTAACAGCTGCTTCTCATCAAATGAAACAAATTCTTCTAGTTTCGATGCATTCCAGATTTTCACCAACCAACTTGGCAAGGTCATGGGTGTATATATATGTGTGTTTGTGTGCGGTTTCCAGCAACATTCACCTTATTAGTCACCTTATTAGCAATGGAATTGAATGTATAAGGTACAGATTTCAGAAAAAATTAACAAAGCCTGAAGAAAACATTAAAGAAGGGAGGAAAAAACTGGAAGTACCGTGATGGGCGTATGTATAAGCAATTCGCCAGGAGTAGATATGGTCTCCAGGGCGGATAGCATCCCTGCTGATCCTGTTGGACAACAACCCCATTGTTTGCTCTGACGCTCTTACACCGCTTCCCTGCTTGCCTTTGGCAGATCCGGTATCGATCAACAATTATTATATTTTAATTTCCCCAGGTATCGATCAACAATTATACTATTTTGATTTCCCCGACCTTCAGGTCAAGTGCTCTGTCCTCGTGGTGGGGGCCGGACCGACAACACCGACGGCTGGACGGTGATGTGGCTAATGACTTCTTCGATAATAAAATTAAATAATATATTTAATAAAATGTTATTTCTCCGTATCATCACTGTTATATATTGTTTTTCAGAAGCTTTAGATAATTTATTTATTCACGCGCTTTTATCTTTTCAATGAAAAGTAGATATGTTATTTTTTTAGCTTATCGTTTTACAAAACTATGACTAGTCTCCGAAAATAATAGAATCGAAGAAAGATTAAAGTATTTAAAAAATAATAATATATGATTTACCATGTCTTTTTCATCAATTTCAACGAAAAGTAGATATATCAGTTCTTTCAGTTTTATCCTTTCTAGAAAGTAGGAATATTTTAAAGAAATAAAGAATAATAAAAAAATTATTTTAGTTTTAGATCTATATGTATATTTGTTATTATATTAATTTTGGATTTACATATATGTATTTCAAAAATTGTTAAATTAAGAAGAATTTAAAAACTTATTTTAAATTTATAAATATTAATTTTAAATCTACAAATATTTAAAATAATAACGTTTAAGATATAAATATTTTTACATAAAATGCATCCCTTAAAGAATTTGGTTCATTGAATTCTTGATAAATCCAAAACTTTGATCTTTATGCAGCCCACCCACGTGATTTTCATCATTTTCAATCGAAGGTAGACCTGTCATTTTTTAAGTCTTCAGATATGATCACTTTGTGAAAATAATTGAATTGAAGAATTTACAAAATTTAGAATTAAAGAAGAACAAGGGGAGCTGCAAAGCTAAGTGGAAACGAAAGGAGGCATGCAAGTGCTTTGTTTTTTGTAATTTTTTTTTAATTAATTATGTGTTTTTTTTTCTCTAGTATATGTAATTAATCAATAAATTTATTATTTAGATGAGGTTGATTAAATATTAGGTTTTTTTTATTGAGTACATGTAATTAATAATGAATTTATTATGTAATATATGTAATTAATGAATAAATTTATTATTTAAAAGAGGTTGATTAAATAATATTTTTTGTTGGTTTGTAGTATATGTAATTAATTAATGAATTTATTATTTAGAAAAGGTTGATTATAATAATAATAATAATAATCTATCTTTAAGGTCACGGCTAAGCTACATCAAATTGGTGTATGAGACCTCCTTGTTTGTGGGATAAGGGAGTCCCTCCGCTCAACCATTTGACTAGTAAAGTCTACAGAGGTATACATACCCTACCCCCTCTAGATTTAAACTTGTAACCTCTTAAGAGGAAACACATATTCTTAAGATATATACAATTACATAAATTAAAAAATCAACTTCGATATCTTATATATCAATATCAATTTAATTTAACATTTTATACGTGAATTTGAGGTTTTTAAATCAATTCTCTTTTAAGTCACACTAATATACCGTTCTTTCTACTTCTCTTTTAAATCACACTAATATACAATTACAAATATCAATTCTCACTTCTTTTTTAAGTCACAATAATAAACTTTTCACTTCGTTTTTAAGTCACAATAATAAACTTTGTAAATAATATCAATATTAATTTATTTTTTAAGAATAGGATCCTTATATAGGTAGTTATACCCTTAAAAATAGCTCAAGCTGATTCGGCCCAGCGCCCATTGTGAGGTTTCGGGTATCGTTGTTCTATCAGGCCCCTTGAATATAAATGAATCTATAAGGGAGGTGAGCTGGCTATAGAAGCAGACCGCCTTATTAGTCAGGTTTGATTTATCTTTCATAACCTTCAGGGGATCTTCCCTGATCGCCATTACAAGGAGATGATAACACAATGACAAAGATTGGAAAAGTACCAAGCGAAAATTGAAGTGACATCAAAATAGATAAAATACTTAATAATTTTTCACCTTGAAAAAGTATTTAGCAAAATTGAATTGACACGATAAAAATACTTAATAAACTTTCACTAAATAATATTTTTTATATAACTGATATAATACATTTGTTTTTTAATTTAACTCTAATAATAATATGATTATTAAGAGTAGTGATAACGATCCATTAGCTTCAGCCACATTCTATTTAATAAAATAACATATTTATAAAGTATCGCTCTATTATGATCATTTCAAACTCTATTATAAAGTATCGCTCTATTATGATATTTATAAAGTTTGCATGCTCTTGTGCATCCGCTCCACTTGGTTTTGTTTACATGCATCACATTCATCCGGTCATCCGGGTTCGATCCTTCATTTGCAACAGTTTATGTTGGAGAAGTAAAGGCATACAAGACATCACTTGGCTTAATAGAGAACTAGAAGAGAGGGTTGGAATTTCAAAATGGCCAAGTTCATCAAATTTGATGGTTTTGTGCAATGTAACGTTGGTTTTACTCATTTTTACGAAGAATGTTAACGGTATGTTGACAGTTGGACGAAATTATTAATCGTATTTGACAAGTAAATTGGCCTGAAACGGACAATTTGCCTGTTAAATTTCGTCAAATTCTATCCCTGCATAAGAGAACGTTGTCTTGTCTTTTTATGGTGTCGGCAAATGCGTATTGTGGATGATTTCATCTCCGCTATATAGTATATGTTCGATGATGGTATATGCTCACTTTCACAAATCGTGATATTTTGTTCTACATGACTTTGTGAATATATTTTACTTGTTATGCCGAAAGGCATACACCTATTGACAATGGGCACATTTAATATGTTTTTAGTACTTAATCAGTTTTGTATGGACAAGATTAAATATTGTTGGAATATTCTTAGTCGTCCCAATAAATCAATGGTTGTGATTTCAACTACTAACTTCCTCACTATTATAAAGACATTCGTTTACATGTTTATTTTTTTACTTTTACGTAATCATATTTAAAATTTACTATGATGGCTAGTTGATTGCCACCTCTGAGTGACTAACGTTTCATTTTCTAAAGAGCCCAAGTTTACCAGCCACGATTTTTACTCCAACTATTATTTACTAGGCGGAATTTTCCTGCCTAGAGTTCTTACCGCATCGATTATTTAATACACAAGGTTCTGCGGTTATTTAATGCCCAGGGTTCGATTATTGGTAAGTCTAAAATTTCTTATATATCAATCTTTATAAATACATTAAAACCTTGCCTTGATTATTCATTTTTCTATTAATATAGATTAATTTTTGTAGGAAAAACTTGAAACCCTTTGTAGCCATTCTCTTCTACTTAGACAATCATTTAATTAAATAAATAATATGGCCTGGTGTTATTCTTAAAAAAAAATGTAAAAAACAACACGAGTTGTCAACTCTTGGACATTACAGGTTTCTTTCACCCTGAATTAAAGTAAATATGTTAGAATGGATCATTATCGACCTTCACATCTCATTAATACAATGATAACTGACACACAGACTTGTTTCCTTATCTTACTACCAACCATGATCCTTGAAGGAAGATGGATTGTGATATTTGGGAGAATAATTATTTAATTAAATTGCATATATCACAATTATATATTTCATAGTTTTGACTTTGATAAATTTAAATAGGCTTATGATCAATTTCAAAAAATCATTTCGCTTGTATGCCTCCTTTCCCACTCCATTGAGGAGTTCATAACTGTAGAACGAAAGAGATACGGACTTTTAATCTTTTCATGTACAAAACAATAACTTCAATGAATCCCCTTTGATGAAGATATAGAGGCCACGGCCACCAAACTAAGGGAGAACAACCCTACGAGATTATCAACGCTCTGCAAGTCTGTTTTAATATGATGACGTTTACTATTGGCGCCATGGAATTTGAACTTTCCTGAACCTGGAATGCCATGGATGATCCAGGCAAACCCGGCCTTCTTTGCGACCCTTCCCTACCCTGTTTACCGGAGTTTTGTCCTGCTCTCGTACTCTCCCTTAGCTGTGTTCTTTGATGTCTCTGCACTATCCTGCACTGTTCGTTTTTTCCCACCATTTTTGTCTTCTTGCAGTCCTCTGACTCATTGGTTTCCAGGCCTGTCTGCTTTCACAGATCGGTTTCTGCTACTTCCAATACTTTTCCTTTTCACCCCTCTGGCCCACCTTCATCTTTCTCTCCGTTTTCCGTCACTCTGGCGCTTTAAGGTGGGTCGCCTGAATCCGATCCATGGATTCACGGACTCATCTTCTGGGGGAATCTTCCGACGATTCATTTTGGCAACAACCGGGTTTCTTGGATAAAGTTGACGCACTCATTTCCAACTCGCAGCACCGTCCCTCCAATCAATCCTTCTCAAATTTCAAAGCGGTTCCCGCGGCGACCCCTGTGGAACAGTCTTGCTCGCTGAATACCAGACCTCCAGCCACTGACAGCACCTACCCTGCTCCCGATGCGGCTCCCTCTTCCCATAAGACAGCTTATAGTCGAAAAGCCTGGAAATCAAAAAGGAAATCGGCGCGCCTGGTGCTGGGAGACGGAGTGGGTTTGGAGGAACTCTGCAAAATGTCTACCTGCGCGCTGGTGGGCAGGGTCTCCTATAAAAGTATGAATCCACAGCCGCTGGAGGATTGGCTTAAAAAATCTTGGCTTCCTCTCCTTGGATACTCGCCGGTGGTTCAATACCTCAAGAAAGGTTGGTTATGCTTTCATTTTCAATCTCCTGATGATGCTTCACTTATACTGTCCTCTCTGTGGGTATTTGGTGGAAGTAGCCTCATGCTAAAACGCTGGAGGCTATCTTTCAATCCAGACTCTGATTACTTCACTCACAGACATCTGTGGGTGCTCCTACCGGGACTCCCACTTCACCTCTGGAATGAAGGTGCCCTGAAAGCAATAGGTAATGCTATTGGCAAGTTTATTGCTCTAGACCCTCAGAATCTAAACAGCTCACTGAGGACAATGGGCAGAGTGCTGGTGGAGATTGACGTCACTGTTGGGTTGCTTGAAAACTTGGAGATAGATTGGAGGGGGCGAAAGCTGCTCCAAAAGTTGGACTATCTGGGACTTCCATTTCGGTGTAATATCTGCAGGGAAACCGACCACCTTCGTAGAACCTGCCCTGGTAAGACTTCCATGGACCTCTCGGAGGATTCTGAACTCTACCTGAACCCTCCCAAATATCCTGCTGCAGATCCTGCTCTTGCCTATTTGGATGTCCCCTCTAACTCTACTGCTCACCCTGTTTCTACTGCAGCAAACTCCCCTCGGTCTAAACTTCACTTGCTCTGTCCCGCACTTTTCCACTCCCTTTCACCGGCCGAGAAGGAGTACATTGTTAACTTATCCTGGCTCACAACTCCTGCATCAAAGCCTAATATTCCCTTAGCTGTGCATCCTCCCTCAACTGACCCCATCTCCACCGAAGTCTCTGACCCTCTTTCGAACTCTGTGTTTGCGGATGTTTTTCCAGACTCTGCCCTCCATCCGACTCTTCGACCCTCTTCTCCTTCGACTAATCTCCCTAGCTCGTCCCCCTCCTCTCCCTTAGTTGCGCAACGTCCCTCAACTGACCACATCTCCACTGAAGTCCCTGACCCTCTCCCGAACTCTGTGTTTGCGGACGACTTTCCAGTCTCTGTCCTCCATCCGACCCTTCGACCCTCTTCTCCTTCGACTGATCTCCCTAGCTCGCCCCCCTCCTTTCAGGTTCTTCCAGGTTACAACCAGACTGAGATGGATGAAAATTCACTCTTAGAGGAGCTAAATTCATTGACTCTATCTTCCATTATAGCTGAGACAGTTCAACTTCTGGTGTATCATGGTAAAGACCTCCTCCTACCTTCTCCAAAGGCAGGTACCTCCGCTCACTCTCATCTGGACAAGGATGCAAAGTCTTACGCCTGGTCGAGAGGGATTAGCTCGGAACTCTCCCCACTTCAGACCAGAAGTTCCAGAAAAAAAAAGGAGATCTTGAACTCGCAGCTTCCGGAGATAGTTCCTTCTTCTCTTGACAGCAAGGCCCTTAGAGCACAAAAAGCCTTGGCTCGTTCCAAGTAATGTTAGTTCTCTCTCTGAACATACGAGGGATTGGAGGCACCCTCAAGGCTGCCTCTTTCAGGAGATTATTGGAGTGTTCAAAGCCTGATGTCGTATTTCTTCAAGAGACGCTCTCGGCAGACCACAAAGCCAGAGATTTTGTGCATCTTTTCCGTCCTTCGTGGGTCTCGGCAGCAGTAAATTCCATTGGATCCTCGGGCGGGCTGCTGGTGGCATGGGATCCCAGCCTTTTTAATTTGAGACCTTTCCTTACTAGTGGGGGAATACTACTTCTTGGCAGATGTCTAGCTTCAAATCAGGTTGTTGCTTTACTTAATATATATGGGCCCTGTGTGGACAAACTGAATTTTTGGTCAAACCTTGATTCTTTAGGTCTTCTCTCCATTCCAAATCTAATTATTGGAGGAGATCTAAATATTATTCTTTCGGCTGATGAAAATTGGGGAGGATCCTTCTTGCCGGGTCCTACCGAAGCTCTTCTTAATAGGCTCTTTGACTCAAATAATCTGATAGATATTCAGCCAAATAGAATTACCCCCACTTGGAGAAATGGGAGAGTTGGCCCTGCTGCGATTGCTAGACGTCTGGATCGCTTCTTGGTCGCTGAAAGCTTAGTAAATTCGTCGGGTTTCCCTTCCTCGTGGGTTGAGCTCCCCTTTGTGTCGGACCATGCGCTTGTGCTCCTTCAGCTACGGTTTCTAGCTCTTCACCCCTCTTCTCCTTTTAAGTTCAATCATCATTGGCTTGCGACTGAGACCTACGTTGATCTAGTTTTTTTGCTTTGGAGAGATCCCCGTTACCAAGATGAAGTCAATCCTCAAAGGCGCCTTGTCTGGAAATTGAAAGACCTAAAGTCCAAATCGAGAGCTTGGCTCCTTGATCAAAAAGCTACACAAAATTCAAGTTTAATCAAGATGGAAACGGAAATTTCCCAGCTCATTCACTCCTCGACCTTTACAGCTTTGTCCTTGGATGAGTCGGCTACACTAAAGCAGCTTGAGACAAATCGAGCCTCTCTTCTACTTTCGGAAGAGAACAGCTGGAGATTGCGCAGTCGCGCGACATGGTTAAAGTGTGGTGATACCAATTCAAGTTTTTTTCATAAAGTTGCCAGTTACAATAGAGACAAGAAGCACATTTGGTTGATCAAAGGTAGTGGAGATGATATTATAAGTGGTCAAAATGCTCTCCAGGAGGAGGCTGTCATGCATTTCAGTTGCCTCTACAAAAAAGCCTCTAATCTTGACTTTCCGGGGATGGTGTCTACGGCCAGACTCTTTCCAAAATTTGTCTCTGCTGCTGAGGCTGTTGAACTTTACAAACCTGTTTCTCTATCTGAATTAAAAGATATTCTGCTACACTTCAATTCAGAAAGAAGTCTCGGCCCTGATGGCTGGACAACAGAATTCTCCTGTCACTTTTTTGATCTTGTTGGTGAAGATCTCCTCCAGATGGTGGAGGACTCTCGTATTACTGGAAAGATAGTGGGTAGTCTCAATTCTACTTTTCTTGTCTTGATCCCGAAAGAAAGTAATCCACTTTCCTTCAGTGACTACCGCCCGATCTCCCTCTGCAACCTTATATACAAGTTAATTGCCAAGGTGATATCCAACCGGATTAAGCCTTTCCTTGAAAGTAGACTCTCAGCTGAGCAGTTAGGTTTCTTGAGGGGCAGAAGAATTCAGGATGCGATTGGTGCTGCCCATGAATGCATCCACAGCATTAAAAAGAAAAATTGAAAGGCTTTGGTTATGAAACTTGATCTTAAACAAGCTTTCGATTGTGTCGATTGGGAGTTCTTAAGAATAATACTTCACGCAATAGGGTTGAATGATTTGTTCATCAACTGGATCATGTCCTGCGTCTCTAGCTCAAATTTTGTTGTTTTGATTAATGGAGAGGCATCCAGATTTTTCAAAAGCGAGAGGGGGCTCCGCCAGGGATGTCCCCTCTCCCCCTACCTCTTTATATTGACTATGGAGGGTCTCAGTCTTCTTCTCTCTAAAAAATTTTCTGAACAACACATATCCGACATAAAGGTATCAAAATACATTAAAATGGTTCATCTTATGTTTGTTGATGACGTACTTCTCATGTCAAAGGCAGATTTATCTGAGTGGTTGGTTATCCAAGAGGTGCTCCATCTATTCTGTTCAGTTTCAGGTTTATCTATTAACTACTCAAAATCTTCAATTCACTACTAGGGTCTTTCGGAGGCCGAACTTCTGATTCTCAAGGGCTCCTTTCCATACTCCTTTGCAAAACTGAGCGATGGTTTTAGATATTTGGGTTTCCAGTTGAGATTAGGAGCCTCCTCTCCGGATGACTGGAGATGGCTGGTGGCTCACTTTGAAAGAAAGATTAATTTCTGGTGTAATAAATGGCTTTCACTGGGAGGCCACTTTATCTTGATCAAGTCAGTTCTGGAATCCCTACCTGTCTTTTGGATGTCCCTGGAAAAATTACCAACAAAGATCATCAAAATTCTTCGGAGTCACATCTTTAATTTTCTATGGAATAGTCATCTTGGACACTACCGTTTTCATTTGTGCAGCTGGGATATTCTGACAAAACCTCGGAGAAATGGGGGCTGGGGGCTCATGAATTTGTCCACTTTCAATACAGCCCTCCTGGCAAACTCATTCTGGAGAGCAGTCTCTTCTGATAGTATTTGGCATCGTATTATCGCAGACAAATACTTGGACTCCCTGCCGTTGGTAAATTGGATCCGTAAGTCATCTTTCCAGCTGAGAAAGGCTTCTCCTTTCTGGAAGGGTATGGTGTCTTCCATTCCAGTCCTTCTACACTGGCTTGTGTGGAAACCTGGAGCAGGTACAGATATCCGCATTGGAGGCGATAAGATTCTTGGTATGGGTGACCGGTCGCTCCTCTCCACTGAATTGAGGACGCAGCTTCAGAATCAAAAAATTTATCATCTTGCACAAGTCAATTTACAGCCTGGCTGTAGCAATCTTCCGGACAGATGGCGGAAAAGTGGGGAACTTCATCTTAGTGGCTCGGTAGCCTTTGAATGGGATAACTTTTCTTCTGCTCTCAAAGCTGCTGGTATCTCTCTTTCTCCTTTGCCTGATACTCTTCAGTGGGCTGGAGGCGATGGCTCGGGAAACATTACTGTAAAGAATCTATATAATGCTCTCCTCAATCAACAGATTTTTGAAGTGGACCGTACTTGGTTCTCTCTACTTTGGCGTTGGGATATTCCCCTTAAACTTAAGCTTTTCTTTTGGCTCGCTGGCAAAGAGAAACCGCTTACCTGGGATGCGCTTCGTCGGAGGGGATGGGAAGGGTCGGGGATCTGTCCTTTCTGTTGCAGTGATTCTGAGGATATACACCATTTAATGGTCTGTTGCTCTTTCACTCGGTCGGTCTTGTCACTAGTGATGTTTCATCTCTCGCTGCCTTTATCTTGGAGCGGCACCTCCTTCTCTCACTGCTTCTCTCGGTGGCTGTCTCATTCCTCTGCGCCAAAGACATTACCTGTTTTTGTTTGCTGGCAGATTTGGTCTGCTCGAAACAGCGCTATATTTGATTCCTGTCCACCATCCTCTAGAGTTGTACTTATTAAAATCTTGTCCTCCTTCCACTGGAAACAACCATCACTCAAGTCTCTTGTGCCCAAAGTCAGCAATTTCAATCGATTAAAAGACTACACCGTGGCTTTCTTTGATGGCGCTGCTCTGTCCAGTGGAAACTGTTGTGGGGCGGGGGGAATCTTCAAAACCCACCCATCTAGGACTACCATGTGGTTCTTAAACTGCGGTGAAGGAACAAACAACAAGGCTGAGCTCCTGGGTTTATGGGCTACCCTCTTTCTTGCCTCCCGCTGGTCAATCAGTCATCTACACGTCCTTGGGGACTCGCGAATCATCATTGATTGGATCTCTCAAAAAGCAAAGTTCCAAACTGTCCACAATGATAGTTGGAAGGATAAGACGAGGGAACTGTTAAAATTCTTCACTGATGTCAATTTTCACCATGTTCCCAGAACACTTAATGGGGAGGCTGATGCACTCTCGAAGAGGGCTTTAAACGAAGTGGTGGGCAGACTCTCAGTTTTTCATAAGGATAGTGGGATAGTGAGTCCCATATCCTCGTTAAATGTATTTGAATGATGTGGGCTGATACACAATTTCCTGGGTTTATGTTTGGATGGACATTTGGACGCCTTTTTGATTGTATATCTCTGCTGGGTTGTTTCTATTTTGGAGCCATTGTATTCGTTTTGATTCCTCTCTGTTCGTGAGCTGTCCACGTATTGGTCACTGCTGGCAGTCTGAGTTGTAAAGAAATTTATACATTATATAAATTTGAGCAATTTTTCTCGTGAAAAAAAAAGGGTTCAGTCCATTTCTCACTGGATAATTGACCAAGAGAGATTTGAATCTGTGAAGTGAGAATAATGAGGTCTTCCTTCCACAGAATGATTATAGGCGAGAGTATGAGGCTCAGGGTGGGCGTGTCTGTAAGTCAGTTATTAGGTAAGAAGGTGATATGCTTGGGGCAGTTGTTGCCTACTAAGACTTGCAGATATTAAAGAAAACATATACGATGAAAGAATCTAGTGCATTATATATATGGCTGGAGTATTCCAAAATGAAATACATATATAAGTTTTTGCCTACTAAGACTTGCAGATATTAAAGAAAACGTATACAATGAAAGAATATAGTGCATTATATATATGGCTAGAGTATTCCAAAATGAAATACATATATGAAATTAGAAGATCAATTGAGTTCCTCTCTGCTGATGCAAGCCCCCTGTGGTAGACCCCCCACCCAACAATTGGTCTATTAAGTAAGAAGAGTTTAAATTTACAAAAATATACATATCTTACTTCTAAGAATTCAAACCTATAATTTTTTAAAAATAAGTAGATATTCTTACATTTATATTTGTTTTCTGGTCGATGCAGGCCTTCTTCGCTATGGTAAGAGCTCCTGGCTACCTTGGACGAATTATCTGAGACATGATATCAAGAGAGGCTCCTTCACACAAAAAGAAGAGAAAACTATCATTTAGTTCCATGTGTTGCTCTGATTCTTACATATAGTCTGCCATTCTTACATATATCCTACATTAGCCTCACTGTTGTGGCTAATTTATCAAATATTTCATCCTTTCAAAATTTCAGGCACTGGAACTCTCTCGCTAGCTAGTAGAATTCTCTCGCTAGCTACAAAATTGAGAATGGCTTGATTGCATTCTATATCATCTTTGGTTGGCAATGGAGGGAAACCCCCGTAAGGAACTTTCCTTTGAGACCGACTTCTACGAAGTCCTTTGGGCGGCAGTTTCACTAAACAAGACACTCACCCTACTAATAGATGTTATTTCTAGGTTGCCATTTCACTTCCATTTGCTACCATTTTCTACCGCTACTTAAAGAATTTATTTTCTACTCAGTTCTTGCTATCAGGTTTTGCTACCTTCCTCTTGAGCCCTTTTAATATGGGATACTTTTTGGTTGGGCCTCTTTCGTCCAGTTAAATGAAAGCACAGAGAGGATGATAGAGGATAACACAACTATGTCGCGTATACTTAATAATCGTTCAAGACTGCGTTGCACTCTGTTTAACTTCTTCATGTTTCCTTATCCCTTCCGCAACATCCGAGCAAGTCTCTTCTCACGGGGGAGTGTCGTTCGGGTGGACTATTGAGACTAGCTGAAGCGCGAACGAACATAGGTGAGGTGCCTAAAGAATTTTGGCTAGCGAGAGATACCAACTTTAGGATGAGAGGCGGCTAGTGGTCGCCATAGACATCACAGTCATAAGGGCATTGCCAAGACACTCATTCTCATACATACCCAAGAGATAAGGACTGAACCTATCGGGAAAGGAGATTACCCCTGTGGAAACGGAGGTTCCTACCTGGTTGTTGTGCTACTCGACTGCTTGCCTTTGATACTCAGCTATTTGGATCAACTGAGGGGAAGTTATTTGTAGGGAAGGCACTTATATTATATATGTTGCAATTAAGTATGCAATGAGTTGTTGATCCATATCCTTCTCTGTTAGGTGTGCCCACCACGGCATCTCCAATTTGCATATGCCCAGAAAGATGCCAGACTCCTTGTCTTCGCATACCTGCTCATTCTTGACTTGGATCGCTCGACCTCCTTTGCCTCCACTATGAGTCACGATTTCCTGTCGCGTTTGGCCCGGCCATTCAAACGCCATACCCATGTTGCGAATAGCCCAGCATTCAATCCCCTCTACCTCGCAAGCGATGTAGGACAAGGCTCTTTCATGCTAGTACTGATTATAAAGTAAGCTAACGAAAGAAAGGGAGGGAAACTTGTCTAAAGGGTGGTCAGGGTTGCACGATGATTGTTGTCTTCGGGGTTTGATCTTACTGTAGATGAAAACAGAACGTTGATCTTGAAGGAGCATGAAGGACAGGGTCTGATCCACACCAATAGGTTGCTTCTATATGCGACTAGTTTAATTGAATGACTATGTTGGGACTAGACGGAGATACCAAACCAATCAGAAGTTATCAATGGTGACCGACAAGGTATTAGGAATGGATGAAGTGGAAGAAGTAGAAGGGAGAGAAATGCAAGAAAGCGCTGCAAAGGACACGTATAACAAAGCCAGACAACGATAGAGGGTTGTGGCAAGAGCACTGGAAGACACCCAAAAACCATGCAATTCATGCCATGTTGAAGGATACGTTGAGTTTTACTAGGCTTTAATATATGTTCAAATATGAAACATTTAATTATGGAGAGTAATGTTAACTTAGAATCCTAGTATTAATCCAGGTCGAAGCAAAGCAATATGATTTTTTCTACTTTTATAGTTGATTTCCTAAGTTTGAAACCAAACAAAAATACCTCTGCCTCGAAATGAGGCTAAATAAGGCGTAAAAGTTTAAAACTTAGTATAAAAATGAAATGTGCCTTGGGAAAATTCAATGTTTGTCAAAACTTTAGCTTAAAATGTTTTGAACTGTGTGTCATGTTAGGGTTCTATAATCATAGGTGATTTGAATCTTCAACTATCTATCTGGCATTGCTCTCATGATGAAGACATCTGGCTTGTTGGGCTCGGTTGATTTCACTTCTCTCTCCATCCATTTCGCCCGATCCTTCATCACCCTGTTGCACCCTTCATTCCCTCGCCCTTCATTTCTTCACCCCTTCGCTAATTTTGTCCCTATATGAATAAACAAGCTTAGGATAAAAAACAATAAGTTAATAATAAATAGTTAGTGACATTGTTTATATTAATTAGCTTAGTAAAATTAATTTAATTAGATTAGTGTAGTTAGATTAATAAAACTAGATTAAGATTGTTAATAATAAACTAATTAATAATTAATTAAAACCAAAGCTTGTAACTAATTAACAATAATTAATTAAATAATTAAACTAAAAAACAAAACCTAAAAAAAATCAAACAATTTAAAAATTAAAACATAAAACAAAGTTTAAATAACAAAACAAAATATAATAAAAACAAAACAATTAGAAAACAATTAAAAAATACATATAATAAATTAAAACAACATAAAACATATAAACAATAAAATAAAAGAAACTTAAAACAAAAATAAAATACAAATAAAAACAAAACTAAATAATTAAAACATTTAAAACATATATATATATAAATACATAAAACAAAAAAAAAAAAAAAAACATGTAAAACATTAATAAAACAAAAATTAAATAAAAATAAAACAAAGTTAAAATAAACATAATAAATAAATAAATAAACACATATAAAACAAATAAAATAAGAAACAAAAAGCATGCACCTTACAACCATATCCCAAAAAATTAAAATCTACGTTCGTAAATTTTTCTGGAACTCTCATCCATCCTAACTTTAACGAGAGGGGGTGCAGGAAAAGTGGTTTTTACTTGGACACTTGTCACCACCAGGTCTTATCAGACCCCCCCCCTAATACCACTTACCACCCCGGGGGGTCAAGAATACCACCTTCCCCTCCAAAAACCACTTTCCCCAAATCAAAAATCGTTTTTTCCCTGTTTGACCACCTGTATTCCGAGAGCATTTCCGAGCAAACTAGAAAGAATTTTGAAAACCGAGAGAGGTTTTTCTCCGCAACAGGCTGAAGAACAATTACCTCTCTCAGTGTTTGCACAGGTATCAAAAATTGGGAGAATCGAATCCATCTCTGAGCACTATCTTTCAGGTTTTCGTTTTTCTTGTTTTTGTCATGTTTTTGTG
>ML781676.1:229597-258640 GCA_009831015.1 Picea engelmannii | reverse complement strand
CCCAGGTCCAGTCACCTGTCCAGTCAGAAGAGGTTACTCCTCGCCAATGGCCTACCCCAGAAATTCCGCATGCAGTTGTACCGAGTCATCAAGCAGTTTTGATCAGTTAAATTAGTTAGGCTAAAAATAGAATGAGCACATCCTGATCATTTATGACAGGAACGTTTGTAATTTGAATGATAAATACTTCACCTTTCGAAGTATTGGTTGTTGGATCTTTACACCCTAACGCTGTCAGACTGTAATTATTTTTGAAGAGATCTGCCATTAATAAAGAGGAAGCACTTTTACAGGATTCTTGTGTGTATTCACTGGTGACGTTTTTCTCTAAGTTGAATGTTTCTCTTGCTTTGTGATCATATTGTTTTCTGAAACTAATCTTTAAAAGTAACGTATGTTGCAGGATTTATATTAGATACCCTGTTTCTGACTTTAAAGGTTTTAATGTTTATCTTCTAAGGTTTTCAATTAAGGAATTCTTAACTGCTTCTTATTTGAATAATCTTTCTCATCTTTTCTTCTGTCCATCATATAAATTATTAAAGATCCAGTGAGTATATTATCTCGCCCTGTGGGAGTTTTCCTTTATGCTTATGGTTTGTATCTCATGTTTGTTATAATACAGACCCCATAGCCCAATGGAGGTGTAGACTGTCTCAACCATTTTAAAAACACTTTTACAACAAAACCTACCTGTTCCTTTACCTAGCCTAATATCTGAAGTTATAAAACAAAGTTAAATCATATAGAGAGATCCCTCTCTGAAGCTGGAAGGGCTAGATTCTCAGCTTTAAAAGCGGTTGGATAAAGTTACCTTCGTAGATTTCTTTTGTTTCAACCTCTAGGAAATTTACCAAGTGCTAACAGAAGGCATCTATGAAATTCGTGAAGGCCCTAGGCTTGGTGGGTAAAAAGGGATTTTTACCATTTGACTGTTTGTGAAGGAGAGTGGCCTTCAAACCCATTAAATCCCTTCAAAAACTAAGTTTCCCTAGTGGTATCATGGCCTGACATAGGGGTGGCATGTTGTAGAAGGATAAAAATGCAATAAAGCCTATGGTTGGGTCGAAAACCGCTCACCCTCAATCAATTGGTTTGGTCAATAGCTTATAAACAGATAAGTCCCTCTTTATGCTCTATTAGATTTCTATGCTCGCGCAATTTATGAAATTGTATGGTTTATGTGTAGAAATCCACGAGGAATGGAATGGATGTATGTTCCATGTTTCTCGCATGTATAGTAATTCTCTTACTAGTTATTTCCTTTTGGAAGTATCGTACAAACCTCCTACAACTCAAAGTTAAAATCCTAAGAACTGCATGAATTGGGTGGAGAATTTTTTCAAGTTTACTGGCTAAAGGGGTTGACTAGATGTATGTTTTGTTGTTCATGTGTAAAATGATGAATCCATTTTGCTTGAGTATGAAGGGAAAGTTGGATTTGTGAGTTAAAGAATAAGAGACAAATGTGCTCCAGATTCTCGTGTACAAAATGTCCCAGTATGTTGTCTTATCCATTTGCATTTACATTGTATCATTATAGTGGATTAGATCTTGGATTTGCATAAACTATAAGCTCTGGAAACATGGGTCGAAATATAGTTTAGAGTGAGGAGCAGATGCATTTGAAGTCTCATTGTAACTAGACCATCCAGAGTCCATACTTTTAATTCAATCAATAACAAGGTTATCTTGACTTCCACATACCCGGATTGACACAATTACATTACCGTGGTTTCGTTATAAGTTAAGCACTCGAACACAATATCTGGCATCTGACTCTTGTAACAAAAAGGTCATCTGGATCACCATAACTATGCTACCTCGGATTTATGGTTCCATTGGCAAGGTTCCAAGTAGTATCCAACATCTGGGTTTTCCATTAAGTATTTATTCGGATCTCCATTAGTCGCTAACCCGAATTATGGGTTCCATGTTGAAGGTTTTCAAAGAACGAGCATCCAGTAATTTGGATTCTCTATAATCAGAATTTGAAAAGATTTAACCAGAGGACAATCAAAACATGAGATGATAAAAGAAATATTAGAAGGTGCACATCATAATTGATCGAGTTGCACGACGCAAGCATGGTGTAGCAGCTTGCATCCATAAGACTCTAGGAAATGAATGGAAAGAAAAGGAATTCAACTAAGTGTCCAAATGGTTAATTATGCCCGTTCATCAGCGACTTGTATTCTCCTATCGTCAGCGAGTTGGGTCGATTTGTCCATCGGATGTTTGAATTCTGTGTGCTCATTGACAATTTTGGGTCGATTGTTCATCGGATTGGCGGTTCAAAGTTTTTGTGTTCATCGACAATTTTTCATTTTCGTGCCCATCAACACTCGGGCCAATATGTTCATCGACTCTTTCTCAAAAAAAATTCATTAACGATTTCGGGTCGATTCCCCATCGAAAATTTTGAGTTGATTCCCCATCGACGATTTCAGGTTGATTCTTCCATCAACACATTGACAAATTTTGTCCATCTACGATTGGACTGATTCATGGCATAGACTCTTTTCTCGTTGTGTTCAAAGACGAAATGGGTCGATCCTCCATGAACACTTTTGGGTCAATTCTTTTGAATTTTCATTAGTTTCGTTAACATTAGATTTACCATAGCAATTTAATATTATTTTTGCATGCTCGTTGCACCATAGGCGATGTTGCACCATCGCCACCTACTGTGTGCCCTCCCCCGAGCTAAGCATATACTACAATATAAAGCAATAGTTTATCCTGGGAAACCCTTCTACACAAGGGAAGAAAACCCAACAAACTTTTCTTATAGAGAATATACTTGCCAAGAACCAACTCTATCTACTAGAAAAAACCAACAAAGAAGAAAACTTATCTCCATGAGAGATAACCCAACAATACTGCTGCAACACACCCTCGCCAGAGTGTTAGAGTGTCTTGCCTCCACCAGCGCACCACTGAGAGATAAACCCTCCACATGTGCCCTTCTTTCTTTTGCAGCTGTAGCTGCTACTGCAACTCTCCTTCAAACTTGTGTTATGTATCAATGTGAGAGTGTGTGTCAAATGAGGAAGGCGTCACCTTTATTTATACTAATTTGTCCAATGACTTTACAAGCACGACCAACTTGACTTCCTAGAAAATATATATATTGTTTGTCTTTTTCTTCTTGAGGTGACTTTACTTTTGGAGCATTATAATTATTCTTTATTATTTTCTGTGAGGTTGACTTCTCTTCTGGGATCTTCTTTGACTTCTTAGCATCTCCATCTATAAGAAAAGTTGTCTCAGAGGTGAATACCTCCCGTTGCTTCCAAAAACATCAATACTCCCTCTTAGCTAGGGAGGTATTCTCTATGATGTTCTCCTCTGGTCGTCATACCCCCGCAAGCTATGTCATGGTCCTCAGACCATGCCATGGCCATGCAAACCATGCTATAGGTAGCATCATCACGTCACACATGGATACAACCAATGTGGACCTATCAATCTCATCTAGGGGCTACAACCCGCTAGGGAACACTAGGGATCCAACCTCGTAGTGTGTGTCATCATCGTCAAGGCTTACAACCACAAGATGTGTCCACTTGGGCTACACCCCAATGGACGATGGGCTACAACCCATACCAACTTATTAGTCCATCGATAAGTGTCATACTCAATTCAGTCCATCGAGGAGTATCATCACATGTCAACCCAGCTCAGTCCATCGAGGAGTATGACCTAGAAAATATCCCAACCTCTTAGGCTACAACCCAAGGGTCATTGGGCAAAAAGGCAGTACAACTTATCAGTCCATTGACAAGTGTCATACTCAACTCATCCCATTGAGGAGTATCATCATAGGTCAAACCAACTCAGTCCATCGAGGAGTACGACCTGGAAAAATATCCCAACCACATGAGTTGTGCCTCAAGGGTCAATGGGAACCAACCCAGTATATCACCACAAGTCAACCCGACAAAGTCCATCGAGGAGTATGACCTGAAGAATGTCTCACGAAGTTGATCATCATAGGTCAACCTAGAGAGTTAATGGGAGAATAACTTAACTCGTTTCTTGTTGTCTATTATGTTTCTCTGGGATGAGAAATTGATATGTTGATGAATGTAGATATTTTTTCATGAGAATGTTGAGAGCTAAAGATGAAATTTGATTGTGGTTGCACTCATGAAAACAATGGGGACAATGTGATGGAGTGCATATAGATATGCTAAGGCATATATGAAAGTGTTTTATTAAAATAAATGTTATGGTAGAAGCATTTGATTTTACATGAAAACTAATTTAAAATGTGAATGTGGTGATGTAAGTCACATGTAGAAAAGATTGGAACTGTTAGGGAAGGACAACTGCCAATAGTGAACAACCTTAGAAAGAGGTGAACACAAGAAGGTTGTTGATAAAAGAAAACTATGAAAGGGATTTTAGAAGTCCCTAGGGAGCACCATTGAAGAAGTAATATCAGAGAAGGTGATGGCAGCCAGAAAAGGTATAAAGATTTTGTGCCCATGTGACATGAGAGGTAAAAGGGATTGGGTAATAATCGCTTCTAAAATAGTCCATGTTTTGATGGCATGCATGTGATTTGAATGGTTGTTGTATGCCATTGATACCCAAGTAAGGCATGAGTTAGGAAGAAGAACCTGCATGATGGAGGTGTGAACCTCTAATAGCCGAGGACGATTGAAATCCATGGAAAAATGCATTAACAAATATATGTCATGAATACATTGCCCAATCAAGGACTGATTGGGAACAAAAGTGCTCAAAGATAGCACGATGATATAATCCATTAAGGAAATGCATGTTTCCATGAGAGGGTAGGTAATGGACTACCCATTATGGAAGGAGGACCTTCCAAAACTCTAACAAACTTGTAGCATGGTAAAGAGAGAAATTGGGTGGCCATGGATGTTGGCACCCTCGTTACCAATGAAGAAATAATGATTGAATGCATTCATGTGAAACTTTTAGATTCATGTATGCTTATTTGAGGTCATGATCAACTGAAGTAGGAAAACACATTTTTGTTGTAAAAATAAATGTGCATAAGGAACCATGTGGTAAAGGAGTGGTTGAGTTCCAACCCACCAAGGCAAAGTGCCTAATATGAAAGGTAATAATGTGAAAATCAATGCAAGAGTGCCTTGTGTGTGAATGTGACCATGGATATTGGCACATTGATTAGATTCATTTTATTGTTTGATTGCATTTTGAAAGGCTTGGTATGCTAAAGTAATGTGTGTGTAAGGAATGGTATTTCCTTTTTGAGTAAATGAACTTGAATGTTAGTATGCACATCTCTTCAATTATTTGTGAACCACTACAATTGTGAAATGGAAATATAATGTGCACGAGAACTAACAATTTTTTGGTTGATTGAAGAAGAAATTGAAGGGAGAAAGGTCTTGGACATGGTTTTGTTGTAAGCCCATAAGGAAGACCAATTTATGTTGGTTATGAAAGAGCCAAACTACCATGACAAAGAAATCTCATGCTTGTGGGATCTAGTTCCTATGTGGAACAGATCTGAAAATGAAACTGTGAAATTTGAAATCTGTGGGTGACATATTTGAAATAAAATTTGATTAAAATTGATGATAACATCTCACAAATTTCTGTATGCATGTGATACAGGTGAGATGAAAAGAAAATTTGTCCAGGGAAAATAGATGATGGTTGTCAAAGATAGAAAACATGGAAAAGGGCTACTGTAATGACATGAGAACCTTGTGATAAGCCATGATTCCCATAGAATGATGTGTCATGGTGACATGGTTTGAAGGGACGCTTTCGATAGAGCAAGCGTGAGGGACGCCTCAACTGTAAGATTCAACGGAGTCTTTGAAACTCTTCTTGTGCGAGAAAGCTTTGGCATGCAAGATGGATCACACGAGAGACTAAATAACAGAGAAGGGGATGTCTGAGCATAGGTATGGAGGGTGAGTGGCCGCAAGGAAGAGGAGACTCCAATAGTTTTTGTAATATGTTGATTTTGATCATGCACATAATGGGTATGTCAAGGAAAACAATGAGCCAAGTTAATGAGACAACCATATAGATGCAAACCCATAAACTACACAGATAAGTATTATTGTTGATTGTAAATTCCCTCTTGAGTTATGAACATTAATAAAATGTTTATGCATGGAATGATGAATCGACATGCTTGTTGTTTGAAATTGTTGCAGGCATGTGCTAAATGTCAAGACTCTGGGAAAGGACCAAGCCAAGAAAAGGAAAATGATGTTGAAGCAGTTGAAAGATGAAGTCATGGCAGGTGTTGCTGAGAAGAACACCGAGGAAGATGTTCCTTTAAGGGGGGAGGGGATTGTAACACCCCTATTTTCCCCGGCTCGTAATTAATCATAAATTATGATTGCCATGCAATGGCTTACAAATATCGTAAATGTATTATTCTTTAATTGTAAACGTCGACAATTGACTGATGGGTGAAGCCTTAAAGTACAAGCCATGATATCACTAGTGGAATGAG
This sequence comes from Picea engelmannii, assembly GCA_009831015.1. Classification (NCBI taxonomy): domain Eukaryota; kingdom Viridiplantae; phylum Streptophyta; class Pinopsida; order Pinales; family Pinaceae; genus Picea; species Picea engelmannii. Next base: position 252,159 of record ML781676.1, on the reverse strand, counting down.
AGGAGGCCCTAATAAACTAAAGGACCTCAAGCCTTATTCATATTACTTCCCTTAGCCCTGATTTCAAGACAAATCAATTAATGAGGGAGGTTGGTAGTTGAACAACCAACCACCCCAATGAATGGAAGTATGGAGAGTTGTCATAAGGGACAAGAAGCGGTCAATCAAAGGACATTAGGAAAAATCACCATGGGTCCCCAGGATTAAATCATGAGCTGCCTTCTGACAGAAGAAACATAAGGATATGTCAAGAACCTGCCTAATCCATGCATGCGGCCGAGATATGCACAAGGAGAGAATTGGAGGCGGGTCGGGCCTCTGGGGAAGGGAGTTGCTGAAAGGAATGCATGAGTGCATTCATTAGAGGGATCATAGAACCCATAGAATGGTTCTCAGCTAGAGCATGGAAGACTTGAAACCCGACCTGAGCTAAGAGGGCCACAAGATTGACGTGGGGAAGGCATCTGATAAACCTTGAAGAGGCTTGGGCTAGGTGGGTGTAAGGGAAAATCTCTACCAAGAGTAGAGTGAAGGAGAGTGACCTTCAAATCTTGTTGAGAACTTGAGAGAGATTCCCTAGTGGTATCATGGCTTGGCACGAGGGTAGCCAAAATGCTATGAGTGAATTCATTTGAGCCTACGATTGGGTGGAAAGGCAAACATTCATAGTAAGCTAGTCGGTTGCAACTTGTAACTAGATAAGTATTCCATAGACTCTGTGTAATTGAATTGAAATGCATGATTGAATGCATGTACTTGCACTATACATTTACATACTTGATTTGTAATAATGATGCTTATTGTATTGGAAAACTCCTACATTTGAGTGATGGTAGGATGGTAAGAATGGTGCATGCCCTGCACAACTGAATACAAGAGTTATGTAATGTTATGAGATAAAAAAAAAATGAATTTAATTTTATGGTTCTCGTGTGCTCAATATATATATATATATATATATATATATATATATATATCATTGTGATGGGAAGTCCGTGAATGGAAACTAGGATTATAAGTTATTAGTTGAATGTAAGGTATTGAGCCTAAAAAGGTGATATAACTCGCCTTCATAGTCAAAAGGAATTGTTGCTATGTATGAGAGGCTAAAGAAGGTCATGAGCTATATGTTCTTCCCCTTTGAGAAATTGGTGGGGTTGCAGGACCTCGAACCCTCATTGTAGTGCTAGATGACAGTCTTGTGCTTGTTGTGGATAAGGGAAAGAGCCCAAAAAAAATTCCTTGAATTGTCTAAGTCCTGAATCAAAAGAAAAATCATGTTTGGAGCTCAAAGGAATCATAGTTGTTGGATCAACGAAGCGAATAGATCCGGACCCTTTGTCGGAGTAAGTTTCCATGCCTGTAGAGAATGTACTCGAGTTAATCTGGACCATTAATCAGGGATTAACCCATAATTAACCTATGTCATAGATCATGGTGGTCTCGTTTAAGCGATATTTGGGGGAGAGATAACGTCAGCATGATGTACCATCCTGACCTCGAACGCCAACGTGTCCAGAAGTTGATAGGTGTCAGGCTGTGAATGGAAACAGGCAATTGGCTGGTGGGCCATAGCATATGCCCTTGGGTGAACTATGTCTTAGCCATCTATTTTAGCCTTGGGAGTAGGACCAAAAGTTTGAAAGATCTCGACTGTTGATCGGAGTGCATTTTGGATGTGATCTCGATCATTGATGAATGTGGAAACCCTTATACGTTGAAGAGAAGAGGGATGACATCATGCTAACGTTATGTTGACGTCACGTTAACTAAAAGAGTCTACGTGTACAAGGAAGCCATGTGGAGGCTTGTAATTGGTCGATGTAATAGGGAGTGGGACCATGTCGAGGTTAAGGGTTGGAAAGGTGAGATGAAGGGTCCACCAACTTGCGAACCCGACAAATGCACAAAATAATCTAAGTGTTGAGTGTAAGAAGAGAGGAAGGGACTTGGATGAGTATGCGAGCTTGTGAGTCCACCAACCCACGAACCCGAGAAAATCACCGAATAATATAAGTGTTGAGACTTCTTGAACGGACTTATGGAGGGGAGGTACATAATTGTACATCCACGAGTCCACTAGTCCACGAGTCCACTAGTCTGTGAGTCTGTGTAGATGGAAAATGGTTAACTATTGAGACTTGTCGGACAGACTAATTATGAAGGCGAGGTATAGAATTGTACGTCCGCTAGTTTATGTAGGTGGAAAGGTGGTTACATGTCGATACTTCTCAGACAAACTTATGAAGGGGAGGCATAAATTTATGCGTTCGTGAGTCTACAAGTTCATGAGTCTATGAATGAAAAAGAAGTTAAGTGTTGGTGGCGGGTTCATGAAAAGTATGAATATAGACCATGAGTCTGCAAGACCGCCACCAGTGATTCTGTGAATACAGTAAGGTGCCTAAGTATGGTAGAATACGTGGGCCACAGAAAGGAAAAGTGTATGGTGGATGACACGGTTTGCTAGAAAGGCGGCTAGGATGTCATTAGGACGGTAGATGTCCATTACTAACAGGATGACGAGCTGAGTGGGGTTCCACCGTAGCAGGCTAGGCTAGTGCCACATCAATACTCGGGTGATGCCACGTCAGTTGGCACGAACAACGAAATGTCACATGGATGCCATGTGACAGTAAGAGAGATGTTGTCTATGTAAACCCAAGAACCTCGGGAGATCATAGATTTCGTTCCAGAGCTTAGTTCTGAGTGAAATTACCAATCTTGGAAAGCCCTTGACGAGTAAAAGAGGATGAAACTCTAATAGAGAAGATTTAAGGTTGTTAAGAGAAGGGAAAATTTAATACCCCATCCCTTAAAAAGGTACTTTGGAGGTCGGGTCTATTACAAAGTCGTATCATAGCCAACTACAACACTAGGACTAGATGGGCCAGAGATCCGTCCTAGGACTCATATATCAAGATTTAGGTGAGCATGTTGAAAGGTGTTTCTACCTTTAAAGGATTGTTTATATGTGCATTAACTTCATGAGGAGAAGGACTGCAAACTGAAATTGTAACTTGAAAACCTTGGCTGAATTTCAGCAAGAGGAAATTATATTGTCCCTTTGTCAAAATGATGACTACTCTTACAAGAGTAGGAATATGTTGATAGGCACTATTGGTAAAACCTGAATGTAAATGGCAGTGGTGGTAGAAATTTTGTTATGAAGTTACCTGAGTCTAGACAAGGGGCATGAGTTGGATTGTTTTGTTAAGTATAATAATGTCTATATGTTAGGGCAGGCAGAGTATCTTGTAATTAATATTGGTGATTATATAAGGGTTAAGACCCTTATGGAAAATTCCTTGTGCTTAAAGGAAATTGGTATGGACTAATAGAATCCGTAGCAGTAATAATTACTACTTTAATAAAAGATTAAACCATGTATATGTGTATGATCCCTCGTGATCAAAGGATGGATGGAAAATGTGTAAGGTTAGTTTATTTGACCTATAGTGAATGAAAATGGTTGTTGGAGAATAACCCAGTTAAGCAATTAAAACATATTCCTTTGGACTGTTGCTAGACCTAATGGGAGAGGTAAAGAGGTATGAACACATGAGCAAGTTTATGATGATAATGACTATAATAAGAGAATTTATATACATATTAATCGAAGGACAGGTATGTGCATGTGAATACAAATGGTAGACAACTGGAATACATCTACACTGTAAGCGTGGGTAAAGTGCTTGGGGCACAAGGATATGTCGTAATGCATATGGTAAAGATTGAGCATGTGTATAACATGCATATAGGCCTATTATAGTCCGCTATTGGATGTAAAATATGGTGAAGTAATGGATCATATGGTTAGTGAAATTGTTGATTATATATGTAGTAAAGGAAGTGTTGGGACATTTCTAGATGACCAATGGGTCAGACTGGCATCCAGAGGCAGATGGTAGCCATAGCAATATGGCTTGGTGTGCTCAAGTTGTAGTGAGAGGGAATCTGGAAAAAGGATTCCCTTGATAAAAAGGTCCATTGACCAAGAATGATTTGAGGCATGAAGAGAAGCTTTATTAGTTGTCATGTTGCCTGGAGCATTGTTGAAATTCCCCATACTGTATTTCTGGGTAGTTGCATACTTTTATAGTAGTTTAGGAAAGAGTGGTGTCTTGCTGGTTGTTGTCATATGGAAAGGGAAACATATTATGAATAAGTCTACGAGACTTGTCATGTGAATATCATGTAGATGACTATAATTTCTCTTTAAAGAAGATTGATACTAATATTAGATAAACATGAAAGAACAATATAAAATTGTGCAAGCAATGCACATGCGTAATACATACATAGATATACTTATATGCTTGAAAGCATGACATGACTGCCTAAGTAAGAGGGAAGTAAGGCAAGGAGTATGTTTGCCTGGACTGAATAATGCCATGGTTGTATGGCCGAACCTATGATGAAGGGTTTTAGTAGTTTGTTAAAATGATAACTTGGGGAAGTAGGAAATTCCTCAGAAAGAGCTAAGATGAAATGCTAAGAGAGCAAAGATCAAAAGTGACCCTTTTTTTAGTCGTTATCTTGTAAAGAGGACAATATAATTATGATTTTATTGATGAGATTGATTGTGTAAGTGATTGTAAAGTCTCATCAAAACTCGATAATGTTAAATCAATACGAATGAATTGGGTAAAAAGGTGCAAGTGATGCACCTGCATATATGTAAATATAAATATACATGCTTAAAAGTATGATATGAATGTCTGAATAAGTGAAACGTAAGGCAAGATTTGTACTTGCTAGATATAAATAATGTCCCAGATGCATGGTTGATCCTATGTTTGAAGGGTCTGACTTGTCTCGATGAAATAATAGCTTGAGGGGGATGTGTTCCTTTCCTTAGGAAAAGTTTGTATAAATTGATGAGAGAGCAAAGGAGCATAGAGGCTTTGTTGTCATGATAAAAGTTAACATGGTTATGCCTTTAAGGATTGCATGAGAATGACTGTGAATAATCATGAGTTAAAATAATTGGTAAAGAAATATACAAAGTGTGCCTAAGGTAGACACACAAAACGTTGGTACATGTGGTTAAATGTATGAAAGAACAATTTGAAAACAAGTTGATAACCTAAAGATATGGGTTTGAATATGTGAATCTGAAATGCACAATGAAAGTGCAAGCTTATATTCCTTGAGGAATATTGGATAGAACTCTAAAATGATGAAGCTGAGGCGAACTCAAGAATTGAGGTCATGTCAGATCGTTTTGATATGCAACTAGAGAGTTGCGTGTCGAAGGGGTTCTTGTGGAGGAATTGTGTAAATAAATCTGCCAGGAGAACAAAGCTATAACCTTAATGACTGTTGATAATTTCGACAGCCGGCTGCAAAACCTATTTATATAAGAATCTTAGATTACATTTTAAAATATCATGCATGGGTACCAAGACATGCGAACGAATGAGGACCAATCTAATCTCTGGTTGGGATATGTGCGAAATGCACAAGTTCATGATTCATTATGAACAAGAAACTTGTTGACGTAGCATGTTGAATTATCCAAGAAGGTCAAGGTGAACATGACTAAGATTGCTCAATAGATAGAACAAGCAGATCCCATAAGGGATAAATTGTAAAAGAAAAGAAGGAGAAAGGGATTAATACTTCTCTCACTATGAAACTTTGAATAATAAGACAAAGTTGTATGCTTAAAAAGGACTAATGTGAAAATAAGTACAGCTAGTAACTGAAATATACAATACAGAATGTGTTTAAATGAATGAGCTTGGTTGAGCTATAGTGTGTGAAGGCAATGAGGCATTGAAATTAATTCAGCTAAGTCGAAAGTTCCCTGACGGGAGAATCCATTAACTCCTTTCTTGTTGTCTATTATGTTTCTCCAGTACGAGAAACCGATATGTTGATGAAAGCAGATATTTTGGCATGAGAATATTGAGAGCTGCAACTCAAATTTGATTGTGACTGCACTCATGAAAATATTGGGGACAATGTGATGGAGTGCATATAGATATGATAAGGCATATATGAAAATGTTTTACTGAAATAAATGATATGGTACATGCATTTGATTTTACATGACAACTAATGTAAAATGTGAATGTGATGATGCATGTCATGTGTAGAAAATATTGGAACTGTTAGGGAAAGACAACTGCCAATAGTGAACAACCTTAGACAAAGGTGAATGCAAGAAGGTTGTTGATAAAAGAAAATTGTGAAAGGGATTTTAAAAGTCCCTAGAGAGCACCATTGAAGAGGGAATATTAGAGAAGGTGCTGGCAGCCAGAATAGGTATAAAGATTTCGTGCCCATGTGACATGAGAGGTAAAAGGGATTTGGGTAATAATCCCTTCTAAAATAGTCTATGTTTTGATGGCATGCATGTGATCTAAATGGTTTTCGTATGCCATTGATACCCAAGTAGGGTATGAGTCAGGAAGAAGAAACTGCATGATGGATGTGTGAACCTTTGACAACCAAGGATGATTAAAATCCTTGGAAAAATGCTTGAACAGATATATGTCATGAATACATTGCCCAATCAAGGACTAATTGGGAACAAAAGTGCTCAAATATAGCACGATGATGTAATGCATTAAGGAAATGCATGTTTGCATGAGAGGGCAGGTAATGGACTACCCATTATGGAAGGAGGACCTTCCAATACTCTATCGAAGTTGTAGCATGGTAAAGAGAGAAATTGGGTGGCCATGGATGTTGGCACCCTGGTTACCAATGAAGAAATAATGCTTGAATGCATTCATGTGAAAATTTTAGATTCATGTATGCTTATTTGAGGTCATGATCAGCTGAAGTAGGAAAACATAATCCTGTTGTAAAAATAGATGTGTATAAGGAACCATGTGGTAAAGGGGTGGTTGAGTTCCAACCCACCAAGGAAAAGTTCCTAATATGAAAGGTAATAATCTGAAAATAAATGCAAGAGTGTTGTGTGTGTGAATGTGACCATGGATATTGGCACATTGATTAGATTCATTTTATTGTTTGATTGCATTTTCAAAGGCTTGGTACGCAAAAGTAATGCGTGTGTAAGGAATGGTATTTCCTTTTTGAGTAATTTAACTTGATTGTTAGTATGCACAACTCTGCAATTGTTTGTGAACCACTACAATTGTGAAATGGAAATATAATGTGCATGAGAACTAAAAATTTGTTGGTTGATTGAAGAGGAAATTGGAGGAAGAAAGGTCTTGGACATGGTTGTGTTGTAAGCCCATAAAGAAGACCAATGCTTGTTGGTTATGAAAGAGCCAAACTACCATGAAAAAAAAAATGTGCTTGTAGGATCTGGTTCCTATGTGGAACAGATCTTAAAATGAAAATGTGAATTTTGAAATTTGTGGGTGATAGATTTGAAACAAAATTCGATTAAAATTGATGATAACATCTCACGAATTTGTGTATGCTTGTGATATAGGTTAGATGAATAGAAAATCTGTCCAAGGAAGATAGATGATGGCTGTCAAAGATGGAAAGCATGGAAAAGGGATACTGTAATGACATGAGAACCCTGTGATAAGCCATGATTCCCATAGAATGATGTGTCACAGTGACATGGGTCGAAGAGATGCTTTTGACAGAGCAAGCGTGAGGGATGCCTCAGCTGTAAGACTCAACGAAGTCTTTGAAACTCTTCTTGTGCGAGAAAGCTTTGGCAGACAAGATGGATCACCCGAGGGATTGTATAGCAGATAAGGGGATGCCTGAGCCTAGGCATAGAGGGTGAGTGACTACAAGGAAGAGGAGACTCCAATAGTTTTTGTAATATGTTGATTTTGATCATGGACACAATGGGTATGTCAAGAAAAATAGTGAGCCAAGTTAATGAGACATCCATATAGATGAAAATCCATAAACTACAAAGATAATTATTATGATGATTGTAAATTCTCTCTTGAGTTACAAACATTAATAAAATGTTTATGCATGGAATGATGAATTGACATGCTTGTTGTTTGAAATTGTCGTAGGCATATGCTAAATGCCAAGATTCTGGGAAAGGACCAGACCAAGAAAAGGAAAATGATGTTGAAGCAATTGAAAGATGAAGTCACGGCAGGTGTTGTTGAGAAGAACACCGAGGACGGTGTTCCTTTAAGGGGGAGGGGATTGTAACACCCCTATTTCCCCCGGCCTGTACTTAATTATAAATTATGATTGGCATGCAATGGATTGCAAATATTGTAAATGTATTAATGTTCAATTGTAAACATTGTCGATTGATTGATGGGTGACGCCTTAAAGTACAAGCCATGATATCACTGGTGGAATGACAGGTGTCCCTAATAAACTAATGGACCTAAAACCATATTCATATTACTTCCCTTAGCCCTGATTTCAAGACAAATCAGTTAATGAGGGAGGTTGGTAGTTGAACAACCAACCACCCTAATGAATGGAAGTATGGAGGGTTGTCAAAAGGGACAGAAAGCGGTCAGCTAGAGGACAGTAGGAAATATCACCACGGGTCCCCAAGATTGACCCATGAGCTTCCTTTTGACAGAAGAAACAAAAGGACAGGTCGAGAACCTCCCTAAGCCATTCGTGTGGTCGATATATGCACAAGGAGAGAACTGGAGGAGGGTTGGGCATCTAGGGAAGGGAGTCGCTAAATGGAATGCACGAGTGCGTGCATTAGAGGGATCATATAACCCGTAGAAGGGTTCCAACATGGAACATGGAAGACTTGAAACCTGAACTGAGCTAAGAGAGTCATGAGCTTGATGTTGGGCAGACATCTAATAAACCTCAAAGAGGCATGGGCTAGGTGGGTGTAAGGGAAAATCTCTAGCAAGAGTAGAGTGAAGGAGAGTGACCTTCGAATCTTGTTGATAACCTGAGAGGGATTCTCTAGTGGTATCATAGCTTGGCACGAGGGTGGCTAGAATGCTAAAAGTGAATGCATCTAAGCCTACAGTTGGGTGGAAAGGCGAACACCCACAGTCAGCTGGTTGGTTGCAACTTGTAACTAGATAAGTATTTCATAGACTCTGTGTAATTGAATTGAAATGCATTATTGAATGCATGTACTTGCACTATAAATTTACATACTTGATTTGTAGTAATGATGCCTATTGTATTAGAAAACTCTTTCATTTGAGTGATGGTAGGATGGTAAGAATGGTGCATGCCTGTAATACCCCTGTTTTCCCCAGCTTGTAATTAATCATTAATTGTGATCACCATGTTATTCCATGTGAGCAATGTAAATCTATTATTGCTTAGATTGCCAATAACTGACTGTTGGGGTAAAGCCTTGAAGCACTGGCCATGATATCACTAGAGGAAAGAGTGAGGAAATTGTAGAGAGGGTTCATTATGTCAAATTGACCCCAAATTCTCTTTATTGAAATAATAAGCATTATCCTGATCCCATTGAAAAATCAATTAATGAGAAAAGGACTAGTGGTTCAACAATCAACTACCCCAATGAATGGAAGCATGGAGGGTCTGGCTGAGGAGATAGAACACTGTCAGCCTGAAGTGCCACATAGTGCAGTTTCCTACAGGCCCAGATTGACTTGAGTTCCTACTGAAAGAAGGAAGAGGACAGGTCCAGAACCTTCCGAGAAAGGCGTGCAAGAGTAGACGTGAAAGCAGACAAGAAGGAGACCATGCCCATAGGGGGGGTACAACCTGGATATGTAGAGAGAAAGAAGAAGAGTGCGAGAGGCTCTCCAGCTGAGAAGAAGATCTGGAAGATGAAGTTGTTCTGGTTACTGGAGAGAACAAGAGAAAGGATCTCTGAGAGTTTGCAGAAAACATGACCTGAGCAGAAAGTCACGAGCTTGATGCCGAGGGAGCATTTGATAAACCTCGCAGAGGTCATGACATAGAAAGAACCTCTAAGAAACTTCAAAAGTTCCCTAGTGATATCATGGCTTGGCACGGGGGTGGCCAAAGTGCGAAGAATGAATGCCTCTGAGCCTACGGTTGGGTGGAAAGGTGAACACCCACAGTCACTTGGTTGGATGCAACTTGTAATAGATAAGTACTTCATATACCCTGTGTACTTGAGTTGAAATGCATGATTTCAATATCTGTAATTCTGATAAATTGTGCCTCGCATGAAATTAATGGTAATAATGCTTACTGTTCGTCTGTAAAATGTTGCATTTGAATGGTTGTAAGATGACAAATTTGGCCCCTAGGCTGGTTGGAAAATCCTCAAGGTGTTTTCCCAAGGATGAACTTCACAGTTTTAGAGTCGGAGTAGACTCTATGGGACTGCTACAGTCCCGTTGATCCTTTGAAAATACGTTTCCCTGTTTTAGGACTTAAGTTCTGTGAATGGAAGTCTCTTCCTTCAAACCAGTCATCCAAGAGACCACAGACTCATGCCCACGGCCTTAATCAAATCTTCGCTACGAGTTATGAGTGTAACCTTTGGAGCTTGACAAAGTTCCATAGGACCAGGTCCATGGAACTTTTTGCTACACTAAAAAAGGAGCAAAGTTGTTCGGGACTCCGAGAGTCCAGAGCTCCGGGGTGAATGAACATTTCAACGTCCAAATGCATTGAAGGTGATTTGTTGGAATGGTAACTTGACAGTTGATCGACATTTGGAATTCATTTACCCCTTATCGTGGGATTCATCCCCTTGTTAAACTTCGATCCACTCCTCGGTTGCGAAGTAATGTGAGTCGTCGATGTGAGGCTATTCAAGATCTCCCTTGACTGTTGGATCTACGTCGTGGTCATTCGGTGTTGATCTACTCCGGGAGAGAAAAGGTGTTAAACAATCATAACTTATGAACGTCGAACTCACGAAGTAACGTGGACTTTGGATCTAATTATCCTTTGGGACCCTTCTCGACCGTTAGATCGAGCCTAGTGAAAGGATAACGTAAAGTACTCCGACGAAGTCCTACTCCGGGAGGTTCGACATGTTGGTGAATGAGAATATCTCCAGAGCATCGAAGGCCAGAGAGACATGGCATGCTGATGTCACCTAGGGTGATGTGAACCCATAGTAGGTGTGCCACGTGTCACCCCGATTCGTGACTTTCATAGACCTTATGTGTCAAATAGACCTTGACACGTGTCACTTGTTGATTGGGCCATGTGTCACCCTTGTCTTCTGCCAAATGTCTTTCGTTGGATCTACATCGTGGTCAATTCGATGTTGACCTACTCCGGGAGAAAAAGAGTATTAAACAGGTGGAGTCCCCCGAACGTCAAAGTCGCGAAGCGATGAAGATCGTCGATCCAAAAAAGCTTCGGGGCCTCTCTTGACCGTCTGATCTAGACCGTGGTCAATTCGGCATTGACCACTCCGGGAGTAAAAAGGAAATTACACAGCCAAAGCTCTGAAAGCCAAAGTCGTGAAGCAATGAAGGTCGTATATCTGGAGATCTACATGGACCGGTCTCAAACGTGGGATAAAAGTGTATTGGGAGGTTGCTGGAAGGAGTTCGAACTTCAGAGCTCTGGGCGATTTCGCAGGTAGGAGAGGCTGGAGGCTGTCTGTCTGAAGTGACGTGGCACGCTGATGTCACCTAGGGTGACGTGGACCCATGTTCGGCGTGCCACATGTCATCCTGATTCATGCTTTTCACAGACCTTATGTACCAAATGGATCTTGGCACGTGTCACCCGTCGATTGGGCCATATGTTATCTCCATATTTTTCCACATGTCCCCTCTGGTGCATAGTTGTTTGACCTAATGGTGAATGGGACCCCAGGAGTTTGGGAGTTTGGAACTCCGGGAGGCTTAGGGTGTTAGAACATATACTCCAATAGGGCCGGAGGCTTGAGCCACGTGGTCGGATTATGGGGTTTCGGGAATCTGGAGGATATGCAAGTAGAGAAAAGGGCGTTCAATGCCGGAGCGCCGAAGCTCTGAACGTTGAAATCCCTTAGGCCTATGCAACGAACGAGGGAGAATCTTAGACGTTGGATTTAATAGTGGATTGATCTCCACCATAGATGCAAGAGTGATAGGGAACTCTGGGACATCAAAACTTCGGAAATGTTTCAGACATGGACAGGAAGGACGAAGGGTCGAAGGCCCAGTAATCGCGAAGGCACGAGGAACATTCCATGTAACCGCCCCTCCAGTGGCCATGTCATCGCTAAAGGATGACAACCTTTGTTGAGTCCATGCCATGTTGGATGGTACAAGGAAAGCGAAGCCACATGGTGAAGGGGGTGGCCATTGGCCAATGGCACCCCAAAAACTTCAGAAGGCCTTAAGTATCGAACCAAAAATCAGTTTTGGACGAGCTTCTGGTCATTGGAAAGCTCTCAGAGAGAAGAAGGAAATGGTGCCTCTCTCCGAGGAACTCAAAAAAGCTATAGGAAAGTGAAAAATTTATATCCCATCCCTTAAAAGGGTACTTAAGGGGTTGGGTGTGTTACAATGCCCTGTACAACTGAATACAAGCGTTCTATAATGTTTCGAGATAAAAAAAAAATGAATTTAATTTTATGGTTCCCGTATAGTCAATATATATATATATGCATTGTCACGATGGGAAATCCATTGTTGTGATGGGTAGTCCATGAATGGAAACTAGCATTATAAGTTATTAGTTGAGTGTAAGGTACTGAGCCCAAGAAGGTGATATAACTCACCTTCACAGTCAAAAGGAATTGTTGGTCGTGTTATGTATGAGAAGCCAAAGAAGTCCGTAAGCTATATGTTCTTCCCCTTTGATAAATTGGTGGGGTCTCGGGACCTCGAATGCTCATTCTAGTGTTAGATGACATGCTTTTGCTTGTTGTGGATAAGGGAAAGAGCCCAAATAAAAATCCTTGAATTCTCTAAGTCTTGAATCGGAAGAATAACCACGTTTTGAGCTCGAAGGAATCACAGTCGTTGGATCGACAAGGTGATTAGATCCGGACCCTTTGTCGGAATAGGTTGCCATGCATGTAGAGAATTCACCCGAGTTAATCTGAACCGTTATTAGTGGATCAACCCAAAATTAACCTTTGTCATAGATAGTGGTGGTCTCGTTTAAGCGATATTTGGGGGAGAGGTAATGTCAGCATGATGTACCATGCTGACCTGGAACGCCGATGTGTCCATAAGTTGATAGGTGTCAGCATGTGAATGGAAACAATTGATTTGACGGTGGGCCATAGCGCATGCCCTTGGGTGAACTATGTCTTAGACCATCCGTTTTAGCCTTGGACATCAGACCAAAAATTTCAAAGATCTCAATTGTTGATCGAAGTACATCTAGGATGTGATCTTGGTCGTTGATCAACGTGGAAGCCCGTAGACGTTGACGAGAAGAGGGATGACAACATGCTAACGTTATGTTGATGTCACACCAACTAAAAGAGCCTACATGTATGAGGAATCCACATGGAGGCCTGTAATTGGTCAAGGTAATAGGGAGTGGAACCCTGTCGAGGTTAAGGGTTGGAAAGGTGAGACGAATGGGCCCGCGAGTCCGCCAACTCGCAGACCCGACAAACTGATAAAATAATCGAAGTGTTGAGTGTAAGAAAAGAGGAAGGGACTCATATGAGTTTGCGATTCTGCTAACCTGTGAACCTGACAAAATCACCGAATAATCTAATTGTTGAGACTTCTCAGACAAAATTATGGAGGGGAGGTACAAAATTGTACGTCTGTGAGTGAGATAGTCCACAAGTCTGTGTAGATGGAAAAATGGTTAAGTGTTAAGACTTCTCGGATGGACATATGAATGGGAGGTACAAAATTGTACGTTCGTGAGTCCACAAGTCCCCGTAGGTGGAAAGGTGGTTAAGTGTCGATACTTCTTGGACGAACTTATGAAGGGGAGGCATAGAGTTATGCATCCGCGAGTGAAAAATAAGTTAAGTGTTGGTGGCGGGTTCATGAAAAGTATAAATATAGACCATGAGTATGCAAGACCACCACCCACGAGTCCGTGAATACAGTAAGATGCCTAAGTATCGTAGAATACGTGGGCCACAGAAAGGAAAAGTGACGGTGGATGACGTAGCTTGCAAGCAAGGCCGCTAGGATGCCATTAGGATGACAAATTTCCATTACTAACAGGATGACGGGTTGAGTGGAGTTCAACTTTGGTAGGCTAGGCTAGTGTCACATCAGGACCCGGGTGTACCACGTCAGTTGGCATGGACAACGAAATGTCACATGGATGCCACGTGATAGTAAGAGAGATGTTGTCTATGTAAACCCAAGAACCTCAGAAGGTCATAACTTTCGTTCCAGAGCTCAGTTCTGAGTGAAATTACTGACCTTGGAAAGGTCTTGACGAGCAGAAGAGGATGAAATTTTGATAGAGAATATTTAAGGTTGTTAAGAGAAGCATAAATTTTATACCCCATCCCTTAAAAAGGTACTTAGGGGGTCGGGTTTGTTACAAATCTATTGTCCATATGATTTGAGAACCAATAATGTGTATATCCAATGCCAAGATACATAAGTCCAGAGAGACTCAACAACTAGTTGATCAACTCAAAGGGTGCAAACGCCTTCGAAGGCTACTCTTGAATTGACCATGATTCCATTGCTACACTTCCAATGTTTACTTTTCAAATCCATCATAGTACTTTCTTATATTTTTGTTTTCTGAAGGAAATCAAGTATGTGCATTTTGTTCATATCAAATCTCTTGTCACTGGTTGCTTTGTTTTACTTCCCATTCCCCTACAACTGTAGGATAACACTTTCATTTTTTACTTGTTGGGGCTTTAGATCCACTACCAAAGGTAGTCTTCAATGTCAAGTGGGAAATGAAATTCTTATCCCTATTTGATGCTTATTCTCTTCTTTCTTTGTTGGTCTTCTTTCTTGTTTTCTAATAAGTTCATCCTTCCTCTTATTCTTTCTTGTTTTCTAATAAGTTCATCCTTCCTCTTCTTCTTCCTCCTCTTACTATTGCAAGGCTTTTTTTCTAATCTGAACTCCACTCTAGGAGGGATTAGAGTTTTCCAAAGAAACAACAAGGGTTGTAAAGAAGTGGCATCCCAAAAGAGGGATCTATCAAAGATAAGGAGGGAGTGTTAGAAGAAGAAATGGGGGGTTTCTCAAAGATAGTTGTGGCAGAGGGGGATTAGAGGGTTGAGAAATGAAAGGAGGTGGAGGAGAAGGAGATGACATGAAAGAAGACTAGGGGTATTCAAAGTCTGGAGGTGATAGAATAGAGAAGCAATTTGAATCAAAAGGGGGCTTTCCTATCACGACAACAGGCTTTGTCGAGGCCAATTGCTTGTTCCATTGGATTTTTTATCTTGATTCCTCTTATTGATAGTTGCTTGAGAGAGTTATCAGGAAGAGGAAATTTTGCAATCTTTGGAAAAATGCCCATATTTGTAACAAGGTTTTCACTTAAAGTAGAGATGTTCATAGTATAGTTCTGCATATGGGACCAGTCATCCAAATAAATGTTTATTTCTTTTGGAAGCCCTTTCTACCAATCTACTTCAACACGTATTATAACACATGCGAACATGTTGGATTTGGGTTCAAACCTGTCAATGTACCTCATAAGGAATTGCCTATGGATTCTAAGAATTCATCATTCCAACAATGGAGAGGCAAATGGGGGAGGCGTAACTGCACTAGGACCACGGATCACAAATTAACTTCAAGACCAAAATCCAATGTCCAATGATTCAATTACATTCTCTACAAACCCATAAAGTATTGACCACTTTGGAAGATGAGATCCCTATCTTCTTTGAGTTATTCAATGTCCCCACTATAATCGTTAGTTTAATTAATGCTTAATGTAGATATAATGTGTGGCTACGACCAAGCGATGTACATGTGAAATGTATTTCTGAATTTTAATAATAAAATGTGATGTCAGTAGCCAAGGGGACATGTACAGAGATGGGGGTTGAATTAATCCACAATAGAGGGGAGGGTCTAGGTGAATGTCTAAGATAAGGGTCCAAGGGGAAATTATCCATGTCTATTTATTCAACCCACATTCTTGAATTTTCTTATCGTTGTGTAAACCTTCTAATTTTTTATTGAGTGTTCCCAAAGCCAATCATTGAATGCATGTAAGATGGTGGGTGTGAGAAGTAACATCCCATAGTTATTAGGAGCATGGGGATTGAGTACAATCAACTTGGGGAAGTGTGTGTGTCGAGCAAGCAAGCCAAAGGGAGGAAATTTGTATGGGCAACTACAATAGTTTTAAACAGTCAATGTTTTTGCATAAACAACAAGGAGAGAGAAAGGAAGAGAACTTCGAGCTGGAGCAACCATGGAGGGTGAATTTTGGAGCATGTTGGAGCGTTTTTGGAGCTTATTTCGAGTTCAAGACTGAAGAGTCAGGTTGTCAGGCTTGAAGAGTGAACTGATGTGTGAGTTGCACTGAAACAAAAAGTGTTTGTTGTTGCTTGCTGGTACTTTTCCTGGCAACAATTTTGTTTGAGTTCCCAGTTAAGAGATTTCTGGTTACATGTGCCAGAGGGACTGAGATTGCTAAAGGGGTACATTCCTTGGGTTGGGCAGGTCGAGAGGAAGAGAGCTGGCGGAAAATTAGGATATATGTAGGAGAATACCAGTGGGTTGTGAGATTTATGAGTTATGAGTGGATAGTGAGAGACGACCCTTTATTGTGGATTATTAGCCTTAACTCGGGGGTGACTTCTTGTTGAGATTTGGAATGACAAGTCTGTGGTTTGGTGGAACGTCCGTCCCAAGAAATTGATTGCACAACTATATTGAAAGATACGTGTTTTATCTTGTTGTTGTGTTATTTTATGTGTTCAATTGTTGTGCATTAACTTTGTGTATCAGAAAGATTATATGTTGATCAATGAGATTTTTGTGTTGAGGATTTTCAACAATGTTCGGAAAAACCACAGTGTTGTGAATGAATTGTCAACGTTTCGGATACAGATCAATATCTGTCTTCATGACAAGAAGCCTAGATTATAATTGAAGAGTGAAGCGTAATATAAATACTAATGGGAAGGAGGAAAGCCTAAGGGTCGGCTAGAGAGAACCCTAATTTTAATTAATTTAAGTTAAGTTATTTCAAAATTTTATTTTGTTTTTAGGTTTTAATTTAATTTTAATTTTTTTTCTCATTTAAATAAAAGGTTTAGTGATTATAAGATTTAGATTTTCTGAAGATGGATCCTGATCTAGATCCGAAACATCGACAATTCATTCGCAACATTGTGGTTTTTCCGAACATTGTTGAAGATTATATATTGTTGTGTTGAGCTATTTAGTTGCATTTCATGTTCATTTTAGCATGTTGTAGATGCATCAACTTAACGTTATCGGACAATAGATAAATCTGGTTGTAATTCATAGTTGGAAGCTACAAGAAAATTAATTAGATAGCAAAAAAATTAATTTGTATGAGTATTTCATCGGTAATGGACCTCAGTTGGGCTAGGGGATGTTACATTGTGGTACCAGAGCTTTTGATTCAAACACTGGACCCATATGGGCCAAGAACCAATGCGAATTTGGGTAACATTCCCCATTAAAGATTTGTCCGTGATGAATTTGGGGAAAACAAAGAAAAAATTAGAGTGAAATCCCCAAATTCGTGAGTGAATTCGAGTTTAAATACCTCTGAGTAGTCGAATAGATGATATGGGATGTGAGTCTATAGGTTGCAGAGTTAGATTTGACTTGGAAGGTTGAATGCCATGCTTTAATGGTCGTTGTAGAGTTGCAGGAAGTTGGTGAATCGACGACCAAGATCACATTTGATCTCGCGATCAACGACCAAGATTCATTTTGATCATTTTAAAAAAAATTGATAAGGTTTATGTTGTTTGAAAGGTGAAGTAGATCGATGACCAAGATTCATTTTCAGTCATTTTGAAGTTGAAATAGATCAACGGTCGAGATTCATTTTCAACAGTTTGGGAAATGAATCAAATCGATGGTCGAGATTCATTTTCGACGGTTGGGAAAATGGATTAGATCAATGGCTTGGATCCATTTCAGTTGTTGGAAGGTGCAAGCCGATCAATGGTCAAGATCATCTTGGCTTGGAGATCGACAACCTAGATTCATCGGGGATTTGGTCAAAATTTCTAAGTGCTAGAAATTTGCCAAGAGAAATCGTCAACGACTGATGGTCGGGTCAGGGAGTTTGGCGAAGATTTTCGATCGACCAAAAGATATCTCCGATGGTCGATGGTCAATGATCGGGCATCAATAGAGTTCAGTGAACTTTGATAGATCAACATCCACGATCATTTTGAATGGAAAATCGACGGTCCAAATTCATCAGGGATTTGGTCAAAATTTCTAAGTGTTGGAGTCGAGCTAGAGAAATTGTTGATGGTCGATGGGCCGATGATGAAGTGTTGATCGATTCGACGAAGTGTTTTGATCAAACAAGAGAAATTGTTGATGATTGATGGTTCATTGGTCTTGTGTCGGCCGTCTTATCCCCTATCCTAGGGATAACTAAGGAGATCATGTCTTGAGGCCCACAGGTCCTAGACATGGGGTACCGAGAGCCAAACAAGTTAAGCATGGCCACAGAGGGCCCCTCTTTTCTTCAGTGCAGTCCACGTATCACCAACAACAGTATCCATCACACCAGCCTGGTCCTGAAGTAGCAACGAGTCTTGCTCCATGAGGTAATGAGTTTGGGTATCATGGTATGTATCACTCTAATTGCTTAAGCACTTGAGCACGTTGTATTGAATCCTTCTTCATTTCATGACGTTTGCTTGGAAATTATGTTCTTTGCCTCATTCATACCTGGAAGGGTAACATGGTGCCCTAGTAATTTGATTTCCCTTTAGGATGGGTTGCTACTGGTTGGATCTGTGAAAGGTCATCTTATGTTCCCTCCATACCATTTTCCATCTTCATTCCTTCCATCTCTATCCTTGTTTGGGCATTGGGATTGGCTACACTAGGAAGGGTTGTACCTTACCTTGTGGGAAGAAGGGGTTAAAGGCCTAGAGGATAAAAGTCGTTGGAAAGAGTTAAAAGCCAATTTTGAAACCTTCGAGATGCTTCGCCCGGGGATCCCCGAGAAAGTAGTGAAAAGCTTCTCAATAAGAAAAGGGGACATGCAAGGTAACATAAACACTCAAGGTACTAGTTGATGGATAGGAGGTCTCATCACAAGTCAACCTATTATGACCATGGACATGTAGAGGTATGATATTACCACCTATCTAGTCACCAAACCAGGGTATTGGCTCTTGGTGGCATAGCCAAGAGAAAGGGGGTCTCATCACGAGCCAACCTTCTCATTTTCATGAAATTTTTTTGGTTAGCGTTGTCACCTATGGTCATCAAGACATGACAGTGGCCCTCAACTATTTATTTGTAGCAAGGGAGCAAAAGATCAAAAGAAAATAAAGCTAAGAGTAAAAGGAAATAAATGGGCTAGGAAGTAATTCCATCCATAACAAGGTGCAGCTCACCCTCTACAAAGTCACCCACATGAAAGACTCTACATTTCCCTGTTATCACATGCACCCCATGCTCGAATATTTACCCCATGTCACATCATACATTTACATGACTTGGACTAGACTCCACCTGGGAAACACCCCAAAATTGAGAGAGGTTATCCCAATAGGACGCCCGGAGACCCTCTCCAAACCTATGTTGTCAAATTGTGTAACGTCTTGGAGCATTTGTTTGGGGTTAAGGAGGGTTTGATGCACATGTTCGAGAAATTTAATTATTGGATGTGATTTACATGTTATGATCCTTGTGACTTATGAACCCCCGGAGGGCCTACTTGTTATTTCTAGAGGACCTTTCCAAATGGACAAGTACACATTAGGGAATGATTAGATCATACCTTTATGGGGCTCAAAGCCCATAGATGTATGTTGAAACCCCAGCCAACGGTAATAACAGATTGAAGGCTTGCACCAAATGAAGGAAGGATGTTGCCTTTGGAGGCACTCTAGAAGACCTAAACCTTAGGTATCATGCTCTTCCCACTTGAATGTTGGCCTCGGGAGGCCTTGGATGTCACCTCTGTAGCCCTAGACATCACTTGTTAGCTGGGGTTGTCACCTTGGAGGCATTCATGAGGGTATTGACACGCGTGGGAAAATTTTAGGCCTTTGGAGGCCCAAAGCTTCATCTCTTTTTCCCAACGTCCCACTCTTGAGGCCCAACGTCACCCTAGGAGGGCATGATGTCACCTTTGGAGGCCTAATTAGATGCAAATTGAATTTATTTTGATAAAAAATGTAATTTTTGAAGAAACTGGCTAGGTCGGCCTGTCTTTTTGACCTAAAACTTAATTAAGGTCACAATTTTGTATAAATAAGGCAAAAGTACATTCATTTTGGATCATAACTCATCACACACAAATGGTGGTCTGAAATTTTTTCCCTCTTTAAGGGTCATTGGCTGAAATAACTAGTGCACACCTCTTGGGAGAGCTTTATGGTGGTGTATTTTGGCATTTTTCATGGTGGAATGGTCTTCAACTAGGGTTTGAATTGATTATTCTTGGTCAAGTAAGTGGAAAATCTGCATTTTTATTCATGCTATGAATGTTTGTGGTATAATTTACTTGTTTCATGTCTAATATTATGAAATTGTTTGTTTAAACCCTAGGGGCGAAACAACAAATGCTTATTTCTATCTATAACTATTCTACTAGCTTGATCTTTCCAATTGTACATTTTCTTGAGAATGATTATTAGATCCCTAAAGCGCTAGTTCTCTAGTAATCTCATTCTTGTCACCAACTAAATTGTCTTTCAAAAAAGCTAAGGAAGGAAGGTACACTAGGGCCTAGGAGTGCCTACTCCCTAACAAAACCTCCCTCAAAAGGGGAAAATGCTTGAGTCTTTGAAGTGCCAACACCTCTTGCATTTACTTCTTCCCTTAGCTAAGTATTATCATTATTATACTTCCCAAGTAATATTGTTATTGTTATTGACCCCATAAGCCCTAAAAGGCACTAACTTTTACACTCTTGTGGATGAATGAGACCAAACAAACCTTCAACACATCTTCTTGAAACTTTCACTAACACTAAAAACCATATTACCGCTGCTATAATTGTTGTTATAGCCCTATTTAGAAACCTTAACCAACATATTAACCCATAAATTTGCATTTGCTTAGGTGTTATCATCCTAAGGTTTTAGTCCTCCTTTTTCTAGTGTCCTAGGTGCAAATTTCTGAAGTTGTTTGAGGTTGTTGTTGTAACTACTATTACAACCATCATTGCAACCCCTTAACACCCTTCAAACTATCCATAAAACCACTAAACATATGTACTAAGCAAACTATAATCATTGGATGTTGAAGTAGTTGTCTTATTGCTTTATTATAATACTTTTATGAAGTGGTTTCTATTGCTATCATCATCATCATCATCAATTAATGTTGTTATAAGTGTTTGGACAACCATTTAAGTCATTTATTGACTTTCTCTTAATCTTGAAAATGTGAGTGACAAAATACTATCAGATTGCAAAGTCTTTATATCATTCTTGTCATCATAACTTGCAATTTTCTGATACACTGTTGCTGTTATAATTTTATCTTTTCTTGTCTTTAGTAGCACATATCTCTATTTTGAAGTCACTAAATTGAAACATCGATATCATTGATTGTTGCTAATGTTTGTTGTTTAATTGGTAAAGGGTAGGTATCATTCACCTTGAATTTCTCCTTAACCCCAAACAATACCAAGCGACTTCTTCCTTTGGTGTGACCTACAGAGAGGGGTGGGTTTTACCTTTGTCTTATCTCCCTTCATCAACCAACTAGGTCTTGGGATGTCTCCCTTGGAGTGAGTTTCTTCTCCTCCTAAATAGAAAGAGGTATCGTATTGGGGTGACAGTGATAGGGATACCTCCATGTTACGTCAATCTATGCCTACTTGCCTTTAGGCTTTGGGAAAGTATAGATTGTGAGATAATAGGCCGATTTGGCAAAGTGTTCAGTTTATCTAAGAGAAACGACCAATGGTCGATGGAGAAAAGAGGGTGATGATGTGTCATTTCACGTTATCATACCAAAACCTTAAATCCAAAAAATTAAAAAATGGGTTCGCAGGCTATCAGTAATGTACAGTGCGGTAATGGACCATTCTCGCAGGCTGGCTTCAAGCAGAGTGCAAGAACCTCGCACTGGGCTAAAAGGCAGAGTGCGAACACAAGGGGTTCTCGCAGGCCACTGTGGGGTTCAGTGCGAGAAGGCCTGAAACTAGTCAAAATTTTGGAAAAAGACAAAATATTTGAAAGGACTTCTGGACCCAGAGATTCTGTCAGAGTTTCTTGAAGACTCAGAGATTGATAGACATGAAGAAAGGTAAGGCAAGAGCAAATGGCCAAGGAAAAACACCAAAAACCACTAAAAAAATGGGTTGCATCCCCAGTGGAGTCGCCAATTTTGTTATCGGACTAATCGGTAGGTGCGGACACTAACAGATCTCCCTAGATCCACCTGGATCTAGAAAAAAACAAGACAGGACATGACTCTTCCCCTAAGTTACGACCATTGATGTAGCTAGTAAGGAGGAACAAGTGACATACCTTTATATCGCTTCCTCGGGTCTTTGTTGCTCCCGCTTCGCTCCGGTGCTCTCGTGAGGTCAAGACCAAGACAACACAAACCAACCAAAGTGAAGATAGCAAAATGTATTCAATCGTCAACTTA
>ML781676.1:155317-183498 GCA_009831015.1 Picea engelmannii | reverse complement strand
ACGTTAAAAATACTTTCTTTTCTTTCTATGGCTTCGTTCTAAACGATTTTTCTAAAATGTGACAAATTCAGCGTTGTTTAAAATTCCATATTTTTTTTTTCTTAAGATCGTGATTTTCATTATTGTTGAATCCATCTATAAAGCATTTTTACTCCAACTGTCGTGCACGAAATTACAATTTGTGGATTTGACAATTTTCAATAATGATTTTCTGCCGGATTCAGACCAAAACCGTGGTGGAAATGCGATGGAGAGTGAATGCGCTTATCCCACGCCAGTTTCGTATCTTTTGTTGGTAGACGGTGGAGTGCAAAAGTGGACATAGTGACAGACGTGGCGCCAATTTTTGACGTCAGCTGCAGAGCGTTTTGTACAATTCCGGATTGATTCATAACTTCGAAAAAAACAGAAACGCACTAACATCAATCTGAATCATAGAATTTTGTATGTTTGCAGGATTCTGGCGAGGAGGTAATCAGCAAAATGTACATTTAAATTATTGTTAAACAACGCCTAAATTTTTACATAAAAGGATTAGTAATTAGGCCTGGTGAAAGCATCGATTTCGTTATTTTGGTCGATCGCTTGTTATACTGCAAATTTTAACTTCTTTCTTCGAACAATCGGACTTTATTTCGCTGGAGAATGCATGCCGGAGCTCTGAAAAAGATACTTTATGGACTCCCGGTTTTAACTTTAATCTTTCGACATTTCGACCTATCTTTTCCATATTTTTCGTAATGAACACTTTTGCAAAGCTTGATTCTGATACTGTAGAACTTTTTTTTGCTGAGTCGACACTTTAAGCGTTAAATTCTTGTTTGTCAAGAAGCTTTTGTTTTGTTGAATCGACGTTTTCAAATTATTTCTAAATCCGGCGGCTTCAACATCGGTATGATTTGTTTTGTTACAAAGCTTGATGCAAGAAAAATGTCGCTCTCAACCTCGAAGCCGCCGTATATCAAAGCTCGTGAGCTTTGACGGTAGGTTTCTATTATCTTTGCCGTGCGAAGGCCTCTGCGTCTCGAAGGCAGTGTCATGGATATTCTTTATTTTGAAGACCGAGGCTATCGTCATTCCTGGCTTTAAATTCTGAGGCTAACGCCTGCTTCAAAATCATTTTCTTAAGCTACATAGATGGATCTTTAATATTTAATCCAGGCAGAGAGCCATGCCCAGATTCACATTTCTTGTCCAGAAGCCTGCTTGCTTGAAGTCCTTTGAAGCTTTAGGTATCAATTTTTGGCTACTCTCCACTTGAAATTTCCTTCCTTCCGCCATTTTTTTCCAATTAAAGTTGTCTAATGCTTCCAAACCACTGAGACTTTTGTTTTGATTTTCACTGTCAATAGAAACTGTTTTGGACTTGAAATTTGCTGTTTCAATCTCTTTGGCCTGCAAAATGTGTTGATGCGACCTTCCCGTCATCTTGATTCTTACTCGATGGTAGGATATCACAACACTTGAATTTGCCATTCATATTTATGCTGTATAATCTTTGTTTTTTTGATCCAAGTCAGAATGTTGAACGGGATATTTTAACATGCGCCTTTTTTGCATTGCCAGGATTGTCTAGTGGTTCTGGTAGTAGCATTCTCTGTATTCAGTCCGAGTTATTGCACAAACGCTGATGCAAATGTCAGAGACGTTCGGAATACAAGGCCTGCTTTTGTGAATGTAGGTGCCCTTTTTGCATTTAATTCTGCAATTGGAATAGTGGCAAAGACGGCTATAGAATTGGCGGTGAACGATGTGAACAACAATGAGAATTTGCTAAACGGGACAAAGCTGGTGCTTACCATGGTCGACTCTAATTGCAATGCCTTCGTCGGAACTGTGGAAGGTTCTCAACTAAACTTTATTTTGCTGACCTTGATTATTTTGTATTTACACGAAAGCTTAGTTTTCTTTAGAGAACTCTGGATTCCTCGTGCTTCTTATCTTTGAATGACTGGTTAAAGGTATCAGTATAGTAGGCAAGATGTGAGATGCACCGTTTCAGAAATTTACCTTCACTAAACTTACCAGAAGTTTGAGTGCAGCTCTCAAATTTTTAGGATTTGGGGATTCTTTAAATTAGGGTTTTAAAACAAAAAACACATTCTGGAAATGGTTCCTAAAAGGATAAGTTATACACATAGAAAACATTCTGGAAATGAATCCTAAAAGAGTTGAGTTATGGGTGCTAGATCTAGAACGATACGGGTATTCTGACCTTTACAATTTGTGCAAACTGGTCCTTTGGCTTCTTAGGATGGCATGAAATTATTTCAGTTAAAGTAGCAACATTGTGAATCTTCTACCAAGAGACTTCATAGGGATGAATTAATCACAATAAAGAAAGACAAAACAAGTTAAAGCACACCGCCTCTTATAATTTATTAATAACGAAGTGATTTCCAGTAACATTGAAATCCTCATTAACATAAGATAGAACGGTATCAGAGGTGTACGAAGATATTAGAAAGGATGCCAATTGAGGCATTAAATAAATATTAGAAAAAAAACACAAACAATCCCATTACGAAACATCCTCTTCATAAGCAAATTCTCATACAATACTAGCTGACATGCTGTTTTTCGAGTCTGAATTTTTTTAACATTGCCGAATGTGGAGGTTGTAGACATTGTGATTGCTGACTTGTTTTCTTGAATTATCATTCCTAATATATGATCATTGAACACTTTTCTTTTGCAAAAGTCTTTGTCTTATATTACGACAACAATACAAAGTACAAAGCGCAGGGCCTCACAACACTAAATTTCCTCCTTATCACACAGAGAAAGGCAAGCATATCCGACAAGGCTCCCATATTAGAGGAGATAATGTATTGTAAAAGGCGCTTAACACAAATTTGAGTTGCTTAGTCATGTAAAAACCATGGAAATCCATTCTATTGAAATCCTTTTTAGAACCCTCACAATTAGTTTTACATCTCTTTTTTTACAAATAGGATAGAGTAGTGATCCAGAGGACATGCCAAAGCCATCGCGCCATCTTCTTAAAGAGTTAAGGCTCATATATCATGAACCCACTGCCCTGTATAAGACCAATGTGATTTGGTGAACTTGCAAGCCCAAAATATGTCTCCAATATTTTCTTTCTTGCCATATTAGATGCCACCATCAGTCAGGCCAGATCCATCCAGTCTATGTTTGTTATCTAGGCCTTCGAAGAAAAGCCTGCCACCCAAGCACCGTGAGCTTATAGGCAGAGGGAGTTGACCAAATGGATTAATCCTTCATACCATTCTTCTTCATTATCTGCGGTCAACCATTTATAATTCAATTTCACAGTAATACTTACTGGGCTTGGGCATGATTTAATTATAGAAGAAACAAGATTCAAAGCAAAGGATAAATTTATCAGTGGGCCAAATATGATTTTTCCACTTTGGCTGATTACCATCCAGAGCCGCTTTAAATCTGTTCGATGAATCGATTACATTAATTATTTTCGGGTAGGTGGGGTTATGCTTATTATTGAGACTGAATCTATTGGAATTGTACCTCTAGGAGAACCAACTATTCTGGAACCCGCAATTCTTTCCATTTTCTTATTCCTTTTTTTTGGAAATAAGCCTATCATAAGTCCTGGCAAGATAACCGAAAGAACCCCAAGGATTCCTAAAATGCTGTCGTTATCTAGATCTCATCTATGTCTAAACCTGGGAAAATTCCACCTTACATGAGTAGCCTGCATGCCATGCTCTCCAAATCCTCTTCAAGACAATAGAGCCTGGAAAATAAAGTCAGACATTACAAATTTGAAACTATATATGTAAACGAAAAGTAGATGTGTTGATACATTTTCGAGATTTTGTGTGAAACATGACCAACATTCAAGGCTTTTGGCTGTAATGTAACGATCACCAAGACAGTCGAGCCCAAAACTTGTAACATTTCTTAATATAGTGATTTGTATAGAAAAAAGAACTAAGGAAATACTCTGGATGACATGAATATGAGTTTTAAGGGGACGCTTTAAGATTTGCACAAGAAAATGAAAAATAAAATGAATAATTATGCTTAGGTTTTTGGATATAAGAACACAAGTTTTTTCATAGCTCAAGTTCAATGGTTTGACTTGTTCAATGAGTTTTGGATGTTCTGGACCCTGGTACATGCCAGTGTGTGGAATTAAGATACTCAATCTTTTTGCGTAGCTTATGTTTGACTTGTTCAATGAGTTTTGCATGTTCTAGACCCTGATACATGCTAGTGTGTGGAATTACGATACTCAATCTTTTTGGGTAGCTTATAGAAACCTAGTAGAAAAAATCACCGATTAATCGACAAAAATTGCCAAAATCGCGATTTTTTCCCTGCCCCGATTTTTTAAAAACAAAAAATCGCGATTTTTTGAAGTTTGAAAAAATCGCCATGTTTGTCCAGGCCGCAGGATAAAAAGCCCGATTTGTTTTTTTTTGGCTCATTGTGTTTTGCATTTTGTGTGGAGTAGCAAGGGAAGAGGTTTGTGGAGGCCATCAAACATATTTAAGGTGTGCAAAGGCAGGGTAGTGAATTCATCCACACCGCTTTCTACACATGATGAGCTAGTTCAAAGTGGAACACCACTTTCTACACATATTGGAGTAGCTAGTCCTCCATCCAGCATTGATGCCCGACCAGGACCTTTTGCCTCTGGTTCAAGGCCTGGCAAACATCCCCTGATTGTTTCCCGTAAAAGGGGGAGAGGGAATTGATATTTTGATATCATATAGCTAGTTGCTAGTTTTGGGACATATACATTTATATATGTGATCATTGATGTCATTTTGTATTGGTTTTAGACTTTCAGTAATGACTTTGATGTATCGGTTTTTATTTGGCATCCACTATATCATATATATCAGTTCTTTCTCCGTATTTATGTGCCTATGTGTTTATATGATGTTGTTGTTGCTTTATATATTGAAAAATGTTTAAAATTTTGAAAAAAATGAATAAATTATGTATTTTTTAATGTCTGTCGAAGTTTTCCGATTTTTTCGTCGTTTTTTTTCGAGGCGATGTTTTCAGGACCCTTGTCAATTTTTTGCCGATGTCGAGTTTTTCTTCTAGGTATAGAAACCCTTGTGTAACTTGCAATTATACTTAGTACCGAAGAATTCACTCTAGTAATATTGATCGTTTTTTGAGGAATTTAAATCAATTGATAAGAGCATGTGGAATCATAGGTTCCTAATCAATTATGCTGCCATTCTAAAACTTCTGGCAGTTATAATCCTTTCTTGGCCAAAAAGTGGACATTGAAGGTTGTGTGTGCAAGCCTTCATATGTATGGATTTGTACAGTTCCTCTCCTTTGAGCAGAAGTCTATAAAGCTGACACATGTGCGATAATTTATATGGTCAATTGAGTCCGACGGTTTGTCTGTTTGTCCTAAATGCTAGATCTCAAAACAATGCCTTTTTACATGGGTCTACGTTCTTAAGTACATATTTATTGTTATTAATTACATATATTTATTATGAATTTATGATGTTAAGGATGTGGGTGGTATAATGTTTTCTTAGACGATGAATAAATTAGGATAATTTTTTAAGAATGATAAGTCTAAGTTATTAAGTACATATTTATTGTTATCAATTATATATATTTATTATGATGTTAAAGATGTGGGTGGTATAATGTTTTCCTAAAGGATAAATAAATTAGGATTTTTTTTAAGCATGATAAATCAAAAGTTAATATATAATATATATATATATATATATATATAGTTGATATTGAAATATTTTACTTAAGGTGGATATTGAAATATTTTATTTGTGGTTAAATATTTCTTTTTATCACTAATATTTTTTTGCACCAAGGGGTGTAGATTAGTTGGCGATAGAGGGTATTGTTAACACACTCATTGCGACGTCGCTGGTTCAAACCTCACCTTTGGGGGTGTGCGGTGCACATGCAGGTTATAGTGGTAGCGGACAAAATCGACCTCGTGTCACGCGAATACGAGCTCGCCTAGTTGTCAATTCCGCTAGTAAAAAAAAATCATTAATTAATTTTTAAATATCACTTGTCAATTCCATGTTAGGCATTAAAGGAATTAGTGCATCTCCCTCATACTGAGATATAAAAAACACAAGTTTTTTCTTACTTTCAATTACTTATATATGTTAGAATAAAGTTCTAGAAGAGTCTCGAAGATGCATTCTTCTGTTTGGGATTTTGTAGTTCATGGGTATGTCGTTGATCATGTAGTTGAGCAAGAATTGACAAATGCTTGAAATGACTAGCTCATAGATAATAGGAAAAATGATGCAAAAAAATTCTATCTCATCCAAAATGACTTGGATGGCAGTATATTTCCCAATATCTCAGCAGCGAAATTCTCAAAAATAGCTTGGGACATCCTAGAGACCAACTATTAGGGCATTACCAAGGTAAAGACATTCAAGTTGCAGACATTAAGAATGAATTTTGAGAATTTGAAGATGAAGGAGTCAAAGTCAGTAGACCAGTTCATGATCCAAGTCATGAACATTGTAAACCAACTAAGAATGAATGGTGAAGAACTTCCAGATTAGAAAGCGGTAGAGAAGGTTCTTAGAACCTTGTCTCAGAAGTTTGATGCAGTGGTTGTAGCCATTGAAGAGTCTAACGACTTGACACAACTATCATTAGATGAGTTGTTGGGATCTTTGATATCCCATGAATCCATAATTAATAAGAATGATGATTCTTTGGAAAAAGCATTCAGATCTCATGTTTCTATCTCAAAAGGCAGAGGAGGATCAAGGACAAGAGGCGGGGGCAGGAGAAATAGAAGCAGTGGCAAAAGAGATAGTTCAAAACAAGAAAGGAGACTAGATCAAATCCTCATAGCTCAAGGGGGAGCAACAGAAGAAGCTTACCGCTAAATCAAAGGTATGACAAATCCAAGGTTAAGTGGATTTACTGTAATAAGCTAGGTCAATATGCACATGAATGTAGGAAGAAGAAGGCCGACCTTAGCAAATAGTATGCAAACTATTCTAACACCTCTGAGAACTATGAAGACTCTTTATTCCTTACTTGTAATGCTGCCTAAGAAACTTCTAATGATATTTGGCTTATAGATAGAGTGTATAGCAATCATATGACAGGAAACAAAATCCTAATTGCAAATCTGGATGATTCAGTAATTACTGAAGTTAAATTGGGGTTAGATAATATTCTAGTTATGGGAAAATGAATGATCAACATTTTGACCAAACAAGGCCAAAAAAGGCACATACCAAATGTGTATTATGCCCTAGGTTTGAAACATACCCTTATTAGTGTTGGACAACTTACTCTAAAAGGGTATAATGTAAGTTTTTAAGGGAAATGATTGTTTTATATATGACAAATCTCCCAGTAAGATATTGGTTGCTAGGGTGAAGATGACAAAGAAAAGAATGTATCCTCTTGCTAGAATTATGATAGATAGGATTTCTCATTTGCCCAAAAGGCAACATGTTTGAATTAGTTTTGGTTGTGGCATTTCAGATTTGGTCATCTACATTTTGGTGGCCTAAAATTATTGCAACAGAAAAAAATGGTTAAATGTTTTCCTCCCATTCAAGAGACAACTAGTTCACATGAGAGTTGCGTTATGGCAAAGCAACACATGGATAGTTCCCCTAAATGAATGTCTTATAGAGCGAAGGCACCATTGGAGCTGGTTCATACAGATCTATGTGGCCTTGTTATCGCCTAGCCTAGGGATAACTAAGGAGATTATGTCTTGAGGCCCATAGGTCCTAGACATGGAGTACCGAGAGCCATATTGACTTGAGCCTGTCCCTGGAGGGCCCATCTTTCTTCTTCAACGCCTCCACCTTGTCAGTAGCAACAACATCCATCCCATCGACCTGGTCCTTCAGCAGCAGTGGGTCTTTCTCCATGAGGTAATGAGTCCGGGTATCACGTTATGTGTCACTCTGATTCTCAAAACATTTGAATATGTGCATTTATTATTTTTACTTCTGACGTGTGCTTGGACCTTATGCCTTTCCAGTTGTCCACACCTGGGGGGAACGACGGGATGCCTTAGCAAGTTGGTTCCCATAGGGTTTGAGTTGCCACTGGGTGGGTTCATGAAAGGTCATCGTCCATTCCCACCATACTTATCACTTTTCATCTTTTTCTCTCTCATCCATCCCCTACATTGGTTCGGGCATTAGGTTTTCCAAGCTAGCAAAGGGTTGTACCTTACCTTGTGGGAAGAAGGGGCTAAAGGCCCAGAGGGTAAAAGTAGCTGACAAAAGATAAAAGCCAAAGAACAAAACCTTCAGATGCTTCGCCTAGGGATCCCCGAGAAAGCAATAAAAAGCTTCTCAGCAAGAAACAGAGGGACCCATAAAATAATAAAATCAAGACCTAGTTGGAGGATAGGGGGTCTCATCACGAACCAGCCTATTAGGTCCATGGGCATGTAGTGGTATGACACTACCATTCAACTGGTCACCACGCCAGGGTAGTGGCTCTTGGTGACATAGCCAAGAGAAAGGGGGTCTCATCACGAGCCAACCTTCTCATCTCCGTGAAGTGCTTGTGGGTAACGTTGTCACCACTGGTCATGCCAGGGCAGTGTCCCCTAACTAGTCTCTTGAAAGAAAAAACAATAAGATAAAAAGATAAAAGGCATTGAATGGGCTTGGAAACATTTGCATCCATGACAAGATGTAACTCACCCTCTTCAGAGGCACCCACGGGTAAGCTATACATTCCCCTGTCATCACTGCACCCATTGCTCAAACATCCCTCACCACCTCATCCTCTTACATGGCATGGATTTGTCTTCACCTGGAAACATCCCATGTCCAATGATAATTAGCCCAATAGGACCTCCTGATGTCCTCTCTAAACCTGGCTTGTAGAATAACATAACATCTTTGAGCACTTGTCTGGGAAAAGGGGTTTTATGCATATGTTTAGATAACTTGATTATTAGATGTGATTGACATTGCTATGATCCTTGTGACTTATGAGCCCATGGAGGGTGTACTTGTTGTTGTTGCAGGGCCACACTTGACGGACAAGTACACATGGGGAGATGATTAGTTTGGACCTCCATAGGGCTAAAATCCCACTAAATGGATGCTGAGACCCTGGCCAGGGGCAGAGACAGGTTAGAGGCTTGCACCAGAGAGAGAGGAGGACGTTCCACCAGAGACAACCTGGTAGGCCTGGACCTAGGGGGGTGTTAAATTTATAGCAGCTGCAAGAGCCATTCTCCGGGAGGATGGCAAAGACCCTAGCTGAGATCTAGGGCCCCCAAGTGCACCCCTGGGGTTTCTTGGTCTGGGACCAATCAGTTAGTGCCATGGCAAAAGACCCTTGTAAGGGCCCCCAGTAGATGACTGGGGTTCTTGGTCTGGTACCAAGCAGTAAAGATCCCTGAGAGGGCCCCCAGTAGATGACTGGGGTTCTTGGTCTGGTACCAAACAGTAAAGACCCCTGAGAGGGCCCCCAGTATATGACTGGGGTTCTTGGTCTAGGACCAAGCAATTAAAACCCCTAGATAAGCCTAGGGCCCCTGGACATAGTCCAGGGTACCCATGCCTAGGGCATGGGTTGATCCTTGGTCTTAGACCTTGGTGGATAAGACCCCAGAAAGAGTTCTGGGGCAACTTGATCCTCGATCAAGTATTTTTGTTGGTATATGACCTTCCCTGAAGGAGGACATGACCACATGAGGGATGTATCCCATATGCAATGATGATAAAGTTAATAAGGTCACCTTGAACATGAATGAACAAGTAGTGCCACCTTGTAAACCCTCCCTTACCCTTGCTTGTGTTGGTTTGGGGTTTTATGTTGTTTTGTCTTAAGGGTTAAATAAAGTTTAAATTAAATGTAAATTATATCATATTTAAATTATTTAATTTAAACATGTTATATTTAATAATTACTTTAATTTAATTTATAATTTTATTACCCTAGCCTAAACTATAAATAAAACCCCCCCCTACCCCTCACAACACACACTTTTATTATTGTGTTGCTCTTATGTTCCKAGTGTGAGYGGTTCTTCTCCTTTTTGYTGCGGCTACCCTAGAGGACTRTTGCCTTCTTGCTGCGGCTACCCTAGAGGAYTGTTGTGTGTGTTGCGGCCTTCTATTTTTGYTGTTGGAGTGTGAGTGTTTTGCTGCARCCCTTGTCTACTTGCCGTTGAAGTATTGGYYGGTTAGTGTGGCCTCCTGTCTGTTGTGGGTGCGGCCCTTTCTCCTCTGYTGTGGAGTAACCTGGTGCAGCTCTTTTCTATTGTGATCTGGCTGAGTGGTGCAGCCCCTTTACTGTGGTGCGGCTCTTTACTATTGTGATCTGGCTRAGTGGTGCGGCCCCTTTCTGCTGTGGGGGTGATTGTTGTTGCAGCCCCTTTCTATTGTGGGGGTGATTGCTGTTGCAGCCTCTTTTGTTGTGGAGTGACTRTTGATACGGCCTCTCTTCTATGTGTGTGGCTGGTAGTTACGGCYTCTTCTCCTCTAYTGTTGTGTGGYTGGTGCARCCCCTCTCCTCGTTGYTGTGTGAGGTATCTGTARGAGCGGCCCTTTTATTTGYTGCTATGGTTTGACTGTGGGTGCCGCCATCTCTTYTGCTGTGGGGTATTTGYTRTCMTGTTCAGACTATGACCTCCTTCTTTGCCTTTGGCCTTCCTTAGTGAGGGTTTTGTCTCCTGAAGTTCTGTGTGAGGGTTTGTGTTCTTTACCTACTGTTTGTGTGAGGGTTTGACTGTGTGATGTCTTTGTGGCCCTATCCCTTTGGTGGCAAGAAAGTTTCTTCATCTCTTTTCAAGAGATCCAACCTATATGGTGGATCTCTGACCTGGACTTTGCCTGAGCATAATTACAAATGGTTCTACATCTCTTGTGGTGGCTGTGATTTCTTCAGAGGTAAGGTTTCAAGACAAGGTAAGCTACCTACTTATCATTTTCAGATCTGAACCCTGTTTTGATTTCAGTACTGTTTTGCTCTATCTAGATTTGTGTTTTAACATTGACAACTATTGGATCTGAACTGTATATTGAGTTTACCTTTCTGCTTCTACAGTTTGATTGATTGTTTAATGATCAGATTGTTTTTGAGTTTAGATCTGTATATCTATATTTAAGCTTGAGTTCAGATCTGCACTATAGTCTTACTCTTTAGCCATATTATCAGATCTCCTAGGTCTGTACACTATTTAAGTAGTAGAGATTGATGTCTGAACAGTGGATCTAGTTGTTATTCTCACTAAAATTTAAAAAGATACTTTTGTTCTGCTATACTACCCAAATTCTAACAGGGCCACACCTGACGGACAGGTACACATGGGGAGATGATTAGTTTGGACCTCCATAGGGCTAAAATCCCACTAGATGGATGCTGAGACCCTGGCCAGGGGCAGAGACAGGTCAGAGGCTTGCACCAGAGAGAGAGGAGGACGTTCCACCAAGGACAGCCTGGTAGGCCTGGACCTAGGGGGCTCTTGCCCTCCTACTTGATGTTGGCCTTGAAAGGCCCATGACGTCACCTCTGTGACCCTTGATGTCACCAATGTTTGATGGACACTTTGGAGGCAGTTATGTGCCAAGTGGCACTTGTGGCTTGATCCAGAGGCCTAGTGAGGCCTAACGTTTTGCTCCTGGAGGCCAACGTTTCACTAGGGAGGCCTAACGTCACCCTAAAGGGGCATGATGTCACCTATTCTGCTTGATTTAGGGTTTAAATTGTCATTTTTATGTAAAAACTGAATATTACATGTAAACTAGCTATGTCGGCCTTTTTGACCTAATTCTGGTCATTGTAACTGTATAAATAAGGGATTTTCCCTTGTATTATTTCATCATATTTCAGTCACACTTAAGTGAGGTCTGAAATTTGCGCCCTAATTAGGGTTTCTTGGCTGAAATTTGGTGCGCACTTCTTGAAGGAGGCTATTTTTGGAGTATTTTAGCATTTTTCTTGGTGGAGGTGTTTAACTAGGCGATGATTCTTGGTGAATGTAAGTAAATTTTCTGCAATTCTTCTTCATTGAATGGTTATAGTTGTATTTACCTTGCATTTATTCTAAGATTATGAAATTGCTAGCTTAAAACCCTAGGAGGCTAAAGCACATGTTATTGTTCTTGCCTTAATAACTTTCATCTACTATATTATGCTAGAAAACCGATTTTCTTGAAGCTTTTTGCTAAGGGCCTTGCCATTGCAACACCCTAACACCTTTTGATTCATCTAGTCGTCATCTATTTCATCTTTGAGCTAAAGAAGGAGGAAAACCGCTAGGGCCTAGGGTTACCTACTTCCTAGTGGCCATTTTCCCCCCAAGGTCTAGTGATTGAAGCCTTGGGTTACCAACACTTCAATCATTAACCTTCTTGTCTCTGGATCTCTTATTATCAATTTGTTCCTTCAAGATTTCCGCTGCTAAAAGAGACTCCATTTACCCTAAAAGCACTGATCTAAGCCTTGCACTTGAGTGATTGATAAAAGCCACCCTCAAAACTATTACCTTAAGCTCTCTACTAACTATTCCTAACCTTGGAATAGACTATACTACTACCCTATTTGCTGCTGTTACAAAAGTAAGCTACAACCATCTATTGCAGCATTAAAAGCACCTAAAAGCAATTGTAAAGTTGATTTATACATTGCCTAATTTGCTTCTGATAAATGCTAGTACTTTGGTATTAATAAGTGATTTTTTGGGTCATTTTGAAGCTCTTTCAAGGCATTTACTGTGAAGCAATCATCTCATAAACATTGCTGTTATAAAATTCTGTTTGCTTCGTCATATATCAACTATTGCTTTTATTGATAAAGTCCATGGTTTTATGAAGTACTAATAACAAGTTGTGCTTGCAAAATATATCTTTTCTTGTTGTTTTGTTCTAGGCAGGTACATTTGAATACTTCATTACTTCATTGGTTAAAAACCTTGGGACTTTCTGATCAGTGTGACTTGTGAGAGGGGATACTTTTATAGACACTTTAACCTTTGCCTTCTCAAACCCCCAGGTCACCGGGGATGTCTCCCCTGGGCCATCAACCCTAAATAGAAAGAGGTATCCTGTTGAGGTGACAGTGATAGGATAACCTCCTGTTACGTCAGTTTGCCTTTCCTTAACCTTTTCCTTTGGATTAAGTACAAATTGAGCGATAATAGGCCCAATGCAAACCCAATCACTAGGAGGAAGTGACTACGTCCTAGCCTTCATAGATGATTATAACAAAAAGACTTGGGAGTACTTTCTTGCAAAGAAATCTGAAAATTTTAACAAGTTTAGAGAATTCAAGGCATTGGTGGAGAAGCAAAGTGGTCAACAAATTAAAGTGTTAAGACTAGAGAGAGGATGTGAATATGATTCAAATGATTTTCATGAGTTTTGCAAGCAGGATGGCATCAAAGGACAATTTACAACAAGGTATACACCTCAACAAAATGGTGTAGCAGAAAAGAAAAATAGAACCATTATGAATATGGCTACAAGCATGCTGAAAGCAGAACATCTGTCAAATGATTTTTGGGGAGAAGTAGTAGCTTCTCTGTTTGTGTTTTGGATAGATCTCCCCTTAAAAGTGTGAAGAAAAAAGTGCCACAAGAAGCATGGACAGGTATGAGCTGCAGTGTAGCACACTTCAGAGTATTTGGATGTGTGGCATATGCTCATGAGCCTAAAGAGTTGAAAAGAAAGTTAGACGACAGAAGTGACAAGTGCATCTTTCTTGGGTACAATGATTAGTCCAAGACATATAAATTTAATAATCTAGTGACAAAGAAGGTGATAATCAACAAGGATGTTGAATTCAAAGGAGATGAAGCATGGGATGAAAGCATAGACAAGACTATATCTGTTGGAGCAGAAATACCTCAAGCAAAAGATGTAGCAGAGTAGAAAATTGCACAAGGTGGACAACAAGGTTCGCAAACCCAATCATCAATAAAAATACTCCAGCAAGGACTCCAAGAAATTCTCATCAAGGTGAGTCATCTATCCTAGCAGCCCAATCTACTACTTCTCAATCAAGTAGTGAATCTAACCCTACAATTGCTTCCCTAAGATCTAGAAAGAATAGAAGTTTGAGAGAAATCTACGAAGATCTAGATGCGCGTTCAAATTTTGCATTGTTTACTTGTCAACCCACATATTTTGAGGAAGCAATTAAAGAAGAAAATTGGGTCAAAACAATGGAAGAAGAAATGGATTCCATAGAGAAGAATGATACATGAGATCTAGTAGAATTACTATAAGGTAAATATTGCATTGGTGTAAAATAGGTTTACAAAACCAAGTTTAATGAGAAAGGAGAAGTTGAAAAGTACAAGGCCAAATTGGTAGCAAAAGGTTTTGCACAATAACCTGGAGTTGATTATGGTGAGACCTTTGCACCAGTTTCAAGGTTGGATACAGTTAGAGTTGACTTAGTCATAGCAGCTCAAAACAGGTGGAAAGTTTATCAAATGGATGTAAAGTTAGCGTTTTTAAACAATATTTTAGAAGAAGAAATCTATGTAGAGTAGCCACCAGGATATGTGATATAAGGACATGAAGATAGAGTGTACAGATTGAAGAAAGCTTTCTATGGGCTTAAGCAAGATCTTGGAGCTTGGTATAGAAGGTTGATTCATATCTGATCATTAATGGATTCAATAGAAGCAACAATGAACCCACATTGTATACAAAGGTGAATTAGCAAGGTCAAATCTGGATTGTTTGTTTATATGTTCATGATATGATCTTCACAGGAAATATGTCAGTAGACAAGTTCAAATCAGCCATGAAACAAGAATTTGAAATGATTGATTTGGGTTTAATGAGATATTTCTTTAGTATTGAAGTAATCCAATCAGATTTAGGAATTTTTGTGTTTCAAGCAAAGTACGTCATGGATGCGTTGAAGAGATTTAGGATGATGAACTGTAAACCAACACCAACTCCAATTGTATAGGGACAAGGCTAGACAAAGAGGACAAGGGATCCAATGTGGATCCAACTCTATTCAAGAGATTGGTTGGAGGTCTCATGTATCCCACTGCCACCAGGCCAGACATTATGTATGCTATCAGTTTGATTCCCAAGTTCATGGAGTCCCCAAATGATCCGTAAGACCTCAACTTATGTGCTTTTAAAGTTTGAAAAGAATGCTCTTATTTGAACTTCATTACCATAGGAAAAAGAACTTGAAGATCATGAATAAAAGCTTATAATCTGAAATGGAAACAGCTGGAACAGAAATGGAAAAACAGAAAATGAAAACACAGCAAAAGAGAGTCACAAAACACTGAAATTGTTAACGGAGTTCACCCCCTTCTCTGGGCTACGTCTCCGGGTCCCTCTCCAATGGGTACCGATCCAATATTAGCTTCAAAATGGTACAAAAATGGCTGGGAGCAACTTCAACAACAACTGTAAAACATAACGCTGTGCAAAGCCTTCAAGACTACTCTGTAAATTACAATTGGTTTTCAAGAGCAAGAAAACCATACTAGAACAGAGACTAGTCGACTAAAACAACATCAACATCCGGTCAAATTTACAGCTAGCCAAAAACTCCCCCCTGCGTACTGGCTGAACAATGGCTATATAGCTTACAGCTCCATCCCGATTCTGTTCCTCGTGCATTAGTTCCAATTGCGAAATGCCCGTCAAGCAACAGAAAGATACTTGAACGTGGCTGAAACTCCTTGAAATGTTGCCAGATTCATGTTTTATTAAAGCATTCAGTGGGAGGTTCGTCCACGGGTTCGACTCGTAACAGACGATATCTTTTCCATTATGGTTTTAACCATATCTTACCCGCCAATCGTTACAACAGTTTAAATTGCCAGAGCTAAACCATATGATAAATGGAACTCCACCTACTAAATGTTACAATTACGAATCCCGCTATATAACAAAGCTGTTCCAACTGTCAGATCCGCCAAGACTGAACCATATAAATGTTACCACTAAAATGTATAAAACTCTGCCCAATGTAATAGCACTTAGCCAAGTCGAAACTCCGCTAAAAGTCCCGCCAGCTGAGACTGCGCACCCTCGGGCTTAACATTTCATGTTTCTGCTTGATGGTTGAGATGACCGCTAGGACTGAGCCAACTAACCGTGAGATGTTACCATTTACCCGCCAAATGGCATATAACTTGACTGTGCACCATTTCTTAACCGCCAACGGTTGATGTTGCAACATTGTGCGGGCCTGGCTCATATGTTAAACGATACCCATCGACCCGTGCACAAAGCGTATAACATATGGTATATATGTATGGGACATCGCATATATGTGACCATTGCAACATGTCGGGTCCATAGACTTTGGTTATAATATATATATATATATATATATATATATGTGACGAAGCTTAGACATAAGTCAAGTCATGGGGCAAGTAACATATGCTAAGAAACTTAGTCCTTGGAACATGCGACGAAGTATGGAACATTTGTAAGCATAGTAGATGTTTTCCATATAATTTTGGACCATATAATAATAACCATTGTACCATTGGATCAGTATATACTTTTGAAGATGAATAACCCTTCGGATCACCAAAAGACTCACATTGGCAAGTTGACAAAATAATTCTGAGATATATTGTTGGAACAACAGAATATGGTATATTATATTTCAACAATAATAATGATTTCTTGGTTGGATATACTGACCGTGATTTTGCAAGTAGTATGGATGAGAGGAAGAGTACTTCAGGATATGTCTTCCATCTTGGTTCAAGTGTGATCTCACGTGCATCCAAGAAACAACCCATTGTGATGATCTTATTAGTCGAAGATGATTATGTTTCCGCTGAGTATGTAGCAGCAACAACAATAGCTTGTCAAATAGTTTGATTGTGTAGAGTATTGGATGATTTTCAACAAGTACAAGAAGGACCAACTCTAGTGTATTGCGACAACAACTCAACAATAACTCTATCAAAGAACCATCTCTTTCACTAAAAAAACAAGCATATTGATACTAGATATCATTTCATTAGAGAGCTTGTAAACAATGGAGAAATCTACTCGAAATCTTGTAAATCAAATGACCAATTGGTTGACATATTTACAAAGCTATTGGCAAGAGATGTGTTTGAGTTTCATTGATAGAATTCAGGTGTGGTAAATGCTGAAGCACTTAACGATAGTCATTAAGGGGGAGTGTTAGAATATTATTACTCCCATTAATCAATAGAGTTTTAGAAGATGACCTAGTTAGGTCAAGATTCTTCTGTTGTAGAAAGCTCTAGAAGAGCTAAGTTGTCAAGATAGATTGTGTATTATTAGTAAACCTAGTTGTAGATAGTTCTCCTCTAGATCTTTCTTGAAGAATTATCCTAGGTTTCTCTAGAAGAAATTACATGTGTATTTATATCTCTTTCTTCAAGCAATGCAAGTATTGAAATTTATGAGTTGTAGTTCATTCTTGTAATTTGTTTGTGTGTTTATTCATGAGTTTATATAGCTGTAGGTGTCATTAATTTCTCCCTCTCTCTCTCTCTCTATATATATATATATACAGCCTGAGTGGGCCTAATGGTTAAGAACACGTGTTTCCTCCTAGGAGGTCACAAGTTCAAATCCAGAGGGGGTAGGGCTGGTAAAATCGCTGGGCAAATCCAGAGGGGGTAGGGCTGGTAAAATCGCTGGGCAAATCCAGAGGGGGGTAGGGTATGTATACCTCCGTAATATTTTTTGTTATTAATATTTTTTTAAATGCTATGTGTCAATTTTTATGTTGAACATAGAAGGAATTACACATCTCCTTTATACTAAATTGTAAAAGACATACTAAACTGTAAAAGTAAAAGCCTTGTGTTAAAGAATTTTTATCAGCTACACTAAAGGCTATTCAAATGTCTCTCTGTAATCATTTTTTTATTTTGGGTCATGCATGCAAACAACTATAATAAATCAATAAATCCAAGCATAAACCAGGGAAATGATAATTGAAAATACAGTAAACTTTCAACATTCATTATACTTGAAAGAATGGTATCAAAATATTCAGTGCAGTAGTTGAGTCTGTAACAGTCTTTCTTATGAATTTAGTGAATAATAGTTGCAGTTGTTAGCTTTTGATATCAATTAGTGCATAGTTGTAAAACATAGTTTCTAATGCTTTTCATGAAATGGTTGGTCTTCATGCAGCTTTGGAATTAATGGAAAAAGAGGTGGTGGCAATAGTAGGCCCTCAATTCTCTGACCTTGCTCATGTTGTATCTCATATAGCAAATGAACTTCAAATACCACTTTTGTCCTTTGCTGCCACAGATCCAACTTTGACATCATATGAATACCCTTATTTTATCCGTATGACCCACAGCGATGTTTCTCAGATGGCAGCAATTGCGGATTTTGTGTATGCTTGCGGTTGGAAAGAAGTTGTTGCTGTGTATATAGATGATGACTATGGGAGAAATGGAATTTCTACATTGGGGGATGCTCTGGCAAGTGTGGGAGCTAAGATTACCATCAAGGCAGCTATGACTCCTGGAGTTGGCCGAAGCGAGATGGGTAATGTCTTGGCAAGCTTGAATTCAATGGATACACGAATTTTTGTAGTCCATATGCATTCAGATGCTGGTCTTAAACTTATTTCTGAAGCTAAGGATATTGGAATGTTGAGCACCGGTTATGTCTGGATAGCCACAGATTGGCTATCTTCTGTTTTAGATTCTGGTCTACTTGAAGCAGACGACATGAATTCGCTTCAAGGGTTAATCTGCCTGCGTCCACATACTCCAAATTCAGGACAGCAGCGTGTGTTGAGACAAAGGTGGAAAAATCTACGAACAGCTCATCTGGTTAATGTCTCCTTGAATGCGTTTGGTTTGTATGCCTATGACAGTATCTTGATGATTGCTCATTCTCTCAATGCCTACTTGAACCAAGGAGGAAAGACCTCTTTTGTAGAACAATGTACTCTATCGAGTGCGAGAGGAAGCAAATCAGAACTAACAACACTGAAGGTCTTTGAAGGCGGAGCACAGTTACGAAAGATAATACTACAAGGTAGTTTCAACGGCACTGCAGGTCCCGTTCAGCTAGACAAAAATGGAGACTTGATGGGCTCTACTTTTGAGATTATCAATGTAGCTGGTGCACGCTTCCGCAGTATTGGTTACTGGTCTAATCGAACAGGCTTATCGATTAACCCTCCAGAAAATACAGCTGCCATTAGTGATGATCAATATCATATAAAGCCAAAACTGTCTGATATAATATGGCCTGGTGAAAGCAAAACAATGCCACGGGGTTGGGTCCATGAAAAGCAACTTGTGATTGGTGTGCCTAGAAAGACAGGTTTCAAAGAATTTGTAACAGTGGATGGTAGCGCGGTGAAAGGATTTTGTATTGATGTGTTTATTGCTGCAGTGAAATTGCTTCCTTATATTGTTCGGTACACATTTAAACCTTATGGAACAGGGAATTCTACACCCAATTACGATGATCTCGTAAGGCAGGTCACTTTACAGGTTAGTATGTGTTACACTTTAATGACTAAATTGTTGATATGAAAACGTGTTTCCCCTGGTGATCACCACACAACTATTCTTACTCAGCCTCGGATAATTTATCATGTAGTCTGAAAATAAGTATATGCATGCTACATCAGTGCAGCTATTCACAGTTGACTCCTGCAGAACTTTGATGCAGTCATTGGAGATGTTGCGATTTTGACAAATCGGTGGAAGATTGTGGATTTCACACAGCCTTATGTAGAATCAGGCCTAGTTGTGGTGGTTCCTGTAAGAGAGCTAGATTCCAATGCATGGGCTTTCTTACGTCCATTTACATTAGAGATGTGGTGTACAACTGGTGCATTTTTCCTTATCATAGGAGTTGTTGTATGGATTGTGGAGCATAGAAGTAACCAAGAGTTTCGAGGGCATCCAAAGCAGCAAGTTTGTAATGGTCTCTGGTACGTGCAGTGTCATGCATATGTGTGTAACTTTAATTTGATTTAGATTGTCTTGTGATTGCTCACTTGATATAATTAAGATTGAACTGTAAATATTATATAACACGTGTCGGGCAACCATAACCTTTTGGCATATAATATGCAATAATTTATGCTACGACAACAAAAGTTGGAAATTCCAGGTTTTCAAGATGTCCTCTTTGTGCTAGTGGTATTATGTTATTCCATGAAACTTCTTATTATTGAATTAATGCAAGAAGATTGTCTTTTTTGTTGAACTTCAGTCTGTAAACAGAAGTTAATGAACAAAAAACGAATGAAACACATCACACAACATAGACAAAGAGACGGGGCAATGATATTCTTTATTGCTTCAGCCAATAATGGAAAAAAATGAATTACAATTCTCATAGAAGAACCTCACGGGCTTCTACATTTAAACATAAATTACTCAAGCGTTTTTCAGGCATATGGAAGGCCAAGCGCTTAAGGAACCAACTACAAATGTAACTGATGGGTATGTGTTGTCACAACCCAACAATCTCTACCTTGAAAACAATTTCCTGATACCTTGCCCAATGAATCAAACAACACCTTCCTGCAAGCCAAGAGAAACCAAACACCACCGCAACTTCTCTAACAATACCGGTTGCATGAACATTTCTGCACAGTTTGCTCCAGTATGGACCACTCCACCTCCATTGAATCAACATAACCACAAACTAAATCGCTGCAACCACTATAGGTGATACTCGTGCTTCTTAGATA
Source organism: Picea engelmannii (assembly GCA_009831015.1). NCBI lineage: Eukaryota > Viridiplantae > Streptophyta > Pinopsida > Pinales > Pinaceae > Picea > Picea engelmannii. The sequence goes on along the minus strand of ML781676.1, from coordinate 162,855 downwards.
TCGAAGCACCCATTTCCATGCTTTTTACCTGGTTTTGCCACGTGTCCACTGACAACACCAACTGCATATGAAATATTTGAATATTCTCATCGCAAACATCAACCTTCCTACTAGCATATGATACTTGAGACATATATCTCTTTTCTTCTTCATTACTTAGGACATAAACCTAAAGAAAGCTTACAATGGAAAGCCAAAGGAATATTTACCGGTTTCACATTATTCATACGGAATTTTCTGAGTATCTTCTCCACATACTTCTGATGTGATAACCAAAGCTTACCATCTTTTCCGTTTCCGTGTATTTCCATGCCCAATATTTGTTTTAGCTGCTCCTAGATCCTTCATATCAAACGCCCTAACACTGAGCCACCCTGTTGATCTCAACCATGCTTGTGCTTGCTACAAACAAAACATATAACACCTAGATAATGAATATACCATAAACACAATGGTTCTACTCACTTCTTGTAATACTTGGCTCACCATGAAGGAATCAAACATCTTGTATCATTGCCTGGGTACCTTAGGCCATACAATGATTCCCTGAGTTTGCAAACAAATCTCCCTTTGCGATCTTGAACAACTCCTGATTGTTCTATATACACATCTCTGCTAATGATGATTTGTGGGTAGTAGGATCCCACAATCTGCATCCCCTTAACTCCATCACCATAACTGACAAAGTTGCATCGAATCCGGACAAGCCAACCAAGTGAGCCTTCACCCCTCACCTCTAGGCTAATGTCAATGCTTCATTACATGCAATACATGGGCTCTAAAAACATGAGCTACTAGAAACATGTGCATGAAAAACCACGACTCTTAACCTATCTTCCCCCCCATGACCAAAACCGGCCAAACTTTCCTCAAAGACAGGGTATCTGAGAATACTGCATGATCCCCCTATCACCTAGGTCGTCTAGACTTTACTGATGACATTTCAAACCTGGGGTATGCATGCCTTACCAGGTCTTACAATCATATGCCCATTTACATGTAAGAACTCCACCTCGAACCATGCATTCAAGGAATCCGCCATCGCTTCGAATTCGAGTAAGCCCATTGATACTCCACTTCCATGCTTGACTTGCCACCTCCGACAACCCATCATAATTGTCCATGATCATCTCGTTGAGGAATTCCGTCAAACATTTCGCGTGCATTCTCCAAACTGCCAAACTTGACATACATATCCACAAGAACACTCGTGCAATGGTTTCCCTTGCAAGGAGATGTACTAGTGTTTTCCAATTGTGACTTATCACTATCAACACATTGCATCCAACACTTCCATTGTACCCAACACTTTCATTGTACCCAACACCGCTTATTCTGACATCTTCTCGTCTGTTCAATGGAGAAGACGATCCTCCAGGAGGTCCTCTGGGACTCAATGGCGTTCTTGTACACCACGAACAACATCTTTCTCTCCTCCACAATAAAAAAAAGGTTTTCAGGATAGAGAATGCCGACAACATGCCTACTCCATTGTTCCCATTACCGTTCTCCTCCGCGGTCGCCATAGAGCATGGGCAATGCCTTTTGCTTTTGACAAATTAACTCTCGGGGAATTACCATGGGCCAAACACCCACTGCCCAGTGTTAAAATGAGCAGCATCAGGAGACATTCGCCAATGAGAGGCCTTAAGTGGCCACCCTGAAGCTAGCCAGGGAGATTTGGAGAATCGACCAGTCTTGTGAGTCATGGAAAGAGTCAAGGTGAACGTACAAACCTTGTGAGCCAAGTCAATAGTTAGGACGAAGGAGATGCTGTAAGAAACCTTGTGAGCCTAGTGCAAGAGTTAAGGTGAATGTACAAACCTTGTGAGCCTAGTGAGCCTAGTGCAAGAGCCAAGGCAGAGTTTGGAAAGAGTCAGGACGAACGTACAAGTCCTGTGAGCTAGACTGACATGTGGGATGACCTCTTGGTATTTGCTGTGAACTTCTAGGAGTTGGCCACTCTTAGTCTCACTTTAGCTTATGACCAAGTAGGAGAGTCAAATGACCACATAGTATAAAAGATATTTCCTCTATTGATGTAATGATGCAGTTATGAGCAGGTGAGGACCATGTAGATTGAGAGAATTACAAGATGTGCTTGCTAATGTTGTAATTAGTCCAAGAGACTAAGGTTAAAATGTTAATGGAGAATTAAAAGGCTAAAAGCCTAAGTTGTAATGTTATGTTATTATAAAATGTCATTAAGAAAAGAGGGGCGAATTTTATGCCTAGACATAACAACTTAAAGTGATAACCCCTTGGGGTTTCTAGAAGCTTGCCTAAATCAAATGAAAGGACAAGGCTTGGCTTGTAGAAGTTCGACTTAACCTAAGAAGATAAGATTCTTTTAGAAGTTGGACTTAACCCAACTTGAAATCAAATCTGGATGTTTCTAGAAGGATGAGATAAACCATAAAAGGAAAATAGAGTATCATTCGCCACACACAGTTCATACACAGTTCAGATCTGCAATAGCATACAATTCAGATCCATAGCATACAAGATCAGATCTACAACATACAGTTCAGATCCATAGCATACAAGATCAGGTCTACAACATACAAGATCATATCTACAACATACAAGATCAGATCTACAACATACAATTCAGATCCACAACATACAAGATCAAATCTACAACATACAAGATCAGATCTACAACATACAATTCAAATCCACAACATACAAGATCAAATCTACAACATACACGATCATATCTACAGTATTCAAGTTCAGATTTGCAATATTCAAGTTTAGATCTATAGTATTCTCCATATCTGCAAGAAGCACAAGTGTAAAAGTCTCTAGCCGTCCTCGCTCTTTGATATTTATACTGTAACACCCTATTTAGTGTTTATACCTACAAGCTCATTAATCAATAAGAGGAAAGATCTATGTTGGGGTTTTCTCCCTTATTGGGTTTCCCCAAGGTGAATCTTTGTGTCCTATTGTGATCTTGTTTATTACGCTGCTCTTGTCTATTCAATTCTTCAGTATATTGTGGTTTAAAGATTTAATGTGTTGAAAAAGAAGTTAAAGATCTCTTCTATATGAATCAAGCTTAAAATTTAACATGGTATCAGAGCTTTGGGTGTAAAGAGTTTAGTTTTGCAGTGCTTGAGACCACACAGGTCCAGGAAGCAGCTTGATTCAGATCTACGTAAGTCAGTTTACAAAGATGGCATCCTCTTCTATCTCAGTTTGAGTTGAAGATAGGCTAGAGGGAGCTTCAAACTTCAATGTTTGGAATCTCAGGGTTATGAACATCTTACAGGAACACAAGCTAGATCAATTTGTAACTTCAGTTGTAGAAGAGCCTACTTCAAATGCAAGAAGAGCAGCCTTTAGGAGGAACCAAGCGAAAGCAAAGAGGATAATCTTTGATTCAGTAAAGGACAATATTATGTCGGTAATGACTCCTCTTATGATAGCAAAGGAATGCATGGATACTTTGATCAATCTTTATGAGAAGAAGGCTCCTAGCCAGAAGAGAACTTTGAAACACAAGCTCAAATATTTGAAGATGGAAAAGGGAGAATCGGTTGCATCCTTCTGTTCAAAGATAACACAGATTCGTGATCAGCTATTAGTTCCTGGGGTTACAATAGATGATGATGACCTTGTCCAAGCCATCTTTGATGGGCTTCCTCCATCTTGGGAAACCTTCCTCTCAAACGTAAGTGGTAGAGAGATTCAACCTACCTTTGAATGCTTATGGCATGATTGTCTTCAAGAAGAAAGTCGAATGGCTACTGAAGTGATCCACCTAAAGAAGAACATTTTGCCCTAGCTGCGAAATTTAAGGGAAGAAGGAGATCTTCCTCTCAGAAGGGCTTCCAAAAGAATTTTCAGAAGGAGAACGCTGAAGGAGCTTTCAGAGGTAAGGGTTTTGATATTTCAAAAGTAAAGTGTTATAATTGTAACAAAATGGGGCACTTTGCTAGAGATTGCAGGTCAAAGAAGAAAGGAAATTATAAGAAAGGGAAGCATCATGCTTCCACTGCTGAAGATGAAGAGTCTAAGAAAAGTCAAAAGGGGTTTCCTAGTGAAAAGGAGAAAAGGAAGGAATATTACTTGGTATCAGCTCTATCAGGTTCATTGACTACTGGACGAGATACTTGGCTAGTGGATAGTGGCGCATCCAAACATATGACAGGGTACAAGGATATTTTCTCTGAGTTCAAGAAAAGGACTTTTTCAGATCAAGTAGAGCTTGGAGATGATAGAAGCTATGAGATCAAAGGAATTGATTCTATCTCCTTTCAATTAGAGTCTGGATCCATCTTTCATGTTGATGGGATCTTATATGTCCCAAGATTAAAGAAGAATCTCCTATCCGTAGCAATTCTTGAAGGTAAAGGTTATATAGTAACCTTCATGGAGAGGAAAGCGTTACTTTGGCCCAAGGATGGTCATATGAGTTCAACAGAGATTATCGGGGTGCGAGAAGGGGAACTTTATAAAGTCCCAGGTCATTCTATACAAGCGCTTTCTCATGATACAACTAGCTCCAGCGAATTATGGCATAGAAGATTCAGCCACTTGCACTACAAAGCGCTTCCAGATCTACAATCAATGATAAGTGGTATGCCTCCCATTCCTTCTGATAAAAATGAAGTATGCAAAGGTTGTTTGCTCGGAAAGAATACAAAGAAGTCTTTTTCTAGTAGCGATAGTAGAGCTAAAGGAATCTTAGATCTTGTGCATTCTGATATTTGTGGACCTATGTCATCTCCATCATTAAGTGGTTTTCTATACTATGTAATCTTTATCGATGATTTTTCTAGAAAGTGTTGGATTTATTTTCTTAAGGCCAAAAGTGAAACCTTTGAGAAGTTTAAGGAATTTAAGGCACTTATAGAAAACCAGACAGGCAAACAGATAATGGGGGGGGGGAGTTTGAATCACATTCTTTTGAAGACTTTTGTAAAGAAGCAGGAATCAAAAGACAGTTGACAGTTCCCTATAATCCTCACCAAAATGGTGTTGCTGAGAGAAAGAATAGGACTATTTGTGAAGCGGCCAAAGCCATGATGTTTGACCAAGATTTACCCAACTCCCGTTGGGCAGAAGCAACAACTACTGCTGTATATGTACAAAATAAGTGTCCTCATACAATTTTGAAAGATAAAACCCCCGAAGAAGTATTTATAGGAATAAAACCAGAAGTTGGACATCTTAGAATTTTCGACTGCCCTGTCTACATACATGTACCTAAAAGAGAACCAAAATGGAGCCCTCAGGAAAGAAAGGGACCTTTGTAGGGTACAACGAAAGTTCTAAAACCTACATAATCTACATTCTAGGTCAAAGACAAATATAAGTAAGTCGAGATGTCACTTTTCATGAAGAATCTGCCTTAAAAAAATCTAGAGAACTTCAGTTAGACACTGAAACTGAAAAGCCAGCTTCCCCTTCAATCGAGAGTTCAGATTCAAACACTCAGAGGGAGGAAACTCATGAAAGTCCAATGAATGTACCTCTAGAACCTGTCGATACATTAGAACGATCTCTTGAAGAACCTCCTATCAAGAGAAAACCAACTTGGTTCAAAGAGATCATGCAAGAAGTAGAAAAGATTGCGGCCCCTAAGGGAACCTTCAGAGAAAGTAAAAGGCCTCATAGGTTTTGTGTCTATGTTGCCTTGGTAAGTAGCATCAGTGATTCTGAACCCACCTTATTTGAAGAAGCTGACAAGTTGCAGGTTTGGAAAGACGCTATGCTTGAAGAATACATGTCCATTATGAAGAACAATGTTTGGGAAATTGTACCCAGACCAAAGAATAAATCGGTAGTCTCCTCCAAATGGATATACAAGATAAAGCATGCAACCGATGGTAGTATTGAAAAGTACAAAGCCATATTTGTTGCCAGAGGTTTCTCACAAAAGGAAGGTATAGACTACGATGAGACATTCGCTCCAGTGGCCAGGTATACTTCCATTCGAACAATCATTTCTTTGGCTTCTGTACTTGGTTGGAAATTGCATCAAATGGATGTAAAAACAACTTTCTAAATGGCAAAGTAGAACAAGAAGTCTTTGTGGAACACACTGAAGGGTTTGTATTGCATAAAAGGGATTCTCATGTATGTAAGCTAAGAAAAGCGTTATATGGTCTTAAACAAGCTCCTAGAGTATGGTACGAAAGAATTGATGATTTCTTGAAAGGCTTGGGTTTTCTTAAAAGTGATGCTGATGCTAACTTGTATTTTAAAGTTACCGAGAACCAACCTATTATATTAGTGCTTTTATGTGGATGACCTCTTCCTTACCTGGGATGAAGGTCTGATAGCTTGGTGTAAGAGGGAACTCACCTCAGAATTTGAAATGTAAGATTTGGGGTTAATGCATTGCTTCCTTGGTTTTGAAGTCTGGCAAAGACAGGATGAAGTCTTCTTGGCACAAGGAAAGTATACAATGGATGTACTGAAAAGGTTTGGAATGTTGGAATGCAAAGCTATGACAACCCCCATGATTACAAACTTAAGGACGCTGCATGATTTAGACCCATGATCAGACTTGGTAGTGTTAGAATATAGAAGATGGTGTGCTCGTTTTACCATTGACGATACCTTCGTCACCCAACCATAGGCCGAAGCCTCCCTCCGAGCACCTTAACCTTGACTGAGAATTCCTCCGGAAGCAAACCCTAGCCAAGAGATATTCAAGCCAATACTGAAAACTTGCTGCTGCTGCAACTGCACCAACAACTCTCCTCCAAACCTGCACACAAGACTGCAACTGCAGTGCACACCAACTGGGAAACTGCAATTCTGAGAGTGCTACAAATGAGAACCGGCGCCCTGTATTTATAGTAGTCTTGCCAGTTTTGCTGGGGCCGACTTCTCCTTCTGGATATGTGTCTGTTCAGTATATTATTATTATTTCTGGCCGACTTCTTCTCTTGGAGGCTAATAGCCTAATATAAATTATCTTCTTGCGCTGACAAGGCTTCTAGGGTTAGTAGCCAGCTTATTAGGGTTTCTCTTGCTTCCCGGAGTCTTCTATTCTTGTCAGGTTCACACGTGGAGGTAAATACCTCCCACAGCTACCATAATATTAACACTCCCTCCTAGCTAGAGAGGTATTTATAGGTAATGGACTTGAGCACAAAAACATACCATTTACCCGGTAGCATCAATATAGTCATCTAGACTACTTCATGACTAGATCATGAGCATCACCATCACCATCAACTGCATCAACTCTCTAAACCATACTTCATCTGGGTAATTAGATATGATGCTAGATAAGTCACTCTCACCATAGAGTGATACAAGAGGAGTAAAGGTTCTGAACTGTTTTTCGTCTGGAAAATCTCTGTTCATCATCCATCTGGATGATCATTATCTCCAATAAATTGCTGATAGTCTTCGAGGCAATTAGAACAAGGATAGAGCACAACTGTGTCTATTCATAGTAGTACATAACTACAATCCAATGGTTCACTACCACATCAAGTAACACACAAGTACTTGATCAACAACGTATGGTTGCAAACAGTGAAACATATTCACCACAGTAGTCCTCATCT
>ML781676.1:101411-115458 GCA_009831015.1 Picea engelmannii | reverse complement strand
TCACCTCTATGAAGTTGTTGGGATAGCTTCAAGGACGAATGTACCCTCATCTTCGCTTACACTTCACTAGCATTCTTTGTCCCTCTTCCTCATTCTTTCAGATTCGGTTTTTGGTATCTAACATGCTTAGATTGGTCACTTAATAAATACAATTTTCTGGTTTTTGTATGCACAAAATTTCTGCCTAAAAACAAGAATTTCATAACTTTGTTGAGTGTGTTGCAGCTCAAATCAACAAGCAATAGCTTGCTGATTTTTGCAGGTTCTTACCAGGACAAGAGGGCATGTTGCCCAATTTTTATACACAACACACCCTCAGAACAACTCCTTGAAGTGGTAACAATTTTTCATCTTTCTTTCCTCTCTAAAATACTGTAAATGCAAGCCCGAAGGAGTTGTACCCAAGTGGCTTTCTCTCCTTTCCTTCAGTCTTTACTTTGCAAACTTAGCTAGATTAGTCGTGATTTCTACATGCATGCTTAAAGCTAAAGTAATCTATAGTAGATCTCACACTTAACACATGCTAGCTTAGAGACCGTGGTGGCTTAGATTAGATCTTTATTTTCCGTTGCATGCAAGTTTCATTTTCTCTAATCTTTATCTTACACATGCGCATGCTAACACTGGTTTCATAAAGGCATAAAGTAATCATCTTTTACAATTCTGCAAGTTACTTTTGGTTCTTACACTTCACATGTGCAATCCAATAAACTAAGAATTCAATCATTAATTCCGGTTTGGGTTCCCAAGGCCTCTCCGGAAATTAAAATTTTAACTTGCAATCCATTTGTTTAAAGGCATCAACCTTCTTATCTTTCAGTTTCAGTATTTTAGCAATCTTTTGTTGAGCAAGCGACAAGCACTCAATCGCACTTCACAATATTTAGCTCATAGGTTTAAAATTTATAAATTAGACTTAATAAGACACCATAACTCGCCATCTTTGCCATTTAAAAACTGGGGTTTTGAGGAAAGCCATGGAAAGTTTTCCGGAGTACTCGGCCTCAGGGTTGACCTGTGAATCTAGGGTAGGCCTCGTTGCCTCACTTCTTGAGCATCCAACAACCACTTGGTAATAGGGGTAGGAGAGTTTTTGGGTTGACACCTAGATAGGGTTAAAATCAATCTCACACTTAATCACTTAATTTAATTTTCAATCTACAACATCGACAATACAATTACACACTTGCAAGCTCACTGATCTCACTGTCTTTCAATTTACATTCATATGCAAGCTATCTTTGATGTGTTGTAGAAATAATATCTAAGTGGTTAAATCTTTCATTGAGAATATTTTGCTTTCCACGTTTTTCATCTATCCTTAATTCTTGTACTTGTGGTGTGATCCTTCAGAAGTGCGCATCCACCTGGAGGCATTCTCTTGATTGGGTCTTGAGTGGTTTGTGTCTCTTGGCCATTGAAAAGCAGTCCAACAAAAGTCTATCTGTTGTGAGCATGCTTGGCTTGAGGTGTTGATGGTTGTTCATCTTTGAATATCTTCTTTTCTGCACATTTCAAGCACTTGTTAATATTTTGTATCCAGTCTTAATCTGTATATCTTAGATATTCTTTTGTATCTAATTGTATCTATCCTTTTGTAATCTTTTGTAACTTGTAATTATCTTGTAATGAATATCCCCCTAACCTAGTTGACCCCATTGCCCAATCTTAGGCACTAGTCTTAGTTGCCCTAGGAAAAGGTCCGACTCTCATACTTAGATAGTTGCATCTTGCATGTGCTGATTGACATCATAGGCTAGATTCCCCCTGACCTTTTAACCAATTAAAATCAACTCCTAGAACATTAAATTCTTAATCTCATCTAGTAACTAGGGTCTACTCCCCTTGGCTTCCCTAGGAGTTAGCCTAGACGGAAGAGGTTCAAGTCAAAGTGACAGCGTGGACTTTGAACCTAGGCATTGTGCCTCCGAGGACACACTAAGTGACTTAGCTCACGTTTGCAAGTGTGTATAAGGACGTCAACAGGTCCAACGTATCAAAATGGGACAATGCATCATTTTTTAAAACATGTTACTGATGGAGGTGGAATGGTCCATATTGGAGCAAATCGTGAAGACATGTTCACATAACCAGTACTGTTAGAGAAGCTGCAGAGCTGCGATGGTGTTTGGCTTCTCTTGGCTCGCAAAAGAGGTGATGAATGGGCTTGGGCAAGGTATCAGGTAAATTATTGTCAAGGTGGAGATTGTTAAATTGTGACAACAAATTAAAAGAAATTGTAAATACTAAAATTTACCTTTGTAAATATTTAATGGTGTTGGTTTACAAAACCGGTGGAAGTTTATATAACGGGTGGTAGTTCTTATAACTACGTAAATGGTTCCAAGATAGATATAAATCTATGAAGCCCGAGAAATGTACTGCGCTGGGGGGTAAGCTTAATAGAGATATCAATACCTTTCCGCATGGATGTTTCCTCTACACATTGTTAGGGTTTTACGATGTAAATCTCGTGTGTTATTTGAGTGATTGTTTTGTCTCTATTGTTATATTTCTTGCATTTAATTATTGTTTCAGGATCTAAATCCCAACAAAGTTTGCAAATGTAATGGAAAACTGGGAATCTCGGTCATTCAAACCACACAATATACCTTGTTTGGAAAGAGTGAGGATCTCATTCATTCAAACTACATGATATACCTTTGTTACAAGAGTTGACAATATATGCTATAGCTACATTTGAAGTAGTATATTTTACATGTATAAAATGAAATGGCTTACCACAGTGCAATATTGTTTCATACAGGTTCGCTTTCTCTACGATGTTCTCTATGCATGGTGAGTAATTCTTCTCGTCTTTTCTGCTCTTGAGGGCTTTTAGCTTCCCCTGCAAACACATTAGTTTTTTTTATACTTTATAGGGATTGATCTGCTTAAAATGTATGAAACTTATCAAGATTTAGTGAAAATGATGAAGCTTCACTATGTTAGCATTAATGGAAAGGTATTTGTCGAAATAAATTTAGGGGCCATGTTATTGTAAGCATCTAAAATAAGTTGTGTTAACAAGTTTGTGAAAAAGCAATCAAATATGATGCAAATATATTTGGCATTGGTGCAGGGAAAACTGGGAGCATGCTTGGACGAGCAGTGGTTATCATATGGTTATTTGTGGTCTTAATTATTAAGTCAAGTTACACTGCAAATCTATCAGCAATCCTCACAGCGCAGCAGCTTTCACCAACAATTCAAGGAATTGATAGTTTAGTAAGAAGTAATTCACCAATAGGATATCAAACAGGATCATTTGTTAGAAACTATCTACCAGAACAGTTCAATATAGCCAAATCCAGATTAGTTCCTTTAGATTCGCCCGAGAGGTATGCTAGAGCATTGACTCTGGGACCAAACAAAGGAGGTGTAGCAGCAGTTGTGGACGAACTTCCCTACATCCATTTGTTTTTATCCAAGCACTGTGGATTTAGAATTGTGGGTGGAGAATTTACCAAAAGAGAATGGGGATTTGTAAGTGTCCTTTCTCTAACCTTTGTTTTGTCATCTTATTCTTCTTTATTGAACTATGAAAATTGTGATAAGAACTCTGTTGGCATCAACAGGTTTTTCCAAAGAACTCCCCGTTCACAGCGGACATGTCCACAGCTATCCTGTCCCTCTCTGAGAGTGGAGAACTTCAGAGAATTCATGATAAGTCGTTGAAAATTGATTCATGTGAGACACCGAGCAGTCAAGTCGACTCCAATAAGTTTGGCCTGAAGATTTTCTGGGGCCTTTTCTTAGTGACTGGAATTGTGTGTTTTTTAGCCTTGCTTATATTTTTCTGTCGCATGATATGCCTGTTCTGTCGTTATGCGCACAGAGGTATTGAGGATTACAAGCATCCTTCCCATGCCTTAAGCTCTAGTGCAAGGTTTCTGAAATTATTTGCCAGATTTATTGATGAAAGGGAGGATGATGAAAGGAAAGAGAGGCTCAAGAGAAAGCGAACAGAGAAGAAAATGGATCTGAAGTCCGATATGTGTCAACCTGAACCCTTTACGTCCCTTAGTCAAACCTTTTCTGTTGATCATGCCATTTCCCCTCTTTAGTTCTGTACTTCCAACTGCACTATTTCAGTTACAGGCTTGGGTAACATTTGTGAATGCAAGGATTGATATCTATTGTTGAAAGGGTGCAGTTTGTCACTGTCAGCTGGAAAGCCTTCACATGTGAATTATCTTGGGGATGAGAGGTTTATCTGAAAGGAGGGAAGCTTAAAGAATATAGTCTGAATATCAAGAGTGAGTGTGAAAGTCTGCTCTCTGAATTTGAGATGCTCTTTTAAATGTAATTGTAAGTTGTTATTTCTCCTTACAAAACCTATCTTTGTCTGTGCTTTTCTTGACGCTAAACTTTTAGAAATTCATAGTTTTCTCAGAATAGGGGCAAAATGGCACGCCTTTGACTGAGTAGCTTTGTAAGCCTATCACAGTGGAATAATTAACAGAAATTAATTATGGTCTAACTAGCATTATAAAGACCTCATGCCTCTAAAATCCAAATAATTACAGTTTTAGATTATAAATTAATGCAATAATGCTACAAAGTATACTGTACAAGAAAAGTAATGTAATAATGACCAGGATACTGAAATGAATAAATGTTTAAAGCTACAAAACTTGTACATCCACTAGCTAACAGATCCTGGTTATGTTCATTGTCTTGTTCTGACTTCTTGGAAAACGATATGGCCATGATCAATGCTGATAACTTGTTATCATGAGGTAATGGTTGATGTATAACAACCCTTGAGAGAAGTTGAACAAGTAATAATGTGATTTCTCTACCTCTACTGTGTACTCTTTGCCAAGAGCAGGCGTGGTCACTCGTCTACAAAGGCCTCTTGAGCTCGTAGTACCTGACTAGACTAGCTCACATTAGTAAGCTATCAAACTGTGTAGATTGTCTAACTCCACCACCTTTAGCCTCATATTGAATATATGAGGCACAAATTAAGAGATGGAAAGTACAATTTGTGAAGCTCATTGATATGTGAGTAGAGTGAGTCTACGAAGAACAAAATTTTTCTCCTAAATGAAGTCACGTTTCAATTTTGATAGCGTACTATGTGAATTGAGACTGTGTTTCAAGATGGAGCATCCCTTAACAACACATCTTTCTAGATAATAGAAGCATATAAAGTGCCTCTGCTTTCAGGGATTTTGAAAATAAGTGCAGAAGAAAATTTTTGTATGCACAAAAGGGACAAGGGGAAGGATTTATGTTCATCCTGGTTAACTGGGAGCCCATTGCTAAACCTTTGTGAATCAGAGACCATGCAAGAAAAACCTTCTTCAATTCTATTCGGGCTTTACAAAAGGGCTTTTCAAACCTTTTGTAGTCAAGGCAACTACATCAACTGCTTTAAATTGAAACTCTAATGATTGTTGTTCTTGTATTCTATAAGAATGTCTGTAGTCATCTGATTCATAAGCATCGAAGGGTGAGAGCCTGGTTGGGGCCCTAGAAGAGTTCTGAACTTATTCTCTCCACCATTTGGTTGTTTAACCCCTGCTAAGCTTAAAGCTGAGGCGATTAATTCTTGATGTTTTTATAACAATTCTGTTAGGGCTACAGAGATTGGATTTTTGTTTGAGATCCTCTTATGATGACCATTCCCTCCTCAAGGAGTCTTATATACCCTTTTGTAACAGCATTATTGTATAATTTGTATTGAACTAACGCAGTGTCAGGAAGAAGTTTGCTATTTTTGCATGAACAACCACTTACTAGGCATTTTTGCTTCATCAGCTTTGCACACTACCATTCTTGTGTGGTTCCGTACAAAGTGTGCACCATACTTCAGATACTTTCATTCTCTGGTTCGCCCTTTATTTTTTGACCTTCCAGGCCAAAGTAATCATTTGCTAAGCCATCTCTCCCAATATCTCTTCCTCGAAGGTTTCTCCTTCCTTTTGTGGTTCGATCATATCGGTGTCCTAAAATCATTAAAAGTTTGTCACTTACTTGGGTCATGAAATCCATCCAAACACGAGAATCCTCCAAACCTTGGAGAGATACAATTTTCAATGTGTTCTCATTTAGGGTAATATCCATGCAATATTTATGCAAATACATCAATCCTTCCCAAAATTCCTCAACAGTCTCTTTCTTCTTGTTGCTTCAATTTTAAAATATCCTCCTTTGGGTTCCACTATTTACAATACGATTCATATTTTTGAAAGAAAATGTTCTTCGTCTGGTGCCAAGAAGTAATAGAATTGGTACTCCATCACTGAAACCATTTAAGCACAAAATCTTTGAGTATAGCAGGAAATAATTTCAATCGTTTTGGTTTTTCTGTATAATCTACTCCTTGTTAAAGATAACGTCTGCTTCTTCTGCAACACATATTGAGACTGGGGAAGTTACATGACTGATGCCGTTTCACAGCCTCTCTGTATGAGAATTGAAACAATCAGTCTCATGTATTACATTTTGTTCTCTCGATCATTTCGGACATGCCAGATTAGACTTCAGGTGTGGACAGTGGAGTTTTTACCCGTTCGGGGCTTCTCCACTCTAATTCCAGTGTCCCTTTTATGCACTGCTGTTTGTTTTTTCTGTATTTATTTGATGGGTTGTTTTTAGCGTAGATTTCTGCAAATTCTGCATTTATGTTTTATGTTTTATGTGTTCGTCCGGAAAAGTGGAAACAGAAAAACATATCATTTTAGAATGTGAGGCCCTCAAAGACAGCAGGAAAAATTATGCAGGTATTCTGGCAGCTAGTTCTTGGGATAATGTATTCAGCAAAGAGTTTGTTGAGAAGCTGGGAGCGATTATTGTAAAACTTCACAGGAAAAGGGCCAAACACAAAAGGCAGATGGAAAAACAATCTGTCCCATAGACTATTTTTAGCCTCGTGGACGTTAAAAATTCATTCTTTCTTTCTTTCTTTCCAAAATATGTCAAATTCAAACAAATGGGAACATGAACACGATCTTTCCTTTCTCATTCTGTATAACATGGGTAAGTAGGCAAAATAAATTTGCCTTTGTAACGTGATCAGTAGCTAGTGTTCCAGCCATGTAGCATATGCTTGGCACCATATTACCTCTACCCAAATTTTGTTAACAACTTTTAGTTTATTTGCATTGACACGTCAGTCATTTTTAACCAAGAAACACGTGGCAATGCCAGCTCACCGATGTTTATAAAATGTCGAAAGAAACCCCGACTCTTAGTCTGTTTTCTCTAGTCTAATATGGAAAGTTTGTACAGGCTGCTTTGAGCTCAATTGAAGTAGCCAGAGGGACTTCTCGTGGGCTTATAAATGGCGAGACACATGTCGTTTTGAATTCTTGCAAGTGTATATATACCTTGGGATAAATGGTTAGTATATAGTTTTTTTATTTTGGTGGTATTTTTTTGACGGAGATTTGATTTTATTTTCATCGGAAAATTATGATTTATGTGAATTTGCAATTTCGGTGTTATTAAAATTGCAATTTACAATAATATGTTATTTCCTAATAAAGAAATTATAATTTCAAAAACTAATATATATATATATATATATATATATATATATATATATATATATATATATATAAAAAGAAACTTGTGTTAACTTGTTCATAAAAAAGTGGGGAGTTTTTTTCTCATTAATTTGTAAGTTTACAGTGGTATTTGAATTTCTACCAAGTTGAATTTTCAGTTTTAAGGTTGATGTACTTTGTTTAATTTTTATTTAGTGTTCACTTGTTAATAAAAAAGTTGGGAGTTTTTTTCTGATTAATTTGATATTTGAATTTCTACTTAAGTTGAATATTCAGTTTTAAGGTTGATGTACTTTGTTTAATTTTTATTTAGACTTTGTTTATGTGAAAATTTATAATACTAATTCAAATGTAAAGTTCATGCGACTTTTAAGATAAATTTAATAAAAATTTCATTCTTAATTTTTGAAATCTTCTTTACACTGTTAAAGGTTTTTATCATTAGTATATAATGTCTGAAATTTTCAGTGTAATGTTTATATTTTTAAGATAAATTTAATAGAGATTTGTGTGTAATGTTTATAATTTAAAGATAAATTTAATAGAAATTTCAAGATTCATAATATGTTGTAAGTTTTGCTCAATGTCTGAAATCTTATTTGTAGTGTTTATACTATTATTATTCTTAACTCAATGTTTATAATCTTATCATTTTTAACTCCGAATTCAAGGATGGTGTATATTCCTAGTGATAAGCCCTCCCACCTTATGAACACTCTTTGTTTGTTTTCAAAAGTTTCATATGATTTATCTAAACTTATAACAATGTATTAAAAAATGGACATAAATGACCATAAAGTGCTAAGAGAACATGAATCTTAAATTCAATGCTAAATTTGGAAATTTATTAGACCATGTTAATTTAGTGCTTCACATGCATAATTTCCCCCAACCAAAATAAAAGTTGTTTCCTTACAATCTAACCTATGCCAAATGATAACCCAAGACAAATTTTGTTTATATCAAATTTGTATTATTATATCATACACAATTTTCACAAGCTACAATCCTAGTGATATGAGTGCAACCATTAGCATATGAGGCATAACTTCATGTGTGCTAGAAAGCACCTATACTTTGCATTGACCTCCCCAAACCATGGTAACCCTTACACCCCAACACCGAGGTGCACAATGCCCCTCACAGTGCCTTGTTGCTATTGGCAGACATGGTCAAGGGGCATTTCCTCAAAACCTTGAGAGTTTTGGGGGCATTGCTTCTTTGACATCAAATTTTCATTACTACATCATACACAATTTTTATAGGCTACAATCCAAATGATATGAACACAACCATTGGGATTTGATGCATAACCTCGTGCATTCTAGAAAGCAACCATCCTCCACGTCGGCCTCCCCCAACCATGGCAATCCTTAAACCCCAACGTCGAGGTGCACAATGTCCTTGGTAGCCTTCCACTGCCACTAGCGGACATGGTCAAGGGACATTGCCCCATAACCTCGACAACAATGTTTGGGGCATTGCTCCATCAACATTAATTTTGCAATATTGCATCAAGCACAATTTTCACAAGCCACAATCTAAGCGATCTGAGAGCAACCATTGACATTTGATGCATAACCCCATGCATGCTGTAAAACACCCATGCTCCACGACAACCTCCCCTAACCATGACAACCCTTGCACTCCAACAATGAGGCACAAATCGAACCTAGTACCATCTCATGACAATCAATAGACATGGTTGAGGGGCATTGCCCCAAAACCTCAATATTTTTTGGCACATATAATACCATGCATTCACTTCAAGTCCCAACTCTCACACACTTCAACACCTTGAGCACACACACTTGGAATCTAACATGCACTC
This sequence comes from Picea engelmannii, assembly GCA_009831015.1. Taxonomy (NCBI): domain Eukaryota; kingdom Viridiplantae; phylum Streptophyta; class Pinopsida; order Pinales; family Pinaceae; genus Picea; species Picea engelmannii. Next base: position 106,107 of record ML781676.1, on the reverse strand, counting down.
TCAATGTCTAGTGTAAACCCCATGAATGGCATTCGTTACCAAGACCATTCTAGACACAATCATTTCTATGCACCAATACTTGTTTGTTGACAACAATGCATGACACTCCAAGAAGACAAACAATCATTGACTATTATAGAAATGAATTGCCATCAACAATTGAACACACATTCTTCTATCTTAAATGCATTTCTATGAATAATATGCATGATATAAAGCATAGAAATATAACATTTTTATTCTCTTTCACAAAGCAATGTAAAAACATTTACATAATAATACAAATACTATTGTCTTCACACCAATTTTGTCCCTATTACATTTTATCATTTGTTTGATTTTTATACACAATTTATATCCATGATTTAATCAATACAAATTTGTTTAAATTGCTTTATAATTTATATTCTTAAAAATCAAATAACCAAAATTATATATATAGATGTAACCCAATAATGAAATAGATATAAAACCATTCTATAAAAAAATATTATCAATACATAACTTACATATACATATAAACCTTTTTTTTATTTTTTATAAAACTTTGAAACAATGTTTTTCAACTTTGGTTGTACTTCATTGGAAGTGTTTATGTGTTCATAATTTAGAATCAAAACCAACATGAGAGCTCAACATTTAACGAGGTACCAAAGCAAATAAAGAAGGTATGAGAAGGAAATGAGTGGGTGGAGGCGACTCTACAGTAGGGTTTTTCTACGATTTAGATAGGCTGTGTCAGAGAAAAATGGAGAAAAATGGAAGTTTTCGTTGATGGACCTCTATGTTGGCGCTCTTCGCAGTAGGGTTATTCTCTGTGGGTGCCCTTTGCGGTAGGGTTTTCCACTCAAACATAGTGACTTTCTACCACCGCCCCCACTGCTCCCAACCCTATTCTCCACTGGGACACACTCTACATGCTCTACGACAACATTTTATCCATCCAGATAACTCCATGACCTCAACTGTCGGTGGTTCCAACTTCGTCAATGTCCCAGCAAATCCATTCAATAGTTCATTGTCATCTTTACTAAACTCGGGATTCAATTACATATTCAAGACTCTGACCAATGGCAGATTCAAAGGAGATGACTATGGAAGAAGAGGTATAATTGGTGAATTATTCAGACGATGTTCTGTCTGAAGACCAAGTCTTCTGCTCTCTGCCAAGTGTGTCATCTCTTGTGGATACTATGTATCAATCATCAGAGAAAGACGAAACCACTTCTCCATACTTCAGACAAAGCAAAGATAAGGATTTTTCGCGTCCACGGTTAAATGCCATGAGTAGTGATAAGACTGGTGTTACAAATCCCAATCTTTCCAGATTTCGGACTGTTATAAGGGCCCTTCTGAACAAGCCATGACTTTGGGTGTACTGTCTCGTGTTGATTCTGCTAGTTTAGGAAAACGAACACCCTCCTACGTGCTCAAACCCTTTAGACCTTACTGTGGAAGGTGACGTTGAAGAAGTGGCGAAGGAATAGGTGGTTCACTTCCTCAAGGAAGGTTTTAGGTTCATTGGTTCAAGTATTGACTTGATTCACTTGGAGGGAGGGAAGTGCATAGAGGACATTGATCAAAGGAAGCGGAAACAACGTAAGGTCATTAGAAGCAGAGGAGGGGAGGTGTCCTTAGTTGTTGGGGAAGACATTGCAGTTAACCAAATTCTTGATCTTTCAGGATACACTTTTGTGGGGAATTTTGTCGACGGGAGGGTAGGGATGGATTTCCCTTTGAGATGGGAGGGTAGGGATGGATTGCCCTTTGAGATGGATAGAGGAAAACTGGGGTCTAGGTTTAGGCTATGCACCACCAACTCACCTATTAACATCACCTATTAACAAGACACCGACTTGGTTTTGTTTTTAGCAAGGAAGAAGATGTGGTTTGTGTATTAAAAGAAGTTTGATTTATGGATAGGTCATACCTGCCCATAAAACACTAGCACTCTCTTTTTGATGCCAGGGAAGAGACCATGTCAAGCACCCCGACGTGGATAAAACTTCTAGGGCTCCCCATGGAATTCTAGACTGTCCAATATTTATGTGCAATATACAACCTCAGGGTCTTCACTCACTAAACCTATGACATAGCTCCTCCTGTGTTCGTGGGATATTAAAGAGTACCCCTAATTTCAATAGATATGGATAAATACCTCCCAAAATTATTTTGTTGAAACCCCCTCCTAATACATATTTCCAATAAAATAAACCCCTATTTTAACTAGATACCCCTTTTTATACTCCCTAATACCTATAAACCCCTTGAGCCCCCACATCCCCCCCAATACCTACAATATATTGAATTTGTTTTCACAATTAAAAAAACCCCTTTATGAATGAACGTGATAAGATATTGGTCAACAAGGTGAAGCCCCCATGTTGACAACCAACTTGGAAAAACTATTCTCATGGATGATAACTTCCTCTATGAAGGATATAGTTTGATTTCAAGGAAATTAGTTGATCATGATGTAAGTAGAAGTATTTTTGAGATAATTGATTTCGTTTTTAAAGAGAAGAGGTACTTGCAGATGTTAAACTATGTTAACATACCCTTTTTATGCTCGAGGTGCCATTTGTATGGACATATCTTGAAAGACTATTCCAAACCCTACACTAAAAGGGCCTAGAAGAAGAAGGGGGTCTCGCTGAGAGATGATGATGATGAAGGAGTTTAGTATTGATGGTCTTTAGGGCATGGGACAAATTGTGTTGCAAGGTTCCACTAGTTTAAAGGAGGATAAATCTAGAACCAAGTGTGCCTTTGACATACTAATTGGGGACGTGTCTATTTCTTTGATAGCCGGTTTGAGGTTTTCTTTGGGAATTAATAAAGATCCCGAGGACGTTGGGGATGTAGGTCCTGCTGAGGATGTACCTTCCTACACCAAAAAGGATGATAGGAGCCATGCTTTTGCTGGTTCAACTTCATTGGGTAAGGTGTTCAATTATCCTTCTATTTATGTTTCAAGTGACAAGGTATTGGGGGGTTTGACATTGGGTGGTTTGTGGAAGCTTGTCCCTACTAAAAACTCCCGAGGTAGACCTACAAAGTCTATTCAAAAACCTAAACCTGACATATTGGTAGGGGATCCTTTGGTTAATCTAGCAGATGACTATGGTCTTGTGGATTAGTGGAGAATGGGGGTCACAGGGGAGTCAACTTCTTACTCTTAGGACTTATAGTCTCAAGGGGGGGTCACTGTCTACTTAGACAAAATAAAGATCTTTCTAATTGGTAGTCTCGTTGTTGGTTGAAAGTCCCATTTAAAATGGGCTAAAGAACAAGTAATAAATAAATTAACCAAGGTGAGAAGACACCAATATATCTGGGGTCCTTAGAGCGAGACATGCCCCATAAGAAGTTTCCTCATGAAGATATTATCGACTAATGTTAGAGGTCAAGGGGTATGAGCTAAAAAATTGTCCCTCAAAATATTAATTAATCCCAAGAGACCAGAGATTATATTGTTGTAGAAAACTATGGGGATGGGCAAGCCTCTAATTTATTATTTAAAAAATTTGTTGGGGGATGTGATTTCATAGCTTTGGATGTTGAGGGTTTATCTAGGGGGGTATTAACTAGATGGAACTCCACCATGGTTTTAAAAAATTCCTTTTTTTACTTCATTTTTAGTGACTGTAGTATATTGTGAAAACTTGGGCTACTCATTGTCCATCCTTAATGTTTATGGTCCCTATGAAGGGCGATATGAGTACTAGAATAGGTTGTTAACTTCACATTGTATAAGGTTTGAAAATTTGGTGGTGGGAGGAGATTTAAACTTGACAATGAGTAGAAGAGAGATCTAGGGGGATTCTGCCAGGCCAGATAGACTTGCTAACTATTTTCGGAGTCAGTTTGATCTTGTTGGATGGGTGGACCTTGAACCAGTTGAGATAAGACCTACTTGGGTAAACAACAAGTCAAATAATGTCACAGTGGAAAAGGAATTAGATTGTTTTATACTAAAGGAAACTCTCTTGTAGAAAGTGGATAAATGCAAGTCTTGGGTGGACACTTCAAAATCTTTGATCATTATCCAATATGGTTAGAGATTATCAATCCAAGATACAATCTAGGCACACCCTTTAAATTCAATCCTGGTTCGATTCTCGAAGAAGATTTCAAAGCTCCAACACTCAGTAATTGGCAAAGTTTTTCACGTGAATTGGGCTCTTCTACTTGTGGACAGTTCACCTACTCTTTAAAATGTGTGAAGGAGAAGGTGGTTGATTAGTCTGGGGAGAGATATATGAAAATAGGGGCTCACCTATTACATGTGGAGAAGGATTAGGTAGTGTTATCGCACGGTTTGTAGGAAAGGTTTGAAAGCTTGAATCAGGGCTTAAAACCGGCGTAACAGGAGCTTCCCCACCCACTGTCACCTCGATGGGGAGCTCTTTCTATTTAGGAGGGCAAGTCCAAGGGAGACGTCCCTAAGGCAATCTGGGATTAAAGAGGGGCTAAAGGATAAAAGACCAAGATGGAGGTTCCCTTTCACAGATTGCTGCCCAAGTGAGATAGTCAGGAGAAGCTCTTCCACAGGATGGCACCTGTTTGCGAGACAAAACAAATACAACTAGAGTATGTGCTTGCAGTGGGTTAGTACTTCATCAAATCAATGACTATCTTCAAATGTATATATGAGCAATGAATAAATATAATTGTTGACGAAGTCAATGATTAT
>ML781676.1:74316-94003 GCA_009831015.1 Picea engelmannii | reverse complement strand
GGACAAGTCTGGCTGAGAAGAAGAAGATGGGTCCTCCAGGACCATGCTCAGGTCGCTCCTGCTCTCGGTACTCCATGTCTAGGACCATGTGGGCCTCGAGACATGATCTCCTAGTTATCCCTAGATATCGGGGATAACAGGTAGGTTTGGTATGGATCAGGGGGTCCTTAATGAAGAGCACTCAATTACAATGAAACATTTGGAGGTGCAAAGAGCTAAGTTGATGCTTGATGAGGAATTAGATTAGCGAATGAAGAGTAGGGCCATTTAGTGGAAAGCAAGGGGGCACACTACTAATTTTTTTCGAAATTTTGCCAATCACAGGAAGAATATAAATATCATTTGGAAAATGACAGGAGTAGATGGCAGTATGGTTGGAGCCGACTTTATTAAGGGTTATCCATTTTAGAAGCCTATTTGAGGAGCTTGGATAAGCTAATATCAATGATATCTTAAAGGTGTGCTATGTTTTTCCAAGGTTGATTACTAAGGAGGAAAATGAGAGATTTTATAGAGTTGTCACCAAGGATGAGCTTTATAATGTTTTAAGAACCTTTAAGAAAGACAAAAGTATGGTCTAGATGGTTAGATAATTGCCTTTTTTTGGGAGTTCTTTGATTTGCTAGGAGAGGATATTGTTCAAGTAGTGGATGAAGTTAGAATTTTGGGAAATGTTCCTTTGAATATTAATTCTACCTTTATAGCTCTGATACCAAATGTGGATTTCCCTAAGACCTTTAAGGGGTTTAGGCCTATCTCACTTTGCAATTTTCTTTATAAGATAATTTCCAAAGTGCTAGTAGTAAGGATCAAACCTTTGCTATTAAACTTCATTTCAACAGAGAAATTTGGATTTTTAGAAGGAAGGAAGATTCATGAGGAAATTGGCACTACACAAGAAGGATTTCACACAATAAAAATCTCAAAGAGCTTAGTTGTGGTCATAAAGCTTGATCTATCGAAGGCCTATGATAGGGTCTCCTGGCTTTATCTTAGATTATTGCTCACTTAGATCTAGGCTTCTCATACGATGTAGTCAAGTGGATAATGGCATGTGTTTCCTTGGTTTCTTTTGCAATATTAATCAATGGAGCAACATCTTATTTCTTTAAGCCTTTTAGGGGGTCGAGGCAAGGTTGTCCCCTGTCCCCTATATTTTTCTCTTGGTAGATGAAGGATCGAGTAGGTCCTCCATTGTTGCAAGAAGAAGATGGTCTTTGCAGGGCATTAATGTGGACTCTAGAGAGAGATTGTCTCATCTCTTATTTGTCGATGATGTTTTCTTGTTTTGTTTTGGCTTTGCTAGTGAATTGAGATTCTTTATCTAGATCTGTTATTGCTTTAAAAAAAATGACAGGGATGGAATTTAATGATGCCAAATCAGTCGTGTATAATTCTGGCTTGGAAGCAGGTCTCAAAACTAAACTTAATCGATAGTGGCCCTTTCCCCTTTTAGATTTCAATGATGGGGTCAAATATTTAGGTTTTTATATGAAACCTAATAATTCTGGGAAAACTAACTGGAATTAGTTTCTTAGGAAAGTGGAAAAAAGATATCACAATGGTGCAACTACTAGCTATCCAAAGGGGGGCACTCAGTGTTTATCAAATATGTCTTGGAGGCTATCCCGATATACTAGCATACTTTCTCACATACCCAAAGGGATTATAGAAAAACTCAAAAGGTATTGCTTCAACTTTCTCTAGGAAGGAAGTAGTGATAATAAGGGAACACATTGGGTTAGCTGGAGGAAATTGGCAGTTACCAAGTCATCGGGTGGATGGGGGTTTAAGGACATTAATTTGTTTGGGAAACCATTGGCAACAAAATCTCCTTGGATTATGCTTAACAAAGACATCTTATGGAGAATAATCCTAATTCAAAAATACACCTTCTTGGGTACTACCTTGGATTGGACAAGGTTAGAATGAAAAAAGCTTGCAGAATGTCTCAAACCAATGGAAGGTGTTGGTTTTGGATTTCCCTATGATTGCCGATTTTTTGGATTGTTAGGTAGCCATATGAACCAAGGTTAGAGTGGGTGTGTATTCCATCGTGGGATATGACAAAAGAGTTTTCCTTTCTGAAACACTAATTCATCACCTTCATTTGATTGGTAAAGGTACCTTGAACACTGCGAACAAACCAAGGGCTACTACACTTTGGGTATAGGGATGGTTGAGTGCTGAAGAGATTAACGTGGTAGGCAATATGACAGTTGAATGGAAAAAACACATCTTTACTCTTTAGAGGGCTCAAGTCAGACTCAATCAAGATGAAGATGAACTTATCTAGGGGGGAAATGTGATGGGATGTGTTTACACGACTAAACTTGGGTATGAAGCCTTAATTGGACTAGGCTTGGGGGAAGAGGTATGGTGGTTGAAAAAGTTGTGGAAAGTGAAGAAATCACCAAAATATAGATTACTAATGTGGCTAGCACTATTCTCATGTGGGAGATGATGAAGTAAATGGGTAAAGTTGGCCTAGGAATTTTCGTTTTATGTCCAAACAATGATAAGCCAACTGGACATCTTTCCTTGTCTTGTACCTTCTCTCAGCAGATTTGGAAAGATATGGAAGACCATTTAGGTCTATCGAACCTTTGGAATAATGAATCTTTGGAAGGTTGTTTTTCAGTTTGGTTTGGGAAAAAGGAGTTGAAGCCCCTTAGGGCTATCATGTATTTGACCCTTTGAGGTATATGGTTGGATTTCAACTCAATTACATTTGAAGGTAAATTTGTCCCTGCTTTTAAAGTTTTAGCTCAGGTTTTGGGATTGCCTCCTTCCTATAATTCAATTATAGGAACAAAGCCTCCAAGAGTTATTAACAAGTTAAATGTGGACATAACCTTGCCTTGGATTTTCTTCAATGGGGCTTGTAATGATGTCATCCATGGCTTTGGAATAGTTCATCTAGATGAATGAAACTATTTTTATCTCAAAGCAAATGTTGGAAGGGGGACCAATAACTATAGTGAATTCACGACTTTCTACCCACTATTTAAGAAAGGTTAGGGTTCATTTCAGCTTTTTGGAGATTTCAGTCTTGTAAGACATGTTTTATCTAACAAAGCCCATTTGCACAATATCATATTGCCTCCTCTAGTTGAACAGAAAAATGAAATCTTGGGAAGGTATGAAAATACTACGTGCAGACACATTTATAGAGAAATGAACACTACTACAAACAAAATCTTAATGGAAGACATACAACTATGTGGAAATCAGGTAATTATATAAGAATTTGCAGAACGGGAGGCTATGGCCTAGAAAAAATTATAGCTACAATATTTATAAGCTTAATGTATGACACATGTTCTTTTATGGGTTGAAAGTGTTTATTAGTTTTTGTATAAATCTTGAGTTTCTTAGACTATTTTTGAATCCAAAAAGACTATAATAGATGTATCAAAGAACCTATTGAATATATTGATGTTTATCTAAAATATAAATATGTTTTTTTTCTTGGAAAAATTACAAAATAAATAAATAAAATAAATAATATAAATCACAAACTTGCAATTATTTTTTAAATAAAATCTAAGAAAGTGAGTTAGAAAGCACCATAATATTTGAATTAAAATTGTGTGGAACATATATATATATATATATAAACAACCAAAATTGACACCATCAATTGAAAAATTTATATATGTATATAATATTTATAAAATTTTCATATTAATTTTAATTATTCTTATAAAAATTAATTATATATATATATATATATATATATATATATATATATATATATATAAAAAAAAGTGATGTTACAATTTTGGTTATTCTGTTTGTTTATGTATTCATCTTTTAAAATCAAAATCTATGTTAGAATTCAAAATTTAAAAGATATTGAAGTAAGTATAATAAGATAAAGAAATTGTACAAGCACAATCTGTTCATATAAGTTTATTTCATAATTTTACAAATTATAATTATTTTTTTAGATGCAATCTAAAAAAGTGGGATTAGAGAGGACACATGTTCAAAGGTACTATAATTGCAATTATTGAATGAAACATTTTATGTGTAACTATAAATCTCAATCTTGATCTCACCTCTATGTTGAGAACCATTATTTCAAAAGTCAGTTCCATCACGCTTAGTGCACCATGGAAAAGAATAGAGACAAAAAGTATGTCTCATTCACCAATCCAATTTAAATCACATGAGGCTCCTGTTAAAACCAAGAAAGTTAAGTGACATTTATAAGTGTAAAAAATATTACATAAGTACCAAGGGTACATCCAAGGATAGTCCAAGGCAACTCGTCCATTGTTCTTTGCCACTAGAGGCATTAAAAACCAAGATGCAACCGAGACCAAGAGTCAATCTTGACTAGGTGGAGGCGTCCTCCAATGCAATTAAGGAAAAGGTCAGGTACTATAAGTGGCTTGTTTGTGTAAATAAAGCAATAAGGGGTGAACCATTAAACACATATACTTTTATTATGCTAAGATATCACGACAGGGGAACTTGTCCATCAAAATCGCCCTAAAAATTCACCTAACCATTATTGTGTATTCATATATCTAGAAAAAACAATGGTTAGTGGGTGGTCTAACATACCAACTATTACCCCCTTAACTCAAGTATACAATAGTTCACAAGCTATAATTAATATATGATTATCTTTATTTTTCTTTACACAACATTGGGATAATTTCCTTATCTTGTAAGACATGCTCTTGATTCGTTAAACATTTAAATTTTCATTCATTTATAAGTTATATAAACTTTATTAAACTGTAATACCTAGGTTCTTGGAATATATTAAATTAAAATAATTGTGTTTAATAGTATGGTTATTTAGATGGGTGCTAAGTTAGAAGCGTTAAATTCTAATAACTTGGTAATGTCAATATGTGAAATATTTTATAAATATTATAGCTTGAATCTTAATGAAAATACTTGATTAAAGAATATGTAAGAGTCCAAATTGTGAACTTAGATGTGGTGTTATGTTTAAATGTTGTAAAACCAAAACATGATGGATAATATAATAGTTACTAAAATGGTTGCAAGGAGCAACACGGGAGCTACGAGTTCATTCGAGGGGAAAAGGTAAGGGGACCCATAGGTGGATTGTCCTTGTCACATGTCCTTTGGAGAAGTACTACCTTTTGCGCATGGTTTTTTAAAAGGTCCTTCACACAACTTTAACCATAAGAAGGAACCCATGATGTTACTTGGAAGGTATGTATACCTCATGCGTGGAAAATATACATATATATATAATGTGTAAATTTTCTTTGAGAGGCATCTTCTTCCATTTTTCTTCCATTCTTCCTCATCTTGCAAGAAGGAACATGCATTCCCTTTCATGATTGTCATATTGTCCATAACCCAACAAGAGCGACCCATTAGCCTGAGGGATGTGAGATACTATGGAAGCTAGAGGGGTTGTTGTTGGTTCACCAATCAATTTGCATAATCTATCCCTACCTTAAGTTAGTTGGTGAACTTCTACACCTATATAGAGATTATACTTCATTGGATTGAACAATCAGAGTCAAATGAGACTAGAACATAGTTATAGGAGTCTTTTTGGGCTAGAGGCTCAACCTTTTAATATACATTTGATGGTGTTGTTATTAACTATCATCTCATAATACTGTTAGGAAAATGACACTTAGTGAAGGTTTTTGTGAAGGTATTTTTCAAGCCTTTGTAGTCGCAAAGGCTACAAAGGTTTTTGGTGAAAGATTTTTCAAATGTTTTCACATATGGGTTTGCAGAGTTTTGTATAGACTCATGCTCCATTGTGCATTGTTCTAGCATGAGAGAATTAATGGATGTAATGAATCATAACATCAGTGCTCTATGTTTGTAGTGCATTGAACAACCAACGATGTAAATAAAGAAACCATAATACATTAATGTGCTTAATGATACACAAAGCACTGTGACTCAGATTTATTTTCTAATTGATCCCCACCGTGCAATGATGCACTATATAGTACATCACGGTCTACCTAAGGAACCATCTAATAAGATGCATGATTTGCCACTTTTAATTTATTAGTACTCCCATTTTATAATGATGTGCTAAAGCCAAGGTGCACACTTTACCTTTATTTCCAATTGTATATTGTGTTTCATGGGATGCACTTGATACTATATGATGCATAGTGACTAGATATTATTTGAAGTGTCATTCTCACAAAATGGTAGGATAAAAGTGAAAAAAGACTAGTATTTTCATTCTTTTTGAATTTCTCCTTTTATTTATAAACACCAAAGTTAAAAAAAGACTAATTTTCATTTTTTTTTAATTTTCTATTTATTTAAAAACACCAAAATGAACAAAAAAAACCTCTCATTCTCATTTTTTAGTTCTCCATTTGTTTAAAAACTCTCATTTTTTAGTTCTCCATTTGTTTAAAAACACAAGAACCATCACACTCTAAATATAAATAAACCACTTTATCCCTCATTTATTATTACCTCTTCTATATATAATAAATAACAATTTTTTAAATTCATCTTAAAAACTTCTAAATTCATATATCTCCAAATTTATGGTCATAAATCTTAAAGAACAAACATCATCTCAAACAATAAACTAAACATTTTAACATTAATTTAAACTAAACCCTTTAATATTAGTTTAAAATTTAAATTAACTTACTTAATATAATAATATTCTTCCTAAGGTTAAATTTCATAAAGCTTCGACTTATAATTATTCTCTATAATATATGAATTATATATACATTTCTAGTGAAAATACTTTCAAAAAATACTCTCTCTAGGTATATGAACAATGCTTTGTCTCGTAAAAACTTCTCTCTATGTATATTTTCTAGTGAAAATGCTTTCTCTCTCGTAAAAACTACTTTCTATGTATATGAACAATGCTTTCTCTCTCATAGGTGGGCATAGTGAAAATGGAACTAGCAGCTCAGCTTTGCAAAAACTTTGTCAATAAAGAGACCAACCAGCATATAAAATAGATATGAAAGGAGAATGGAACTAGCAGCTCAGCTTTGCACAGACCAACCAACATATAAAATAGATATGAAAGGAGGAGGCCAACCTTTGGTAATTTAAAATGATTTTAAATGACTTCACAAGAATAACCACTAGATGCGATCACGTGCTCTTTCACATTAAGATTTATCACGTGTTTTTTCATTTTAAAAAATAAAAAGATTTTATTACGTGTTTTTTTATATAGAAGAAATATAATGATGATGATGATTAACGTTCACTAAGACGAAATTGGTCTATCCAATTTTAAGAAGGTAAGTGATTATTTGTGATTTTTTAGAATTTTATTATTTTGGTGGTTGTTATTAGTCCTGTAAAACACTAGAAACTATAGCAATGAATTTGCTCTTTGACCTTGTATTAGTTTCTATTGACTTTATATTTTTGTGTTACATCTAATGTATAACATAGGAAATAGATATATGTATTTTTTTATATAATAAAAAAAATATTTTCCTGAAAATTAATTGAATGATATCTTTGATGTCTTATTGCAAACTTCAAGTTAATGAATGTATAAAATTGATTATACCATACATAATTTTCCATCTATTATTTTGTTTGTTAGACTGTTTATTGTGTTTGACAGTGTGATATCTTTGATGTCTTATTGCAAACTTCAAGTGAATAGATGTATATACTTGATTATACCATAAATAATTTTCCATGTATTGCTTTGTTGGTCAAATTGTTTGTTGTGTTTGACAGTTCAATTCACCCGTTAGAAAATTATATGCACATAGCTCCAAGAACATTTATTACATTTGTAGGTGGTTAAAATTGTTTAACTTGTCAAACATTTGATAAGCCACTATGGAAGTGACGTGTGATAAAAAAGCCCGACCAACTTAGTTGTTTGAATCGTCCTTTTTAACATAAATAAAAAGTATTTATATTATATTTATATTTATCTATTAAATTGCATTAATTTCAATACAATTTATTTAATATAAATTTTAATATTTGATCATGAATTATTAATTTTCTACTTTTCTTTTTAACATAAAAGTTATTTACTTCAAATTTAATTTTATTAGAAATTTATTTCTTAATTTTAAAATTTAAAATCATAATTCCAAAAACTTGATTAAAATTTTTAAATATCATAAACTTGTCACGGTTTTCTATTTTCAACTTTTAACTTTAGTTTTAACCATCAAAATTTTTAATTTAAATTTAAAAATTTAGCAATTTTTAATTTTTAATATTTAATTTTTAATTTAGAATTAAAATATATTACTTTATTCTTAAATAATAATAAATATTAGAAATATTGTAATTTGTAGGCAAGATATTGAAGTTTTCTTTAGCAATTTTAGTTCTATAAGGACTACTTTGTCATGCAACACTTGTTATTAAATAGTTTTAAATATTTCTATCAAAAATTGCTATTTTTTTGGTATATTAGTTGGCTTCTATGTCCAACTATATATTATTATTTTTAAAATATAAAAATATATTGAAAAAATAAATTTAAAAGAATATATTTTTCTTAACTAAAAAATTGCAAAATAATTAATAAGTTCTATCTAAATGGCTTGCATTAAAAATAATTAACTAGATTAAAGTTAAGAAAATTAAATACAAATTTGTGAGTAATTTAAGATGAGAAAATTAAATACAAATTTGTGAGTGATTTATGATGTTAAATTTTAGGAAATTTCTTTAGTATACCTAGTATTAAGTGGAAGATGTCATACAATTTATTATTAAAATAAATTATTTTTTATTGTTTATATTATTGTATTTTTATTTATTTATGAGATTATTTGAATAATAACTTGGATGGTAAATTGTTATATTTTATTTATAAGAAGAAAAAATATTCACAAACTAAATAAATGGATATCTATGACATTTTTTTTAAATGAGTGTAGATCCATGTTAAAAGTGGATTTTTATGATATAAATTTTATTATTATTATTTCATTTCATGTCAAATTTTACATTATGCATATAATTGTTTTTTTAACTAAGTTAACTTTATTTTTTTTAATCTTATTTAAAAAAAAATTAAATTAATTTTTTTTTAATATAATGTTATTTAACATATCTACTTGACATGAACTATAAAGCACTTCTACTATCTACGTGACATGAACTATAAAGCACTTCTACTCTAGATACAATCATTTTTTTTTCATAATTATAATCATAAAACTTTTATATCTCAAGATTATAGGAATATCTAAAATAACATTAACAATTCAATATTATTTTACATCCTAAATTAACTTCTTAAGAAGCATATGAAGGTTCTTTTATAATTGCCTTAAGTCTTGAAGATGAGTTAAGATAGTTGGCTCGTTGGCTCGAAAAGTCGACATAAAATGTTTCTTTGGGTAGAACATCCAAGATTGCATTCACAATTCAGTCTCCTAAATAATGTCATTAGAACCGTCTAAATTAACTTCTATAAAAACATATTTCTAAATTAACTTCAAAAAAACAAAAACATATGGTGGTCCTTTTGTAATTGTCTTTATTTAGTTTGGAAGTTGAGGAGATTGATTCAAAAAGTTGACACCAAATGCTTCTTTAGATGCTAATTTTGGGGATTTTTTGAGTACAAAATTTATCTTTGTTTATAAAGAATCTATATAAGTCATCGACTTAGTGACAAATATGGAAACAATGAGATAAATGTTGGGAAATCTATTATTTTTTTTGGTTGTAAGTGAGGAAGACACATAATTGTTCTGTCGAAGTTTCTTTATTAAAAGATAGATTTGCAAAATGGTTTGAAGTATTTGGGTTTTCATATAAAATCTAATGGCTATGGGAAGAAGGATTGAGATTGGTTAACTACAAAACTTGAAAAGAGGTTGTCAGTTTGGTGCAATTGATGGTTATCTAGAGGGGGAGGATGATATTAATGAAGTTGGTGTTAGAAGTCATTCTAGTTTATTGGATATCCCTAGCTTTCATTAATGGTGTTTTAGAACAATGAAGGAGAATCATTTTTGTATTTTTATGGTATAGGGATAGAGAAAACAATGACAGTTCTTAGGGAGAAGGGAGGGTGAGGGAACACAACAAATTCACCAATTTGCAAAATCCTTGGCAACACAGTGTGTGTGGAGGTTAATTTCTAGTAAATGATTATGGTGTTAGGTGGTTACAAAAAAGTATATAGAGCGTGACTCTATGGAGGATTGGGTTAGGATGCCTACAAAATCTTAGCAAAATGCTTCCATTATTTGGAAGGTTGTGGTTTTAACTTTCCCCTTGATAGGTAATTGGTTAGTGTGGAAAGTGGGGAATGGTCATAGGGTGAGAATTGGGGAAGATCCCTAGGTAAGTAGTGGATTAAATTATAAGTTGCTTGGAAATATTATTTTTTTCTCTTCATGAAAAGGGATTGTTCTATTTACATTAGGTGGCTGACCCGGATATGACTTCAATTAGGATATAAGAATGGAAGATTGCATAAATGATAGGGCTTGAAGATGAGTTTGAGGTGATATGGGAACAAATTTTAAAATTTTTGGGGACTATTCATGTAAGGTTGAAAGAGGATGTTGATGAGTTGATATGGTCCAAGAATCTTGCAAGAGTTCATTATACACCAAATATTGGATATAAGGTTCTGTGTGAAGGGTAGGGTGGACAAGATCTTAATTGGTGACATAAGTTGATTTGGAAATTTAAATGTCCCATAAAAACTTGGATTTATATGTGGTTGGCACTTAATAGTAAGGCTCTAATTTGGGACATTTGGTATAAAATATGTTAGCAAGGTCTTGGTAGATGTGCACTTTGCAAAAGAAATGAAGAGTCAATTTCTCATTTCTTAGTTTATTATGTGTATTTTTTTCAAGTGTGGTAGCAGCTTGCATGGTGTTACATGCTTAAGGGATGTTTGGAGATGTAATTCAGTTGAGGAATGTTTGAGGCCGTGGTGTGAAAATTTGGCTACAAAGAGATTTAGAGCTTTGCATTTGCTTATAGCTTGGGGTGTTTGGCTAATTCAATTTTATTTGAAGACATTTATTATAGCTATTCAATGTGACACTCAGAGTATTGATACTCTAAACAATTTTAGTAGACAAAAAACGAGAAGTCTCTTAGGTAGATCACTATTGAAGACATTGAGAGAATAGGTGCCTAGGCATACTTTGATGGTGCAACACAAGGTGATTCTCAAGTCTACGGAGTAGAAGAGATAATCTATCTAAATGACACACATGTATTAAAATTCATGGATTGGGATTCTCAAGTAGTGGTCAAGTGGATGCAGGGAGCAAGCTCTTTGGATAGTTTTATGCTAAGACCTATCTTTGATTAAATTCAAAATTTCACTTTTGTATGCAATTTCCTTTCATCGTGTCTTCATAAAAAGGAATATAATAACGGATGGGTTACTAAATGTTGGACTTCTTTTCCACATAGGTTAATGCCACATCTACAAGAAGTGGAAGGAATGATAGCTAAATATCTCCATCTTGAAATTATGCCTTACAAAATAGGTTTGGGATAAGTGGAGACTTAATACATTTTATGATGTATAATTGGGACTTTATGTAAAACTTTTTACTTTTAAAATGTCGAGAGCATGAGATTTTGTGCCTCACTTATGAGTTAGGTAGTATCTATAAGGGCAATATATCATCGTATGATCAATGAGTTCACTTTACGAGGAAATTAGTTTCTTTAGAAGTTTATGGATTCTTTGCTAGAATCAAGAAATGATATTAAGCTTAATGGTTAAGAATATTTGTTTTCTCCTAAGAGGTCACAAGTTCAAATTCAGAGGGGGGTAAGGTATGTATACCTCTGTAGACTTTAGTAGTCAAATTGTTGTGCGGAGGGGGTCCCCTGTCCCACAAGCAAGGGGTCTCATACAACAATTTGGTGTCTGTTGTGACCTTAAAATTAGATTATATATATTCATTTTATCCCCTCATATTCTTTGAAATATCTGAGGGATTTTACTAGATTTGAACTTGTGGCCTGTTATCATACAGTTTGTAGCTAGGATAAAAGGCTATAAGATACTGGTGTAACAAAAACCTATCCCACCCAATGTCACCACGATGGGAAGGTTCTTTCTCTTTAGGGAGGCTAGGCCCAGGGGAGACGTCCCCGGTGACCAAAGGTTTTGAAAGGGAAAAAGATAAAGAACCTTCCCATCGTGGTGACATTGGGTGGGATAGGTTCCTGTTATGCCAGTTTGGTCTTCTATCTTATAGCCTTTTATCTTAGCTACAAACTGTGCGATAACATTTTGGAGCCCGAGAAGGAGGAGAGAGCACGAGGCCTTGCTTTTGCAACACCGGAGTAAGCCTCTCTCCCCATAGGGTTCTGTTTTTGAGGCCCTGCTTTAACAACACCTTGAAACTTTTCCCTCTAGTCCTTTGAAATCTTATCTCCTTCAACCTTTGCATACTTCACTTATGACTCCATTAAACCCTAAGGCACCGATCTGAGAGTCCTCAAACGTTGAAGTGAAGATGATCAAACAAACTCTTAAAACTTTTGAATCTCAAAACCCTAACCCTACTAACCCTAAGTTGTTGACGTCATTATTGGATATTTCATCTTCATTGCAACAACATTTTACTTTATGAGCAATTGAATGGTAGTTGAGGGCATTTACTAGACTAACTATTGATTGATTATATTGGATGCCATATCATTCTTATATTTATTGACAAGTGATACATTTATCATTACTATTTTGTAAACATTGACTGCGTCAACATTTACCTTTAAATTGTTTATATTGAATATCAGATAGTCATTGATTTATATGAAGTACTAACCAAGATTGCACGTATCAATTTCGTTGTTGTATTGTCTCAAGCAGGTTCTTTTCTTTTCTTTGGTTATACCTTATTATTGGCTGTTTAGCCATGACTATCTGATTGGCGATGATTTGTGAAGGGGGAACTTGTCCTTGTCCTTTTATCTTTTGCCCTTTCAAAACCCTAGGTCACCGAGGACGTCTCCCTTGGGCCTAGCCTCCCTAAAGAGAAAGAACCTTCCCATCGTGGTGACATTGGGTGTGATAGGTTCATGTTATGCCAGTTTGGCCTTCTATCTTATAGGCTTTTATCCTAGCTACAAATTGTGCGATAACATGGCCTATGACCACTCCATTGACAACATGTCTTGAATGGATGGTGAAATCCATAGAGTTAATCCTTAAGGCTTATATATAACACTTACTTAAAAAGAGTTGACTAATCATCTCTTTTTAAATAAAATATATTTTAAATGAATAAATACCATTAACAATTAAGTGGTGAGCTAGGTTATAGTTAGGATTACGACTCTTCACACTCACTTCTTCTAAATTTATGAAAATATTGGTTAGGAATGTGACTTATATCATGTTGATGCATTATAATCAAGTTGGTAGTGACATGATAAATCATAATGGGGTGCTGAAACAGGAAATGACAACGATGAAAAAGTTTGATGCGATTTAAATATTCGAAAGTAAAAGTGTTTTTTGGGATAGATAATGATAAAGAGAGCAAAAGTGGCTTTGAAAGATTCAAACTTAATTATAAAGTTAGTTAATATTATTTAAACAAATTAAGTAAATTCCATTAACGTGTTAATAAAAATAGAAAATTAATTTATAAATAATTTTGAAAAAATAATATATATATATATATATATATATATGATGATGATGATGATGATGATGATGATGATGATGATGATGATGATGATGATGATGATGATGATTAACGTTCACTAAGATCGAATTGGTTTATCGGATCTTAAGAGGGTAAGTGATTACTTGTTATTCTTTAGAATTTTGTTTCTGTGCTCGAAAAACATTAAGGGAAGCTTTCCAAGATCACCATACTTTTATTGAGTTAATATGTTAGGAAGGTTGGTAGTGTGATAAATATTTTGAAAATGAGATCTAATATGGGTATAGGCTGGACAATCTAAGAGAAAGTGCTTTTCATCTTCAACTTTCTTAGTGTCACAAAGGTGACACACTCTTTCATCCCATAGCGTTTTAAGAATTGACCAACCCTCAGTTTCACTATGGAGCTTGTGAGAATTTGTTCTTATCTTAGCAATGCTTATTTTTTTCTTTACACTTGGCAAAACAGATAGATAATTTTTATCTTCTAGATTAGGGTTGATTACATCTTTATAATACCTTAATTTTCTTTTTTCCTCTAACTCTTTATCACTATACCTTAATATATATATGGTGTTGTCTAACTGTTTTATGAAATGGTTTTTTCACTATTTGTTGTTATTTAAAATCTATTTCTGAATGTATAAATGGATTGAGCATGCTGAAAAATCCCTAAAGCACTCATATGTTGATTTAACAATTTCTAATAGGATTTCAGACAAATGCCCCCAAAAAATATCACTAAAAAAAAATCAATTGGTAGAATGTTTAGACTACCGCTAAAAAAAATTACAAAAAATAATGTAATGAAAACTATGTAGAGAAATCATTATGAATCAAACTATGATAACAAGGATTGCATTGCAACAATGCATCAAACTATGATGACAAGGATTGCATTGCAACTTAGTCCTGCCCACAAATTTGAAAATGTATAAAATTTATTTTGTATTTACATGGTTTAATAATTGACAATATTGTTTGACTAAAATATGTATTTTATCATAATGACAACAAAGACATTTTAATATTCATTTTTTTTTCAAAGTAGTGAAAAATATCTATTTTATAATATTTACTAATTTATAAAATTAAAATGCATTTTGACTTTATAATATAAATGGTTAATATATTAATTTTAACATTAAACTAATTTTAATATATTAAATTTGGTTACATTTAATTTAATTTTTATATTTTATATTTAATAAATTTATGAAAAAAATATATATCTATTTTATAATATTTAATAATTTATATTTTATAATATTTAATAATTTATAAAATTAAAATGCATTTTAACTTTGGTAATATAAATGGTTAATATATTAATTTTAACATTAAACTAATTTTAATATATTAAATTTTGTTACACTTAATTTTATTTTTATATTTAATAAACTTAATTTTATTTTTATATTTAATAAATTTATGATTAAAATTAAAAAAAATAAATTAAAAAAGTGCTTGCGCTTCATAAATGACATTCCAGGCCATTGTACACTTAAGAAAATATTGTGATCTGAAACCTGCATATTAAAGTTAATATGTTTACTTTTCATATCACATGTTTAATGTTAATGAGTGATGTTCTTTCCTATTGTTTTCACTCTGCAATGGCGTAAAGCCTTTTAAACATTAGTTAGGCGTTACATAAAATGCTAGAATGACATGATTAAAACTGAAAAAAGAGATATATAATCTGTCACATCACATCAATATTTGGATTCATTTACCATCATGTGCTAAGCATGGTAAATGGAAATGGAAGATTATTGTCGTACAAGAGAATGAATATGGAGGAAGCATTTTGAACACTGGCCGCCATAAAATTGTGGATGAATCTGCATTGTAACGGAACTTTACTTACCATAACCAGCTGATGAAGTTGTTTTGATCCTAACTTCAAGGTGGATTCTATGATTACTTCTTATTATGAAGTCGGCCAAGAGCTTAAGATGTCAGAAATTTGTTGGCCACAAAATGAAACGCATGGTTGTTGATAAAAATCCATTGATTATTATTATCTTATTGACTTCTCATATTTATTGAAAAAAACAATGTAGTTTAGAAAGAACGCTTTGATTATTTATGTGTAACCAAGGTTGGAATTTCAAATTTATCTTACATGTCAAGTGAAATTTTGATGACGGTCGTTTTTCATGCCCATCATTTTACGTTTTACCCCATATTCATGAGTGTCAAATTGTCTATCAGTTAATGGATATTCAATTAACTATTAACACTTTATGTGAACTAGGAGTATGGATTAATTAAATTTCAAGGATTGAGAGTCTGAAACTAATTAAATTTTGTTTATTGTTATATTTAATCCTCCAACAAACCTTTGCCCAACCCCTCTTCAGTGTGAGGTCTAGGTAGGTGACACACTATAGTAAACTAAGCACCTAGAATTTATGACGAGTACACTATGAAGTGGAATGTCAAATTGACGGGTTGAGATTTTTTCTACCGGTAAATTTTGACGTGTGGATTTTGTATCCACGTGTCAAATACGTCTAAAAACCAAAAATATGTCCCGTGGGATGTCAAATTCCAGGCCTTTGTGCAACAAGTCAAGTCACATTCATTGATAAACAATACCCATATCATGTATTTAATGCTGACCACATCCGACTGAGTGACCCATTTCATTCACCTCACTTTGATTATCTAGGAAACTGGCAGCAACGTACGACTGCAACCTCCAGAACGCCAACACCATTCACTGGGCAACTTCGTGCATTTATCGTACTCGCTACTTAAAGAGAGACTTAAATGATTGCCGACACCTCTATAATAAGGGGTTCAAATGATTCACCAACAACAATTAAGAAAAAATGATTTAATTTTTTTTTTAAAATAGAAAAATTCAATTTAAAACAGCTTAAATTTATGGTCAATAGAAAACTAATGTAAAGTCAACGACAAACTCATTGCTAATAGTCCCCATGGTAGGGACTAATAATTATAAAAAGATAAATGTACACAACAAGTCAAGTCACATTCATTGATAAACAATACCCATGTCATCTATTTAATGCTGGCCACATTCGACTGAGTGACCCATTCCCATTTCATTCACCTCACTTTGATCATCTAGGAAACTGACAACAACGTACCACTGCAACCGCTAGAACGCCAACGCCATTCACTGGGAAGCTTCGTGCATTTATCATACTCGCTACTTAAAGAGAGACTTAAATGATCACATACACCTCTGCAATAAGGGGTTCAAGTGATTCTCCAATAACAATTAAGAAAAAAGATTTAGTTTTTTTTTAAATAAAAAAATTCAATTTTACAATGTTTAACTTTGTAAAAACAACTTAAATTTATGGTCAATAGCAACCCAAGGTAAAGTCAATGACAAATTGATTGCTAATAGTCTCCATGGCAGGGACTAATAATTATAAAAAGATAAATGTACGCAACAAGTCAAGTCACATTCATTGATAAACAATACCCAGATCATCTATTTAATGATGGCCACATCCTACTGAGTGACCCATTTCCATTTCATTCACCTCACTTTGATCATCTAGGAAATTGGCAGAACGTACTACAACCTCCAGAACGCCAACGCCATTCACTGAGCAACTTCGTGCATTTATCGTACTCACTACTTAAAGAGAGACTTAAATGATCACCAACATCTCTAGAATAAAGGATTCAAGTGATTCACCAATAACAATTAAGAAAAAATATTTAATTTATTTTTTAAATAAAAAAATTCAATTTTACAATGTTTAACTTTGTAAAAATAACTTAAATTTATGTTCAATAACAAACTAATATAAAATCAACGACAAACTGATTGCTAATAATCAATGACAAACGAATTTTGCTAATAATCAATGACAAACGGATTGCTAGCAGGGACTAATAATTATAAAAAGATAAATGTACAAAAGTTAATATTATATAAAAACATTATATAAAATCTTGAAACTATTCATTAATAGGTTTGATGCAACGAGAGTAAACATAGTTCATTGTACATTGAAGTAGCATGTATTTGGGGTACGTCCATTTGCATTAGGGCCGTATTTCAATGTATACGAGCACTACAATGTTGGCATAATAGTATGGTTGACTATGACGTGCTATGATTTGGTTTGTATGTGAGAGGAGATATGTGTATGATGGTTTTATTTATATTTATTTTTTATTGATTTGATGTATATAAAACAAGTGTTGTAAGGCAACGTAGTCCCTGTCTTTAAAATTCATAATAATAATGATTTAAAAGTAAATAAGATTAAATTATATAAATTGTAAAACTAGAAAAAAAATAAAACTTTTTAATGTTTTTTATATTATTAATTAGATTTGAAAATTGATAAAATAATGATTTAAAACTAAAATAAGATTAAATTATATAATCTGTAAAACTAAATAAAAAAAAGGATAAAACATTTAAATGTTTTTTATATTATTAGTTGTATTTGTAATAATTGAAAAACATAAAACATTTCAATGTTTCTTGTATTATAAAAAATGATTTAAATGTTTAAAAATCATGAAATGTAAATTTAAAGAGTTTGAACTATTTTATCTATATCTGTTATAGAGTTTGAACTACTTTATCCATAGCTGTTACAATCGTATTGCACAGTGATACAAATCTCAATAATTGATACAATAATGTTGCACATCGATACAGATTATGGAGATGGAGAAATAATTGACATCAATTGGATGATTCCACAAATCACTTCACACAGGTCACTGGTTCTTGAGCAATCCTTGTTGAATTGGGGGAGTGATTAAACTATTTTGTTTGAACCTTGTTTCACAACAGCCAGCTTCCTCTTAGTTGTGGATAATAAACAAAGAGTGTGGTAATCCTGTGGTGGAAGGATCTTCTCTCTGGTTACAAATTTAAAAATCTGATAAAAAATAACTAACAAAACAAAAAGAGCCTTTCGGATCACAAATCTAAAAAGCTAAAAAAGTTCAGACATTGATCAGATTCCACCATGTTCCCACACCAAACTCAGTCCTGTCATTGATGCAATCGGTCCATTTAAAAACCATAGCATTGCCTCCTCTTCTGAAGAAACTATGGCAGGCACAGGTAGCTCATATCTAATCATCCAAAAATGAAGCTGTAAACTAGGAAAAAGAGAGCACACCTGAAATAAGCATCCATTCTTTCTGTGTTGAAAAATATGGTACAATTGGTTGTACAGAGCATTATCTTGGGAGAAGTTGGAAATTAGATTATAAGAAAATTTACAAGATCCTCCACTACACAACATGCATAAGTGCTCATACATTAATTATAGCTGAAGGGGAAAAGCCTCAATTACACAATATCTGAGAACAAGAATGCTGGTAATTCTGCATTGTTGCAGCTATAAAATCATAGATAGATCTGTAATTACAGTTGTTGAAGAAATAACTTGGAATTGTAAATTTAAGAAACATACACAACTAGAATAGTATATTCACAGAACAAAAGCTAAATGAGAAGGACAAAGCTCCAGCTTCAGCAGCCATGGAAGACCAAGCTGTTTTTACAACATACTAGCTGAACGAGCAGGCAATCTCCTGATGAAACTGAGAGGAGCAGAAGGAGGCCTGTGGCGGAACCTTGGATGGCGCAGGACATACATAGCAAAAACCACTGCAATTACTTGGAAGGGAGTGGTATACAGAATTATGGCAGCTATCAAGCAAAATATGACAAATATGGTAGTGGCTCGTGGATCTCTCCGGCTCAAAAGATGTTGAAGCCTTTCTCCCTAAGTAGGGGAGAAACTAGCTCTCCAAATTTCAGAGATATCAAATATCTCAGGTTTTGGACAATGTAATTATTAACTGCTCTGGTGAAAACAGTAAAACAATAATTAAATAAAACTTCCTTTCCAATTGTGAAGTATTCAACTGCCTACTTGAAGATAAAATGTCTCTAGAAACAATAGATATGTCAACCTTTCCAGATTGTATTGCAATTTTGGAACAAAGGATATTACACAAACATCCATCTCTCCTTTAATCTGTTCATTGTGGAGCATGTCATCTATATTGAATTAAATGTAAGAATGTATACATAGAGGATCGTTTCAGCAA
>ML781676.1:59985-70934 GCA_009831015.1 Picea engelmannii | reverse complement strand
TTTTCTTAATTTTTGATATAAAAGGTACTAGGTACTTATAACAAAGTTTATTGAAATGCAATAATAATGAAATAAATGGATAGTAATAATGAGAAAACACATGACATTTTTACATTTTTTCTTAATTTTTTATATAAAAGATACTAGGTACTTATAACCAAGTTTATTGATTATGTAATTAATTTCAAATATTGAAATACATGAAGGCAACAATAAGACTTGGAATATATCAACCAATCAAAAATGAAAAAAACAAATATTTTTATTATATCAAAAAATATATATTTGTTTTATTAAGTTAAATAGTACACTACATAAATAAATTTAAAATACAAGGCAAATTAATGTCAAATCAATAGCAAACTCATTGCTATATTCCCTTGACAGGGACTAATAAGGGAGTAAGCTAGCTAGGGAGCAATCTTTTTTCTTTTCAGGCAAAAAAATGGGTTTGAAATGGTCTTGAATCCGGCCAAATTTTTAGGGATAGCCTGAGTTTAGCATGGATCAAATTTCCATGCATTTCAGAACCTTGCTCTAGGGGTTTTGCCTCATTTTAAACGAACCCAAATGCTTAGAAAATGGACCATATTTCTAAATTGACCGGAAATTTAAAACCGCACAGTTGGAAAACGTACCAGAAAAATAACTCAAGAGGGAAGATTGCTCCCGAGTTAGCCCACTCCTAAAACAAGTGTTATTGGAGTGTCGATGTCCTTGCTAAAAAGTTATTGGTGCATATATTTGAATTCAGGCATAAGTTTGAATTACAACATTGCATACCAACATCTTGAATATGCTTATACCAATACCAAAATTGCATTAGCATATGTTCCTAAAATTAGAGTTGTAGGTGAAGTGACCAGACATAACTTATAAAAATTAATTAAAATATATTCATAATAACAATACAGATTATACTAAAACCAACAAATAATGACAACCTCTTGTTATAATACAAGACAACAAAATTCTATGAAATAAATAGTTAACCAATTATTACTTATTCTATAAAATAAATAGTTAATAAAATTGAAAGGAGATGTGTCAAATACAAAATATGTCTATATACGTTTGTGCTTAATATTAACTTCTCAAATTAGAATGTTGTATGTTAAATTATTTATGAAAATTATAATAATTATGTAAAAAAATATAAAACTAAGGACTTTTAAGTGCCAACAACTTAAAAATTCATGATCATGCTGGATTTTCTTATGCCACCAAAGCCACGATCATCACACAAAGGTTAACATATTACTATACATATAAAAACTTTTGTGCTTAAATCAAAATATAAGCTCAAGTAATCATCCACATATCATATTGTTATTAATTTTTTAAGGTTTTGACACCATTAAATAATGACTTAAATTTTTTGATAATGTAACTTTATTCATAACCATATGAATAATGACCATACAACTATTTCCTCATATTTTAAAATAGTATGGTATCTCTATTTTGGTTTTATACAATATTCATTTAAAGTTATCTATATTCTATTTTATTAATATTCATTGTGACTTAGTCTATTTTGTGTGGATTTTGTAATTATTAATTTTTTCTACTCTATTTGAATTTTGTAATATATATATATCCATCTCTATTTCTCACATAATATACAACATAATCATTGATTTCAAACTCAAGTTATGCTCATTTATGAGATATTTTCTAAAATATACTTTGATGAAGTGATATATATGGAGGAAAAAAGAAAAACTATGGAGTATTGGAATTACTAATAAAGGAAAAATTCAATAACAAAGAAAGAGATCGATGACTAGTCTGATAATTGAACTTACAAACATTTGGGACCAAACCTTTAATGTATATCATTACCAAGTCCAAGAATTTGCAATCAAAACATATAATTACCATGACTGTGAATTTTAGTAATCCACTTCACATGGTATACAAATATATATCATTTGAGTGGTTAAGCTCTGAATTTTCATTCACTATGCGTGCATCCAACTTCACGTGCCTCACGGTTACACCCAAGATTGAATCATTGGTCCAGATTATTGTTAAAGAGATTGCAACCCAAATTATTGTTAAAGACATTGCAACCCATGGGAGAGGGAGAAGGCAACAATGGAAAGAAGACGATGATGGAATTTCATTCATGGATGGTCTACTAGGAAATGTAAATATGGGTTGTTATTGCCATGATATGGGTTGTGATTGTATGCACAACCATCCATGCTAGTTATAGAGAGTTATAGAGATAATGTAGGTGGGGTATATATAGACGAAGAAACTCCTAAAATATATTAGGAGATAACCAACGTGGAGATGGAAAAAGGTGGGAGAGAAAGGAGAATAACAAAGATTGCGCACTGGAATGTTGATAACTGTAAATTGTGTTACAAATTTAGTTACAAGATCAATCAAAAATAAATATGTGGCACTATGGCACTTTACATCCAATATATGATATCACATGTATTTATTCCACTAACATAAATTAATGATCTCTCAATGAGTAGATGTCGTAGTTTTCTAAGATTAAAACTCCAAACTTAGGTTATCTATGTTTGGTAAAAAAAAACATTGTTTGTTAGTTATAACTTAGGTATAACCTAAGATTGAAAAAATTGCATTTAGTGCTTGACCCAAAGACATCAAATTGGTCAAAGTCTTATATTAACAAAACCTCCAACTTTTACGAAATTATGTTTACCACAAATATTATCCTTGGAATGAAGGAAAATGCTCAATAATTTTTCTAAAATATATATCTCATAAAAAAACCTTAATTTAATTCTGAAAAAACAACAACTTAATAAGCATTAAGTTAAGTACCTAATCAATATCATAAGTTGCGAAAGGAAAGGAAATCTTGCTATGTAGCCTACAACTTACAACCTTGGCACTAGTACCTTTTCCCTATTCCTTGATATGGCGACCACCGCAATAGGTGGTGAAACCCCTTCATATAGGAACGTGGTGGTTGAGAGTAGCCGCACACCTTCTCATCTGAACTCTGAACAATTGAAGTTGGGATCCGACCCAACCTCGATGAAGACTAAGGCCAACTATGACTCTTTAAGCCCAATGGAGGAGGAACATCAAGCAATCTCTCAGCCTGTGCCTTTGAATAATCAACAAGACCAAAACCCAAAGAGTTCTACCTATATTCCTCAATCCAAAGATATTCCGCAATATGAGATCCAACTCCCAAATATTTCCCAACATATCCAATATATGCAGGATCATGCCCTAATCTGTAAATTCATAGGATTACAACCCTCAGAACAAGGCCCTCCTCTGGTGAATCAAAACCAGATGGAAGACCAAAGGAAACATGGATCTGAAAATTGGATCGAAAGGATTATTTATGACTATCTTCAACCTGACATAAGACATAGAAAGAGTGTTCCAGAATGGCCCATACTTCTTCAATTCAGTAGGTCTATACGTCTGGATCTGGAAAGACAACTTCAACCCTAAGAAAGAGGATTTTACGACAACCCCGATCTGGATTCATTTGTACTCTCTTCCTCAAGAATACTGACATCCTGAGATTTTAGAAGGCATTGGTAACATGTTGGGTTCCTTTGTCAGAATAATAGAGACAACCCTTCGGAAGGTACACCTCATATGCCAAGATCTATGTGTATATGGATGTTTCAAAGGCGCTACTAGCCTTAATAAGCCTCAGATTCAGGGATATTGAGTGGATTCAAACAATAGTTTATGAAAATATACCCTTCCGATGTCGCAAGTGTCATGCCCATGGACACATGTTTAGGGATTGCCCTCAAAACAAATTGGTGGAACAACCTAGATCCCAACATGGAAAATATACAAAAGGATTCGAAAAAGTCCCAACGAAGAGAAAGGTCCTACAAAAAGCAATTCGTTAACTCAATCCAAAGGGACCCAAAACCAGTAATAACTTTGAGAAACTTGCGACCATTGAGGAATAATAACGTGAATCACAACCGATGATGCAACATATTCAACCAGAACATGCCCAGACTCAACCCAAAGATCCAGACTACAAAGTCAAGAGGACCCTAGATCCAGATCTACATCAAGAAAGCAACACAATCAGAGATCAAGACGAGGAAATGAAGAATTCAGAGGAAAACAAAATAGATTAGGAAGACAACGATGAAATTGAAATAGAAGGTTTGGACTTACAAAGCATAACAATAGCATGTGCACGACAAGAAGTCCACTCAATCCTAGAAAATCAAATCCAACTCCTGAAATCCGCGTTCCTCAAATCGAAACACAAGGACAAAGCATGATCCACACATAAAGGTAAGCACTCCACAACTTCCTCTCTTGGAATAAATAATCAATCATCAAAATAAATAACCAAAGCAACTAAAGATGATAAAAAAAGAGGAAGACCCTCAAATAAATAACTTTTACAAGAACTAGGGGAACTCTTAGTCAATTAGGGAATAATTAGAAGTATGGTGGAAAAGTTCTCCTCCCAACCTCCCCATTCTCAATTAAAGTTATCACTTGGAATATAAGAGGCCTTAATGGCCCAAGTAAACATAGAACCTTAAAATCCCCGATCTATGAAGAAAAATCGTCTATAATAATGATTCAAGAAACTAAGTGCATGTTAGAAACCCTTGCTAAGATAGACACAAGATGTTGGAAATGTTGCCTCTCAGTGGCTTTGGATTCTACCGAAACCTCTGGTGGATTAGCTATCCTTTGGCAACCCTCCGTGATCCTCCTCAATCAATTCTTCGCCACCTGTCATTCCCTTTATGCAGTCTTCCAACTAGTGGGTTCTGATAATATAAGAAAGATTTCTAATGTTTACGGCCCCCAACTCACTCAAGAAAAAATAGCTTTCTTGAATTCTCTGTGCACCCTGGCCCCAATAACTTCTCAAAACTCATGGATCTTAGGTGGAGATTTCAATATAATAGCTTCACTCTCAGAGAAACAAGGAGGGATTAATTGCCTCGATCAAGATTCTGAAAGATTCAAGGAGACCCTTCAAACCCTCAATCTGGTGGACTGGGAAACCATGAATGGAGTTTTCACATGGAATAATCACAGGAGAGATCCCCATCAAATATCTTCTCATTTGGACCATTTCTTGGTCTCGAAATCTCTGCTCAACCTCAATTTTTCTTTAGAGTCAACCATTGTGCCCTACCAAGGATCATATGACTAGATGATGAGCTTAAGGATAGACATCCAAGCAAGTCCAAAGAATCGACCCTCCCGTTTCGAATCCTTCTGGCTTCCAATCACTCTTTCTAGGAAAATTTCAAAAGTTGGTGGAACTCAACAACAATCAATTCAAGATCACCAATGTATTGCATGCAACAACGCCTGAAAATTTTAAAACAACAAATAAGAAAATGGAATAAGGAAGAATTTGGGAACACATTTTCTTCAAAATCAAAGCTGATAGAGAAAATGAAACATATTCAACAAGAAATGATCACTAAATTTACACACAATACTTAATAAAAGAGGAGATAGCATTAAAATCCCAAATCTCTATAAGAGAACATCGGGAGGAACAATTATGGCATCAAAATCGAGAGTGCAATGGTTGAAAGAAGGGGAAAATAATACAAAGTTCTTTCATGCCTCAATGCTACAACATCATCACTCTAACAAAATCACATTGATTAGAGACACTCAAGGGAACAAACAAAGAAATCACAGAGATATGGAGGCAGAGTTTCTCCAGTACTATAATAATCTGATGAAAGAACCTCAAGCTAATAGGAAATCAACAATAGATAAAATTACCAAAAATATTCCTAAGCTGGTAACCAAAGAACAAAATGCAGCCTTGTTGAGGATGATCTCGTTGGAGGAGGTGGAACATACAGTCATGGAAATGCCAAAAGGTAAATCTCCAGGCCCTGATGGTTTTACTACTGATTTTTTTCATGCTTGTTGGTCTATGATAAAACAAGATGTTTGGGAAGTAGTGGAATATTCTAGAAAATTACTTAAAGTTCTCCTAGTCCTGAACTCAACTTTCCTACCCCTGATCCCTAAATAAGAGAAGGTGGAGGATCCCAACAAGTTTAGACCTATAGCCCTATGCAATGTAGTCTATAAAATCATTTTCAAAGTAATAACTAACTCTTTTAAGCCCCTCCTCCCCCTCTTAATCTCCCAGGAACAACCGGGCTTTGTGGAAGGCAAATCCTAGACAATATAATCTTAGCCCAAGAACATATCCATTCTCTAAAATCTCCCTGAAAGCATGGCTTACTAATTAAATTGGACTTGGCTAAAGCCTATGATATCCTTAGCTGGGATTATATCTCAAGCACCCTTTTGGATTTTGGTTTCTCCCCTGCCTGGATTAAATGGATAATGTCCCTAATCTCTTCAGCCTTCTTCTCAATCTTTCTCAATGGCTCGTTGACCTCAACCTTTACCCCTTCTCGAGGTATCCTCCAAGGTGACCCTCTTTCTCCTTTCCTCTTTATAATCATGGTGGAAGTGCTAGGCATATCGATCAAATAAGTGGCGACACAAGGGAAGTGGAAAGGTCACAATCTCCATGGGGGATAAGAACCAACAACTCACCAACAGTTTGTGGATGACACAATACTAATGGAATCTCCAACCATGAGAGAGATTTTCCAATTA
The DNA here is from genome assembly GCA_009831015.1 of Picea engelmannii. NCBI lineage: Eukaryota > Viridiplantae > Streptophyta > Pinopsida > Pinales > Pinaceae > Picea > Picea engelmannii. The sequence continues at coordinate 64,325 of ML781676.1, read as the reverse complement.
AAACAAGTGTTAGAGAATTTTTCACAAGCTCCAGAAATGTTAATTAACAAAAGGAAATCACATATGTTCTTCTTCAACACCCCCCATGTAGTGAAAACCTTATTGGCCAACAATTTAGGCTTCTCCTACAGCTCCCTTCCAACTAAGTATCTCGAGGTCCCTCTGGTCGAAAACTCCATAAAGAAAACTACCTTGGATGACTTATTTGCCTCTCTCAATTAAAAAATGGATAAATGGGCCTTCAAATTCTTGAATCTAGCGGGTCGTCTAATCCTAGTGAAATCTGTACTCCAGACTATACCCTTCTATCGATTCTCAACCTTGGTGGCCCCAAAATTTGTTCTAAAATGGATTAGAAATATTCAAAGATCCTTTCTTTGGGGAGGCTCAAAGGAAAAAAATAAATGGGCTTTGGTCTCTTGGAATACGATATGAAAGCCAAAGTGGGTGGGAGGTCTGGGTCTCCGAGATCTTGAAGTTTTGGGTACAGTTCTTGGAGAAAAACTATGGTGGCGCTAGCTAACAAACCAAAAATCCCAATGGGCCCGCCTATGGAAAGAAAAATATGCAAAGGAAGAACAAGAAGGTAGCCTAGTTAGAATGTAGACGGCTCCGCAAGGCTCTTTTATCTGGAACATGGCTTGGAAAAGTCAGAACCTGATCCAACAATGTTTTTTTACGAAATCTAAAATGGAAGGGAGGCCCTCTTTTGGGAAGATGCATGGAAACAGAGACCGAAATGGGATGCTCAGGAACAACTCACAGGTATAAAATACACAATGTCAAGCCAGGGAAAAATGAGAGTAACTCATTATTGGACCTAGGAAGGAGAGAACCACAAATGGTGCAAGTGGATCTCTAAGGAAGACTGGTTGGGTATACCCAATCAAGAGACAAAGGATAATTGTTTGAAGAACTTAACAGAAAGGAAAATCCCAGTGAGAAATGAGCCATATAAATTGCGTTGGGGATGGTCAACAAAGGGCTCCTTCTCAGTCAAAGAGGCTTATTGACTAGCAAAAAAATATCAAAATCTCCCCAAGCAAAATCTCTGGCAACAAAAGCTTTGAACTAAAGTCACTATCTTTTTATGGCTTCTAACCAAGAACAAGAATGTCACTTGGGACAACGTCTGCAAGTGAGGCTTCATTAGCCCTTCACGTTGTATATTATGTCAAACCCACGAAGAAAAAAATGAGCATATTTTTAAGTCTTTCCCTTTTGTGGAAACCCTATGGTAGCAAAGTGAGACCCTTTTTAGGAGAACAAGAGGAAACTAGAATTCTATTTTTTCCTCCTTTGAACAATAGACTATGGCCATAACCAAGAACCCCATTTTCAACCGCCCGTGGCAACTGCTTCCAAGGTTCTTAGTCTAAGAAACCTGGCAAGAACAAAATAGACACATCTTTAGAAATGAGTCAAAGCCCCCGGAAATAGATTGGGCGCCAATAATCAAAGCCATGCAAGAAACAATTCTCAGTCAACCTTGGACAGACTAATATTGGCAAACAAATCAATATGAAAGTATCATCCTGAGAGAGCTAGAAATTTCGACGACCTATGCACTGGTTGGGCAGACCTAGGTGGCTCCAAAGGCCTCGACTCCCTCAGATTGGTCACCCCCACCCTAAGGATTCACCAAACTCAAATTTCATGGGGAGTCAAAAGGCAATCCAGGTCTGGCTGGTCTTGGAGGGTTTTTCAGAAACGACGAAGGGAAGATCATCAAAACCTAGGCAGGTAAACTAGGATTCAACAACAATAATGCAGCGAAGCGCCTAGCCTTGGAAGAAGGAATTGGCATCGCAAAAGAGAATGAGTATAACTAATTCATAGTAGAGGGGCATTCCCTCCTAATCGTAGACATGATAAAAATAATCCAAAGGGGTACCCAATTTTCAAAAATAGTCTTCAACTGGCGTTTAGAAGCATTGTTGGAGAGGGTAATGAAATTAATGAGCAACATACCAATCATCATCCCTACCCATGTGAAGAGGTCAGGGAACAAGCTAGTGGATTGGCTAGAAAATGAAGGGATAAAGCTCCAAAGTGATAGATGGGAGGAGGCATGAGACCCTACACTTACTAACAAGATGGAAACCATATGTCAGGTCCTGGCCAGTAATGACTAGACTCATCCATATGGGGTGTCGGGGACGAGAGCAAATGATGTTTCGGGCCTCGAGACCGAAAGTATGGGGGAAGCAGGGGCATTAATGACCACACAAGTTGGCAGACCAACCACAAGAGTGAGAACACGATAGCAACATAACTGAGAGAAGGCATAAGTTATTTTTACCCGGGATGTCATAAAGAACGAAGATTTGCGATGACCAGCTGGCTTGCAGAGGGAAAGGCTTTAATGACTAAGGTTAGTACTTACTCCGACTATCACCAAAGAGTCGACACATCAATGGATGAAGTAAACGAGGAGATCATTTCAAACCTGCTACCCGAGATCCCACACGCTAGAACCCAAAGGCCATCACATGGAAATGGAGATCTATGGCACGCGTTTGAGGTGAGTTGGCCCCTCGGCTGTAACACAGAGTTAAATGAGAATTATTTTGATGTTAGGGAAGGTCCCCATTACTAAGAGCTCGATGGTAAGAGGAATCAGAAAGAAGAGCTCAACAATGTATGCAAGGTGGCGTAACTTCAACTCCTTCCAGACCAAGCTAAAGGAAGTGGAAACTTAGAGTGAGAATCAACAAGAAGGGGGCGTTGAGACCCTCCCTTAGATAAATCATTTATCCATTAAGCCTCAACTACGAAGGGGAACCTAACTAGCAATGGCTCCTTGTTTGGGATACCCTCGCAACTATCGACGTGGAGGGAATTCTCCCCCAACCTCGTCTACTTGCCATAATGAATTCGAAGCTCTGTCCTCCATAATTCAGTGAGAAGCTTTCAATGCAGCGCACTCCTTCCACACCTCTATACCGATGTGGTTCCAAGATCATGTGGAAGAAGCAGAGGAAGTCATCCCGCAAGATTGCATTATTCATACAAAGTAGGAGGTTGCAGAAGCTACGGTCCGTTGGGTTCCATATGTAGGCACAAAAAGGGCAAGGGACATGAAATATTGGAAGACAATTGAACTGTACTGGTATATTAAGAAACTCCTAGATCAAATGTTTCAGACAAGGGAGGAGACCCATAACACAATGAAACTCCAGCTGGATGGTATTCACTTGATGATGAGGGAAGTTCTAGCTCGCCTGCCTCCGTCAAGTACAATGGTGACCCCCTCATCTCCGCGAATTTAGCTCTGGACCAAACTTAGGAACGATCGATCATGCCCCCAAGTCCCTAATATTTGGTCTTACTTTGTTTTAGAATTTTTCATATGAATTACCTTAGAAGAAGCAGACCAATAGCCAATAGCCAGAAGAATATAGGTAGTTTTTTTGTTTTTCTAGTTCTCAGAACTCTGTTTAAAAACATTAGATATACAGCTAAATACAACAAACTTTACCTCTGCTATTGGTCGAGTTCCCCCAATGGCAGACCAATAACAGAGATGGATAACATGTATGAATTTTTTTATGGTTAATTAGAATAACAACTCCAGCTGGATGGTCTTCACCCAATGATGAGGGAAGTTCTAGCTCGCCTACCTCCGTCAAGTACAATGGTGTCTCCCTTAGATCCACAAATTTATCTTTGGACCAAACTCAGGACCGATCGGTCATGCCCCCAAGTCCCTGATATTTGGTCTTAGTTTGTTTTAAAATTTTGTATATGAATTACCTTAGAAGAAGCGGGCCAAGTGCTAGTAGCCAGAAGAATATAAGAATTTTTTTTGTTTTTCTAGTTCTCATAACTTTGTTTAAAAAATTGGATATACAGCTAAATCAAATAAACTTTACCTCTTCTATTGGCCGAGTTTCCCCAATGGCAAACCAATAGCAAAGATGGATAACATGTATAATTTTTTTTTTATGGTTAATTAGAATTTTAGTACTTTGAGCTAAAAAAAAAAAAGCACCTGATCAATATATATTAATTAATTAATGGTGGTTGGCAACTCTATAATTGGATCTGCTACTGAAGAAGCCTTAAAAAAATAAAAGATAACGGGTGAAAGGGTAGAGAAAACCTTTAGAGGAAATATAAAAAATATTAAAGTGTTTGTTTATTGGAAATATGAAAAATATTAAAGTGTTTGTTTATCATGTGAGTATTAAAAAAAAGTCAAAAGGAAATTCTTAGATATTTTTTTATGCTGAGCACATGTATATGGTTAAAATTTTTATACATGCTTTTAAAGTTAATATCAATTAGTTTAAATTGATAATTTTCAATAGGTTATATATATATATATATATATATAT
>ML781676.1:31949-55718 GCA_009831015.1 Picea engelmannii | reverse complement strand
GTTATTTTTTATTATACTTTCCGCCCCGACAATGTATATAGCGATCCTAAGAGGCTTGACTTTAAATTTGTCGACCTTTCATCCATCCAAAGTGTTTTACATTAGAGAATTTTTTTTCCTTAAATATTAATAGCCATTTGTTTCTTCAATGATTGGTCTATTTGGTTCACCTCTTATTCCGAGGCCGACAACGGTGGAATCATTATATGGTCTGCATTCATTACTCTCACAACCCATGGACAAGAGTTTTGCAGGCATAGAAGATCAACAAAGGAGTCGGTCGTATCCCACCGACTCCTTTGTTGATTAAAGCTCCAAAGATATTCCAAGCGCACGTTTTAGTTTTGGTGTGTGAAGTTGTTTTCATAGATTTCGTACCTACTTATGGTAAGTTGCTAGTGGAGTTGGAAATAGGCGAGCATATCTCAGTATTTGAGTCTGATGTTAAGCGTTACATGAAGCATTATTCCCTTACAGATGTTGATAACAATAATGAAGGACTAGAGAACCATGCATTGGAATCTTTTTTGTTCAAGCATATGTCTCTACAAAATGAAGTGAATGCAATTTCAGATCCTGTGATCACTCTGATGTGGAATGAAAAGGATTGCATAGACCAATATAATTGCTTTGGTTCCCACCAAAACTCTTCCACTAGACCTTATGAAGGACATTCCTATAGGCTACTAAAATCGTTATGAATATCCATCCAAGGATGTGTAGCTTCCCATGATGATTTATTTAAGAGTGAAATCAATAGTATCTTGAGTTGCCTAGTACTAAATACCTTTTCTAGAGTAAGAAAAAGTAAGGACATTGATGGAATCTCCAGAATTAATAGTGGACTCTTTTGATTCAACTACTGAAATAACAAAAATTCATGTTGAGAACTATTGAAATCTAACAATGTCGTTTTCATCATTATTTACTATTTTACTAAGATGATTTTTTCATGCAGGTTCATACATTAATAACATCACCAATGGATTTGAACATTCAATCTCAGTTGGTACCTTTGATTGCAAATTTCTTAAATAAAAAGCAACGACATTCATCGTCTGACATTCAAAATCAACGGTAAATTTCCAACTGCCAAAGTTGCTTTGATTCAAAGTTTGACGTATACTGCATCTGGCTAGATCATGTATTGAAAGGCTTATAAATTGGTTTGTTGGAATGAATGGAGAGAAGAATAACAAATGCCATTAGTTTGTTCTTTGTATACCCTTTCCAAAACATTCCCATTAGGGATGACATGGGAATGTTTTGGAAAGGGTGGGAATTCCATTGGAGACTTTGGGAACATCCAATTGACACCCATGTCATCCCTTAAACACATTAGGACTTCTTAGCAGTGATTTCAGTGTCTCTTAATTAAATTATGATTCTTCAAAGTATCTCATGACAAGTCCATTTCTCCTAAGTTAAAACAACACAAAATAAAATAAAACAAAAGAATGTTAAGGCGGACCCCACACCTCCAAAAGCAAAAATTTCTAAATAAAACACAAGGAAATCATAACACAAGTCATTTCATTTGTCATTTGAAAATCGCCAAATTGGAACCCATCTCACTCTCATTCGTCATCTCATGACATGTATTTTGGAGCCACCATCCACTGCTTGGAGTAATGTCTAGACTTGGAATCCATCATCCATTGCTTTGTGGAATCTGCCATTGTTATTGTTATTTGGAGGTTCAACAATCTATTTGGAGCACACAATTTGGTTATTGAAAGACATATTTTTATATTTCTCAAGGGCTATTCTTTCGAAGGTTGCTACACTCATTATTCAACTTTTCAAGTGTTGCAAACTTTTCCATCCAATCTTTGCTTGTTTATTGTTGTTTTTGTTGATTAAATTTGTTATTTTGAAAGTCTTTGATGCTTGCATTATGGAAAAGAAAGATTGTCATTTGAATTTTGAAGTTATCATCTTTATTTTAAGGTTTGTAATGCGTTCTTTAAAGCTTAAATATTAAAACTTTAAACACTTTATTCTACATGTGTCATTTACAACGGGGGGACAAAATGTTCACACTTAAAGGAATCCCTTGTTGAGTTTCGTGGAATTAGTCAAGAAATATGGACCTGGTAGTTCCAAAGCATAGATATGCAATATAACCATCATTTGAAGGGAAAGTTTCCAAGAGCGTAGCATAATCTAGGGTATACCTAGTTCTAGAATTAAGACATCAAAATGTTCAACTAAACAAAACTTTACGATGCTCGTAAATTTAGAATCTAATTAGTGATTTGTGAATTTGGATTATCCGGCGTGGTTCATGAGCAACAAAATATCATGTTGAATTTTGCAACTTGTAAGTTGTTTAAAGTTTTGGACCTTAGGCCTCTTAATATGCTATATTATGATATTTTGACTTTGAACTTTGCCACTTAGACTTTGTACTTAGCACTTGCTTATTTCCAAAAGATGATATTTATGTAGTGAACTAGTTCTTTTCATTATTCATATTTTTTTGGAATTCTTACACACACACACACACACACACACACACATAGGAATGGAGTGAGGCTCAACCACTAGCCACAATAGCATATGTAACCTCGAGGGACTTGATCGGGTTTGGACCCATAACCTATGGCTTCTCAGATGACGACAAGCCTTGGGTAGATAGTTCAATCAATTGAGCTAACCCTTGGGACTTTTTTTTCTAAGGAAACCCTTGCGGGATCACACCCTCTTCTCTAGAATATTCAGATGGAGGGTATCTCACTCACCACAGTAGCGGTTGGTAACCCTTGAGTAAGCCACTATTAACAATTTATATATTATTACCATCCCCAAAAAAACTTGAAGGTGTGCTCTAATTGTTCTAAATACCCCTTTATTTGTTGTCGGTTTTGGAAACTTCTGCAACATAATATATAAAAAACTAGATTCCAAACAAAGGATGAATTTGACTGGTAAAGTCTACCGAGATATACATACCCTACCTCCCTCTGGATTTGAACTTGTGACCTCTTAAGAGGATATACATGTTCTTAACGATTAGGCCCACTCAGACTATATATATCATATTTACTATTAGTTTAGCATTTACTATTAGTATTTAATATTAAGATTACTTCTATTAATTTAATATATTTACTATTATGTTAGTATTTACTATATTAAAAAAGTCACAAGCTATTATATATCATATTTACTATTATTTTAGTATATTACTATTACTTTAGTAAATTTACTATTACTATTACTATTACTATTACTTCTATTTTTTTTTTAAATAAAAAAACAGGTCTTATTATATTGATATTGCAAAATTATAGAGTTCCATTGAAGTGCCAGCTATCCTACCTGGAAAGGAAACCGAGACAGTTGGCCATTCCATGCTAGCTTCCAAACTCAAAGTGTTAGTCTGCCACCCTGCCCAAAGGAAACCAGGATGCATGGCCAACCTTAGTATTAGTCTGTTCATTACTATACTATCGCTATCATTGTTATATGCTAAATGACTTGTAGCTCTGGTTTGCATCAAAAGAAAAGAGTTTCTAACAGTAAATAGACAAGAAAACCTCTTAGCATATGTCCTCATGGTCGTCTTTCTCCTTGCCGTGTCTGATTGGGATAGCGTAGACCTGCGTGCAGGTGGGGCATTGATTGATGCAGATGGCTCTGAAAATTTGGTCGTCCGCCATGCTTAGTACATCGAAGATTAAATTCAGGTGCTCCGGGTGAAGAAGTGGTGGCTGGTCCTGCGAGTTATGCAGAATGAAGGAAGGGGGAGCTTCCATCCGTGCATCGACCTCCTCCTGGTGCTCTTGCTGCCCACTCTGCTGCTTAATTTCCATAGGAGGTTCACCGGTTGTGATACATATGTTTTATTCTATGCCTTCCTGTATCTCTTCCTCTACAAAGCAAGGTGTGAATTCCTCAGCTGGAGTGCCCCTGGGACCGTGTTCAACTCTTGGAACATGGGTCATGGCGTCTGTTCTGAAACAAGCGGGGGGATGCCAATTGTCTGGAACCATGAAGAGGAGGCTCTCTGAGTAATTCTGGATGGATTCCTCTGGAGGAATCTCCTCGACATACGCCATGGGAGGCGTCCCTATTCCTCTGGACTTCCTGGGTCTCCTTCTCTTGGCTAGAGTCAGTGCTCTCTCAAATTTATTTTTCCTTTTCCTTCGTGAGTCGGCCGCATACCACCATGCGCCTTTGCGAGGCCACCCCCTTTCTCTTGGCATGCTTAGAAATAGAACTATTGCCGGAATGCCCACTGTGAGGTTGTCTCTATTCGACTTTGCAACCTTCTGAATCATCCCAAAGCCTCAAAGGCTGTTGATAAGGGCGAAAATGATAGCTATGGCCATTAAGGATGTGGTCTTAATGCTCTGGTCGGTCGTTCTCCTCGCGCGAGTGAGAGGCCTCGTCGTATGATAATGTCTGCTTGGGTTTGTACCCATCATAAATGGCGAGGAGATGGGAGCTGGTGGCCACCATTAATGGCCCCTCTTGGTGCTGCTCCACGTGTTCTTCCCTCTCCGCGTGGCACCCCATCCGGGGGTTGGAGATCCCTATTGGAAAGAGCTTGACACCGCTCTGAGATGTCTAAATCTTCAGAGCTGTGTGCTTCCCAGTGTATCTGTTCTGTCTCCCTTAATACACCTTCATTTTCCAGGCAGTCTGCCACCCTGTTTGCCTCTCTCTTTATGTGAGAAGGGGTGATGCTAAGGTTGGCCCTTAGGAGGCCCTTGAATTCCTCTAGCAACCCAGAGAGTCGCCAACTGGGTGAGATTTTCTGCGGGTTTTCCCCATGGAGGATTTTGGTGATTAGCTGAATGACGATTTGTGAGTCCCCCTCCAAGATGATCTTGCGACTGTGTTGAGCGATTGCTACTCGTTGACCTTGTAGTAGGCCAATTAACTCCACTGCATTGTTTGTTATCTCTCCCAGATATCCCGCTGCCAGGATGAGGATTTCTCCTCTGGAGTTTCTGAGTATAGCTCCATAGACAGTTGGTCCTGGGTTTCCTTTGGAAGCCCCATCAAAGTTGATCTTTATGAAACCTGCAGGAGGAGGGGTCCAAGTGATTGGACTGTTGTTTTGGCATTTGGGCGCTCTGATCGCCAACTTGTTGATCAAGATGAGTTGCCAGTTTTGGAGAATGCAGTGTTCTTCTGGGTTACATTTCAGATCCGCTAGTTTCCAGGTTTTGCTTCTAACTGTTTCCTTGATAAGTGTGGCAATTTTTTTGCAAGTTAGTCCTGGTGTGGAGTCCTTGGAGTGGAAGATTCTTTTGTTTAGTTCCTTCCATATTTTCTAGAGAATAAAGCCTGGGATCATAATCTTCTCCACAACCACTAGGAGAGGAGGGATCATAATCTTCTCCCAAAATACGAATGTAAAGCAAACATGTTTCCTCCAATTTTTTTGACAAAATCAAGGAATTTCCATGCCATCTTTTTGTGAACAATCATTGTTTCTCCACCCACTGTTGGCTCCACTTCACAATAATAAAAAAATAATTTTGCACATGATATTCAGGTACTTGAACCATTCCATGATGGAAGAGAATTGGTTGGTCTGGAGGAGACTAATTTGTAGTAAAAACTCTGCTCAACATGTTTGTTCTAGGGGTGGCTCCTCCCACCTCCAAATCAATAGGGACAATACCAGTTCCTTTTTGGATTTTTTTTCAGTGGAGGATTTAAGCAATAGATATGGTATTCAAAATCACAAGTATCACACAATAACACAATACACAATAGTATTATTCATTTTGCATGATGCACACTGGTATTTAGTTTGCCAAGGGGTATTTTAATCACTGCAAGAAATCACAATTGGTGTTGGCCCTTGGTTATGGAAATAAGCGAAGAACAAGGAAGAAAAGGAAAAATGTGAATTGCGTAGAAGACACAGTGATCATTACTGGGTCGAAGTGAGCAAAGAGCAGAAAAGGCGGAGCGAAGTCCAAGAAAGAAATTCGTTGGACAAGGAGATAGAGGATGAAAGATCAAGAAGAAAGAAGGATCGTGGACAACTCAACAAGAAGAAAAAGCCACCATTAGATGCTTTGGAGCACCGTGTGAGAAGGAAGGAAAGACATGCTGGCAAAGCCCTGAAAATGTGGGTCAAGTTGACCTAGGGTTTTAGACACCTAGGGTTTTGGTATCTAGGATTTTGACACCTAGGTTTTGGCCTAAGGATGTCGGTGAGATATTGTAATGTATAAATAAGAACCTACATGAAGGAAGGAGGTTCGATCTAGTAGTTGTCATTGTTGTTACTATTGTTATTGTGTGATAGAGTGAGTAATATCGAGTGATAGAGAAGTGATGAGTAAGAGAGCCTTATGTATTGTAAGATCTTCAATGGGGTGCGAAAATCAGTCCTGCAGCTGGGTGCACAGGAAGGGGAGAGATAGAGAGAAGAAGAAAGAAGCCCTGCTAGATAAGAGTGCAGACAAGAACTGTATGCTTCATCTTAATACATTATAAAGCACAGTTATGTGGACGCAGCCCTAGAGAGAGGGTGAACCACATATATTTTGTGTTATGTGTGATTGATGCTTTGTTCTTGTCATTTGATACACTATTATTGCATTATTGTGGTAGATCTGATAAGATGTGTGGAATAGATCTAAACTGATAAGTGATATATGCATGTTCTATTGTTCTAATGTTGGATCCACTTGATCATTCCCTTGGTTGTAGACATTTATATACTACAACCCCCCCCCATAGCTGCTTCGGGTGAGACTGCAATTGCTTTGCAGGTGTAGCAGAAAGGGCCAGTAGTATCCAGAACAAGAACCCTAATCTTAGTATAGAGGATTGGTTGGAGAGATATATCTTTACTGATATACATGAGATTTTCTTCGGAGGAATCCATCATGAGCTATATGAGTGGTTAGCTAGGTTAGCAGATACCCAGTTTGAGATTAGATCTAAACCTCCTGTGGTTTGGATGTCGGTGTTGATCAAGAAGGTCAAGAGAGTTGATAATGCAGTATCACGAGCAGTAGATCATTGGTTTGATAGCACCATTGGAGGTTACATCACAGAGTTTGTTGGTGACAGAGTAGATTCATATAGACAAGCCAAGAGATATTTCTTCAAGGGACCCAGAGGAAAAATTTTACATTTTCTGAAGTTGAGAATCAAGATGTTATTGCATGAGAAGAACATCTTGAAGATATAATAGATTGGTCTGATTTGAAAAAGCTATTGTTCAGGAATTCAGACAGCGATAATGACACAAAGGTTGGACATACATGCAGTGGAAAAGCGTTCAGAGAAGTTCATCTTGCAAACTTATTCAAGCAGAACTATGGGGACACGAGATTCTATAGTGGAGAAGAGGCAGCTCTGATAGACGAGGAGCATTCAGAACCCGTTGGGATAGAAGAAGGGAAAGCTGAAGAGATTTGTCGAGACGAGCCAGAGACTTCAGGAACTGCGCAAACCATTGAAGTAAGTACTATTCTCCCTCCTGTTGATTCACCAACACTAAGCAATCAAAATAGTCAGTCACCAGAGTCCTCAGAGTACTATTACTAGCAGTTCAACATATACTCAGACAAGAAACCTAAGCAGCTTTATGGAAGATGAGATGAGACTCCCTATCTTTAGGGGAGATGGGTCTGAAGACCCTGATTAGCACTGGTTCATGTGAAGTTGTATGGAATATTAAGAATTTCACCGACGAGGCTGTTAAAAGAACCCAGTTTAGCACTACCCTAAGGGACCATGCACTGAGCTGGTACATGAAGATTGTCCAAGGACTTGCACAGCCTAAGCCGTTGAATGAGATCAAGAATGCATTGATTGCAGAGTTCAATAAACCCAAATCGGAATCACAATGTATTAAAGAGCTGAAAGAGATCAAGCAGAAGGTAGTCAAACTTGTTTGGGAATTCGATCAAAGATTCAATACTTTAACAGGCCGACTGACTTTTTAGATCCCAGATGAATAGAACAAATAATGGTTCATCGTTGCTCTCTTACCACACATCAGAGTTCCTCTGATGCAAAATAAGATTGCTTCGTAGGCTGAGGCCCTGGAGATTGCCATGAAGCTAGAATCAGCCCCTATGGGAGAATCCAACTCAGGTATGAGTCAAATCTTGAGTCAACAGATAAAAGGGAAGACATCTGGTGTGTCAGATGTAGATTGGAAGGCCATGACAAGGAACATTTTCCCCTATTCAATGAATGCTTGGCTTCTAGAGCTCTGAGCCCTTTGAAGCAAGTCATCTTACCCTGGTGCGAGGTATGTCGAAATAGACATCGCCCTGGTGAGTGTTATTACATGCAAAAGTATGTTCAGACTCCTACAAACTTGTATTGCACGTTTTGTAAGTCTGTGGGACATTATGATAGAGATTGTAGGGCTTACGATCTCATGCATGAAAGGTCAAGAGATGTATACAAAATTCAAGATGAAGTACAGCAAGAAGGAAACACTACGCAGTATAACTCCCCTTGGAGAGGAAACTTCAATCCTTGCGGTGGATTTAGAGGAAGAGGACGAGGAGGAGGTATGGTCGAGGTCGAGGACAGATAATTTGTTATAACTGCGCACAACCAGAACACCTAGCAAGGGACTGTTAGAACCCTTGTACCACTTGCAGCTATTGCAACTCCTTTGAGCATGTTATCGAGGAATGTCCAGCATTGTTGGCTAAGCTTCAGGAAAGATGAGGACCTCAGCAGAACCTGCAAGTACAACTGATATACGTTGAACCTCACAGAGAATACCCCAGAGTCATTGTTATCACTAGAGGAGGCACTGTTACAGGAGAAGACAGACTGATCCAAGGAAAGACTACAGAAGACTCAGGAATCAGGAAAGTTGCAGAGAAGACCCAAACCTTTGATGCAAAGAAAGAAAGACAAATATTTGAGGAGGCAAGAAAAGAGATCAAAGCATATCAAGGCTCTTCATCAAAGACATGGCCAAAAGTGAGTGAATATGGAATGCCTCAAGCATTTTATCAGTCTGCTTCACCGAGAGAAGGAAAAGAGTTAAGTAAGCTCATGGAATTTACATATACTTGTATTAAGTTGATTCAGGATGAGAGTGTTGTACAAGAGCTACAAATTTTAATCAGACAGTATGAGCTAGGAAAGATAGACCCCTTACTGAATAGGGCAGTACACCAAATCTCCAAGAAGAGAAGGACAAATAAGGAATTACACTTGAATGCTCAAATAGGAGAATATGATATAGACTATGTGGTCCTCGACTTAGGGTCAGAGGTCAATGTCACGACGAAGGAAACTTGGGCACTGATGGGAAAACCAAAGTTGATCTATTCCCCCACTAGGGTCAGGATGGCTAATCAACAAGTTGCCATCCCTTTTGGATGATTGGAACATGTCCCTGTGGACATCGACGGAGTAAGAATGTTTGCAGATTTTGAAGTAATTGAGATAATTGATGACAGTTGTCCTTACCCTGCGTTGTTAGGAATTGATTGGGCTTTCAATAACTCTATTGTGGTTGATTTAAAGAAAATACGCATGAATTTTGAAAGAGATGGCCTTAGGGTCATTGCACCTTTAGATACAGATGAAGGTCAGCGATACACAAAACCTATCAGAGAAGAAGACCACGCATATGAACCGGAAAACATATACAAATTAATAGCCATACAATAGGATTACATTAATCCTATGACAGATGGAAACCTAGGTGGGCGAAGTAACAACGCATGTTCACCAGACTCAGAAGAAGTACTGGAGAACTGGAAGAATAAGATGTATGAAGTATCTACAAGAAGATGTGCTAGATTAACCAGAGAAGTTCATTGGATCGACACAACAGTAAGTAACTTACCCACCTTTGATGGTCTAAATCCTTTAGAAACCTTCTTGTCGAACTTTGAAGAAAGTGTACCAATGCAACAAAGATTGTTGTTGATGGATGAGGCCCTGAAAGAAACCCCAACAAGATGGTGGGGGACACACAAAAACAACACTGCACACTGGGTACAATGTCGTACCTTGATGACAAGACGATTCTCAACACAAGTGGAAGGCTATGAAGTTCGATACACAGGTTGAAGCTTCCCAAAGGACCATGTGCGAATTTGTGAAGAAGCCTAGAGAAACATTCCCCAAGAGCAGTGGGTGCACAAATTCATTAACACGTTGAACATGACACCTATCAACTGGTACCTTCAAGTAAAGTTGTGCCTCATCACTATAGATTGGGAAGGTATGAGTCAGAATTTCGTAAACACCTTCTTATTTGAAAGTCAATATCCTTTAATAGATCAAGCATTGTAGATTGTAAGACAGAAAGTATTCGAGGAGGCATCTAACCTCCCTTTGGAGCAAGAAGAGGACGAATGGACTGCACCTCTCCATAAACTTCAAGGCTGTTACAACATCAATACTGATGAAGACGATGATCCAAGGAAGGTGAACATCGCCGAAACAAAAGGCCAAAGAGATGTGGAAGGCCCAGGAGTTGAGTTACCATTCATTGGACAACCAATCAAGATTAAAAAGGTCAATATTGGAACAGAACAAACACCGAAGCTTGCAAACGTTGGAGATTAATGGGATGTTGTCACCATTGACAAGATTACATAGTTACTACATGAATATCAGGACTTGTTTCCAACCAAGTTCACTGATATGAAGAGAATTAAAGGGCCTATGGGAGAGATGAGGATCCCTTTGAAACCAGATGCAAGACCAATCAAACAAAGACCCTACAGATTGAACCCTAAATACAAAGAGAAAGTAAAGATTGAGCTCGATAGAATGCTGGAAGCGAGGATTATAGAACCTGTGGAAGAGTCAGAGTGGATTAGCTCTATGGTGTTGCAAGACAAGAAGACAGGAGAAATCATGATATGCGTAGATCTTAGGAAGCTGAATGATGCTTGTTTACATGACCCCTTCCCTACGCCATTCACTGACGAAGTGTTAGATAATCTGGGAGGCCAAGAAGTATATTTTTTTACAGACGAATTTTCAGGATACCATCAGATCCAGATTGCCAAGGAAGATCGCCATAAGACCACATTTGCAATAGAATGGGGGTCCTATCAATATACAGTAATTCCATTTGGATTGAAGAATTCCCCAACCATATTTTCCAAGGTGGTGGTCGAAGCATTCAAGGAGTTTTTGCATAAATTTCTATAAGCATATTTTGATGATTGGACTGTTTTTAGTTTATTGAAAAATCATATTGAATGTCTAAGGTTAATGTTGGATAAATGCAGGTAGTGTCAAATTGCCCTGAATCTGAAGAAATGCATCTTCTTCTCACCATTTGGAGTGTTGTTAGGTCATATTGTATGCAAGTAGAGATTGTTGGTTGATCCATCTAAAATTGCCATTATAGTTGATCTACCCCCTCGTACTTCAGTCAAACAAATGCACACTGCGCTGAGACATACTGGGTCTTACAGGAAGTTTATTAAAGGATATGCCTAGATTACAACACCCATGGAGAAGATTTTGAAGAAAGACTGTCAGTTTAGTTGGACAGAAGAGTGCCAACAGAGCTTCGACACACTGGAATAGAAAATGGTTACTGCGCCTATTCTGGTTTTTCCAGATTGGAGCAAGGAGTTTCATGTGCATGTCAATGCGTCCTCTATTGCCTTAGGAGCAGTGTTAGCACAACTCGAAGAAGGAGATATTGACCATCCATTAGATTTTGCTAGCAGGAAGCTATCAACTGCTGAGATTAATTACACCACCATTGAGCGAGAAGGGTTAGCCATGGTGTATGCACTGCAGAAATTTCACCACTACTTATTGGGAGGACACTTTAAAATGTTTACTAATCACTCTGTGCTGAAATACCTAGTCAAAAAGCCAGTGCTGGGGGGGAGAATATGCAGATGGTTTCTACTATTTCAGGAATATGACTTTGAAATCATAGTAAAACCAGACAGAATGAACAAAGGTCCTGACCACTTGTCGAGGTTGGACCATGGAGAAGAGCCCACTAGCTTGGAGGATGCACTGTCGAATGCACAGTTATTGGCCATTAGAAATATTGATGACCACTTTGCAAATATAGTCCAGTTCCTATCAACAAGAATGGCACCTAGTGAGCGTACAATTCCTCAGAATAAAGAACTAGTAGTGCGCACTACAGACTTTTCACTAATAGTTGGACAGTTATATAAGATGGGACCTGATGAGATATTGAGAAGATGTGTTATGGAGGCAGAGCGACCGTTGATCATCGTAGAAGCTCATGAAGGCATCGCAGGAGGACATTACACAGGAAAAGCAACTACGTAGAAGGTTCTTAGAGCTGACTTATGGTGGCCTACCTTACACAGGGATGCTAAAGATTATTCCAGAGCCTGCGATGTATGCCAAAGAGTCGAGAAACCGTCCAGAAGAGACGAAATTCCATTAGCACCGCAACTGACCCTACAAGCATTTGAGAAATGGGCCATTGACTTTGTAGGACCTATAAACCCACCAGGAAAGCGCACAGGAGAAAGGTACATAATTACAACAACAAAGTACTTGACCAGATGGGCTGAAGCAAGAGCAGTTAAGGACTATAGTGCAACTACGACTGTGCGCTTCATATTTGATGACATCATAACTAGGTTTGGATGCCCAAATATCCTTATGAGTGATCAAGGCACACATTTCATAAATAAAACAATTGAAGCCCTGACTGAGGAATTTGTAGTCCATCATCAGAAGATCACGCCTTACCATCCACAAGAAAATGTGACAGTGGAAGCATTCAATAAGATCTTAGAGACAATGCTGATGAAGATTTGCAATGTGAACAGGGATGACTGGGATTTAAGAGTACCAATAGTACTATGGGCTTACAGAACCACTTGCAAGAAGCTAACAATGCAGGCCCCTTTTAAGTTGGTGTATGGTCTCGAAGCCGTTGTCCCAATGGAATACCTGGTACCAAGCTTAAGAATTGTTGCCTTTACAAATATTGATGGCATTGACATTCTTCAAGAGAGGCTTGCACAGTTGGTCAAATTGAAGGAAGACAAATTTGTTGCGGGATTTCATTAGCAGGTACAGAAGGAAAGAGAGAATGACTACCATGATAGGCACATCAAGAAGAAGGATTTTAGACAAGGTGATCTAGTACTGGTATATGATAGTAAGTTCATCAAGCATCCTGGGAAGTTTATAATGCATTGGCTCGGGCCATATGAGGTCGCTTATGTTATAGAAGGAGGAGTTGTACAATTGACGACCTTGAAGGGAGAATGGAAGGAAGGATTAGTGAATGGGAGCCGACTGAAGTTGTACTATGACAACCAGATTCCTCRCAACTCTAAGTAAAAGCATAAGGAAAAGGGTCTAGGTACCAGGTGCAGTTGAAACTGGGTACCAGACACAGAAAAGACATTTTGCACAAGGGACGGAGAGGAGGCATAGAGAAGCAAGCAAAGGCTGCATTGCACAACCTGRAGTCGAAGTAAAATAGAAAGTTCAGATCTGAAGTGCCTCGGGACGAGTCACAAGTGAGTTTTGGGGGCCTGTTGGCCCTTGGTTATGGAAATAAGAGAAGAACAAGGAAGAAAAGGCAAAATGCAAACTGTGCATAAGACACAGTGACTGTTACTGGGTCAAAGTGTGAAAATAGTAGAAAAGGTGGAGCGAAGTCCAAGAAAGAAAGCCGTTGGATAAGGAGATCGAGGATGATAGATCAACACGAAAGAAGGATCGTGGACAAGTCAAAAAGAAGAAAAAACCACCATTAGATGCTTTGGAGCACCGCGTGAGAAGGAAAGAAAGCCAGGCTGGCGAAGCCCTGAAAATGCGGGTCAAGTTAACCTAGGGTTTTAGACACCTAGGGTTTTGACACCTAGGTTTCGACCTAAGGATGTCGGTGAGATATTGTAATGTATAAATAAGAACCTACATGAAGGAAGGAGGTTCGGGTCATCAACCCCCCAATGTTAGGACAGATGCACGAAAGCGAGCCAACATGGAGGAACCACTAGGATATGTGATAAAAGGGCATGAAGCTAAAGTGTACAGACTAAAAAAAGCACTCTATGGGATTAAGCAAGATCCTAGAGCTTGGTATAGTAGAGTTGATTCATATTTGATCATTAATGGATTCAGCAGAAGAAACAATGATCCCACATTGTATATAAAGGTGAATAAACAAGGCCAAATTTTGATTGTTTGTTTATATGTTGTTGATATGATCTTCACATGAAATCTATCAGTAGACAAATTTAAATCTGCCATGAAACAAGAATTTGAAATGATTGATTTGGGGTTAATGAGATATTTCCTTGGTTTTGAAGTTTTCCAATCGGATTGTGGAATTTTTTTGTTTCAAGCCAAGTATGCCATGGATGTGCTAAAGAGGTTCAAGATGATGAATTGTAAACCAACACTAACTCCAGTTGTAACAAGGACAAAGCTCAACAAAGAGGATATGGGATCCAATGTAGATCCAACTCTATTCAAAAGATTGGTTGGCAGTCTCATGTACCTCACTGCCACTAGGTCAGACATTATGTATGCTATCAGTTTGATTTCTAGGTTCATGGAGTCTCCAAAAAATTCACATTGGCAAGTTGGCAAAATAATTATGAGATATATTGCTAGAACAACAGGATATGGTATACTATATTTCAGCACTAGCAATGATTTCTTGAGTGAATATATTGACAGTGATTTTGTAGGTAGTATTGATGATAGAAAAAGTACTTCAAGATATGTCTTCCATCTTGGTTTAGGTGTGATTTCATGGACATCCAAGAAGTAGTCCATTGGGACAATCTCATCTATTGAAGTTGAGTATGTAGCAACAACATCTTGTGACAATCTCATATGTTGAAGTTGAGTATGTAGCAACAATATCAACAACTTGTCAAGCAATTTGGTTATGTAGAATATTGGGTGATCTTTAACAAGGACAAGAAGGACCAACTCCAGTGTATTATACGACAACTCAACAATATCTTTGTCAAAAAACCATGTCTTTCATAAAAAAAAACAAGCATATTGATACTAGATATCAATTTATTAGAGAGTTGGTAAACAATGGAGAAATCTACTTGGAATCTTTTACTTCAAAAGACCAATTGTTTAACATATTTATAAAGCCGTTAGCAAAAAATGTGTTTGAGTTTCATATATAGAATTTAGGTGTCGTAAACATTGTAATAATTAAGGGGGTGTGTTAGAATATTATTACTCCTGCTAGTTGTAGACAAAGTTCTAGAAGACTCTGGAGGTTGATTAGATCTAGATTCATGTAGAAAGCTCTATAAGAGCTGTGTTGTCAAGATCTATTATTAGTAAACCTAGATTTTTCTTATGTGTATTTATATCTTCTTTTTGAAGTAATGCAAGTATTGAGATTTAAGAGCTGCAACTCATCTTGTGATTTGTTTTTGTTTTTCCATGATTTATACAATTGTAGCTGTAGGTAATTCACCGAGAGCCTGGAAAATAAGTTGAGGCATTACAAATTTGAAACTATATCTCTAAATGAAAAGGAGCTCTGTTGATACATTTTTCAAGATTTTGCTTGAAATTTGACCAACATTCAAGGTTGTTGGTTGTAATGTAACGATCTCCAATACAGTTGAGCCCAAAACTTGTAGCATTTGTTAATATAGTGATTTGTACAGAGAAAAAGAACTAAGGAAATGCTCTGGATGACATTGATATGAGCTTTAAGAGGAAGCATTAAGATTTGCACAAGAAAATGAAAAATAAAATGAATAATTATGCTTTTAACCTAATCCTTAGGTTTTTGGATATAAGAACACAAGTTTTTTCATAGCTCAAGATCAATGGTTTAACTCAGTGTTACCAGAACCGAACAGGAACCGGTAAAACCGGCCGATCCGACCGATTCACAGGGCTTACCGGTTCAAACCGAACATTCAAACCGGTTTTGACCGGTTTTGTACGGAACATTAAATTTTTCGTACGGCTGGAAAAGTGAGGGGATTTGCAAATTTAATTAAAGAAAAAAAAAAAACTCAACCAGCAACTTTTGACAATGAAGACCTTTCCTAGATGGATTTGGATCAAGAGAATGTGTGCACTGATGTTGCAACTATATCTTTGCCTTCTGGACCAGGGGAATCAAGCCAGGCTCGGAATCCCCCTGTTGAGTCTACTCATGTTGAGGATGTAGATGATGACTCTGAGTCTGAGTCTTAGTCTGAGTCTGAGTTTCACTAATGCAAATTCAGACTATTAGATTGTGTAGTCTCTACTCTCTAGCCTCTAGCCTAGACTCTAGAGTTATTTTTGGACTTTATAGGCCATTTAAAGCCTTTTTGATGATGTATTTTGATTCTCATATGACTATGGAGTGCACTTGCCACTTACTGTTAGTGCTATTTTGGTTTTATACAATGTTACTTGTTATATATATATGAGAAACTTTGCAATTTTTTGTATATTGGTTTGGCTTCACATGGATGCACATCAATATATATATATATTTTTCAAAATTTGAATATTTTATGTATTTTTAGTGACCGGTTTTTTGATCTGGTTTTTTTCCAATTCCAGTTCAGTTCCGATTTTTTGGGTCGACTAGTTCAATAACCGGTCCAATTCTGGTAACCTTGGTTTAACTTGCTCAATGAGTTTTGCATGTTCTGGTACTTTCCATTATATGAAAGTTAGATGCTCAATTTGCGTAGCTTCTAAAAGCCCTTGTGTAACTTGTAACTACAATTAGTAGCTAAGAATTCACTCTAGTGACATGATCGTTTTGTGAGGAATTTAAATCAATTGATAAGAGCATGTGGAGTCTTAGGTTCCTAATCAATTATGCTGCCATCGTAAAACTTATGACAATTATAATCAATTCTTGGCCAAAAAGTGGACATTGACAGCCTTGTGTGCAAAGCTTAAGATGTATGAATTTGTAAAGTTCTTCTACTTTGAGTGCAAATCTATGAAGCTGACGCATCTGCCATAATTTATATGGTCAATTGAGTCTGACGGTTTGTCTGTTTGTCCTCAATGCTAGATCTCAAAACAGTACCCTTTTTACATTCTGCCTACTTTCTTAACTATATATCTATCATATCTATTATGATGTTAAATTTCTTCATGGATGCTGGTGGCGTAATGCCGTCCTAGAGGATAAATAAATAAGACATGTTAAGCTCTTAAATTTCTTCATGGATGTGGGTGGCATATGTATTATGTTTTATATTCCATGAAACTTTCTTCTCTGCACTAGATGTATTATGTTTTATATTCCATGAAACTTTATATTATTGAATTAATGCAAGAAGACTGTCCTTTCACCTGTGAAAATCTAGATATATATGTGGTTCTGAAAGTTGTAGAGGATTAAGTCAGTTGAGAATAAACCCCAATTGAGGATATGTTTTACAAATGTAATTGGAAATTTGGGAATCTCAGTCATTCAAAGAGTGAGGATTTCGTTCGTTCAAACTACATGATATACCTTTGTTACCAGAGTTGACAATATGTGCTATAGCTACATTATTAGAAGTAGTGTTACAAGAATTGACAATATATGCTATAGCTACATTATTAGTAGTGTTTTTTACATGTACAAAATGAAATGGCTTACCACAGTGCAATATTGTTTCATGTAGGTTCGCTTTCTCTACGATGTTCCTTAAGCATGGTGAGTAATCTTTCTCGTCTTTTCTGCTCTTCAGGGCTTTTAGCTGCTCTTCAGGGCTTTTAGCTTCCCTTGCAAACACATTAGTTTGCTTTATACTTTATGGGATTGATCTTAAAATGTATGAAATTTGGTGAAAATGATGAAGCTTCACTATGTTAGCAGTAATGGAAAGGTATTTGTCGAAATAAATTTAGGAGGCCATGTTCTTGCAAGTGTCCAAAACAAGTTGTGAAAAAACAATCAAATGTGATGCAACTAGCACAGTTACAAAGTGGTTGGTGAACACTGAAAGTGATGTTAAAGCTTTTTTCCGGACAGTTGAAATGCACATAGAACTGAGGAAATCTAAAAGTTAATTTCAAATGTGGTAATTTCAAAGGTTAATCAGTTAAACGTGGCAATCATATGGTGGTACAGTAATTTATTAATATGATTAGGTAAATGTTAAAAAGTAAACAGGTTAATTGATGCATTCAAAAATACAAGTTATGAAGAGTAAATCACATTCTTTGATTTGGGAGGACTACTAAGAATATGCCAGCATCTTCAATTGTTAGCCATCAGATTAGAATTTTATATTAAAAGGTGATTAATTGTACCCATCTCCAATAAGTATACGCCTTAAATATTGATGCAGGAAAAACTGTGAGAATGCTTGGACGAGCAGTGCATATCATATGGCTATTTGTGGTCTTAATTATTAAGTCAAGTTACACTGCAAGTCTATCAGCAATCCTCACAGCGCAGCAACTTTCACCAACAATTCAAGGAATTGATGATTTAGTAAGAAGTAATTCACCAATTGGATATCAAACAGGAACATTTGTTAGAAACTATCTATCAGAACAGTTCAATATACCCAAATCCAGACTATTTCCTTTAGAGTCGGCTGAGAAGTATGCTAGAGCATTGACTCTGGGACCAAAAAAGGAGGTGTAGCAGCAGTTGTGGACGAGCTTCCTTACATTGATTTGTTTTTATCCAAGCATTGTGGATTTAGAATTGTTGGTGGAGAATTTACCAAATGACAATGGGGATTTGTAAGTAGCCTTTCTCTAACAAGGGAGTGTTTGTCCGTGTCAGCTGGCAAGCTTTGATATGGGAATTATCTTGAGGAGGAGAAGTTTATCTGAAAGGAGGGGAGTTTAAAGAATATAATCTGTACATCAAGAGGTGTGAAAGTCTGCTCTCTGCAGTTGAGCTACTTAAATGTAATTGTAAGTTGTTATTTTTTCATACAAAACCTATCCTTTTATGTCCTTTTCTTGATGCTCAACTTTTAGAAATTCAGAGTTTTCTACAGTGGCAAACTGGCACGCCTTTGACTGAGTAGCTTCGTAAGCCTATAATGGTGGAATAATAATTAATTAATAGAAATTAATTATGGTCTAGTTAACATTATAAAGACCTCATGGCTAACAGTTTTAGATTAGAAAGTTAATGCAATAATGTTAGAGAGTGTGTTGTACATGAAAAGTAATGTAATAATGACCGGGATACTGAAATGAATAATGTTTAAAGCTGCAAAAGTTGTACATCCACTAGTTAATAGATCCTGGTTATGGTAGTCATTATTTTCTTCTGATTTCTTTGACAATGATATGGCCGTGTTTAATGTCATCCTTCTGTTGATGTTGAACAACCCTGAGAGAAGTTGAGCAAGTAAGAACGTAATTTATCTACCCCTACTACGTGCTTATTGCCATGAGCAAGCGTGGTTACTCTTCTACAAAGTCCTTCCTGAGTTTGTAGTACCTAACTAGACTAGCTGTAAAAGTGGTGCTCCCCTTGGTAAGATATCAAATATCAAACGCTAGATTGTCTTACTCCACCATTTTTAGCCTCATATTGAATATACCAAGCACAAATTAAGAGATGGAAATTACAAGGTGTTATTCCATATTCTTTGTAGTGTACCCTATATTTTTTCATGAGATGTGACCACTCCTATGTGTCTAAAGTGTGATGATTTCTTTATATGTGGTCATGATGGATGACGTGATGGACAAGTGTTGGTTAGAGATTACCCAGATCCCCTCAGGTTAACGGTCATGGCATGTCCTTTTAGTCCTCAATCTCAGGGTGCTTGGTTTAATTACTCCAGACGGCTACCCCTTGGAGGTGGTAACTCCCTCTAAAGTCGGGCATTTATGTCTTGGGTAGGTATGCAAACATTTTGAGGTGGATCTACTTGGACACATGATTAATGGGGCCCTAGCTATTCACTTATTATTTTTCTATGTAAAAGGTGATTGTGCTTTGTAAGATTTGTCCCGTGGTTTAGCACACCTTATTTTACCCACATGGACCCTATTTTTCTTATATACGTACCACATTTTGGCCATCATAGATTATTCTTCACCTGATCATCCAGTATCACATTTATCGATGAAGTGTCATGTCTTTTGAGGCATATCACTCTCTGAGGCATAGTTGGGTTGTTTTCCTCCAAATGGACCTCCTCTACACTTGCCATGTGTCATATGCTAGAATGACCTCCTCTACACTTGCCATGTGTCATATGCTAGAATGACCTCCTCCTTTGGCACCTTTTTAAAGCATTTCCTTTACTAAAGGAGGGTCGACCTCTCTTGGGGGACTTTATGATAGTTGTGGGGTTTATTTTGAGGCACTTGGATGATGTGGAGGTCGCTTAAGTAACTTTGCACTTGATGATAATGACATGGAACTCGCTCATTGCCATGTGGAGGGGATTTTGATCACCCGTTGATTACATATGGAAAAAATTGAAGAAGTCATCCACTTAGAGGGCCTATTTTTTACTTGGGGTGAGGTTGTACCCGCTCTTTGAGGTGTGGGCGTTGGAGATAGAATGGCCAAGGAATATTCCTTGCCATGTTTTGAGGTCCCCCAAGCTCTTTTCAAGTGGAATATTGTACCTTGGAGCCAAATCAGCCCTCTTAGAAGCTTGACATCATTCTTGTTGTCGGGGGTTTTATGACGCATTTTTTCACTTGGAAGGTCACTCCCATGCTTCATGGAGGTGCCTTGACCTTAGGTATGGACATGGTCATGCTTTGAACACATATGTAAAGGATTTGTGGATATTATTTGAGCATTCTTTGAGCACATTTTTTGGAGGCCATCCCTTTTTATGAGGGTTTCTAGCATGTAAAGCATCATTTAATTGTAATTTGACTTAGTCTCCAAATTATGTGGATGATGAGTCACTTTTATTTTATTTCCTTGGGATTATTTTAGGGAATAAATAATGGGAAGGAGTTGTCAGCCTCATATATAAATAAAGGCACTCCTCTCATTCCAAATTGTTTTGAATTGTTGGAGATCAATATTGGAACCATTAATAGAAGATCTATACTTGGTGTTTCTTGGTGTCAATTCTTGGAGCTCTTTCTTTCTTGGTATTTTTTCTAAGGCTATTATGAATGCTCAAGATTCTACATAAAATATCAAGATCGAACCATTAAGGAGTTTTCAACTACCTAGAGGGAGGATGTCTAGGGTTTGTATATGTGTTACCAACATCACGATATTATCGTTGTTTTGAGGGTTGGTGATATTATCGCCCAAAAATATCGTGATATTTTCCTCCCACGATAATATCATGATATTTTCGAAAATAGTGATAATATCGTGAGTCAATGGAAAATGTCTATGGGTCGCGGAAATCGCGAATCAAAAGCCGATTTTTGGGTTTTAAAGTGTCATTTTGCAAACAAAGTGTGGGGTTTGGAGAGCAAAGGAGAAAGAGACGAGAAAGAGATGAAAACTTAGTTTTATTTTGTCATTTTGCAAACAAAAAGAAGCTAGTAATCTACTAATTAATGGTAATATTAAATTCTTAAAGTAAAAGTGGCATTCTCCTATATCTTTCGTTTTCATCGTTTTACTTAAATTTTTAACATTACCATTATTTGTTTCAGGATGTTTGAGAGTGGTTCCAACCTCATTGGACTTCATATGGAGAAAGTAGAATTTTAGGTCCCATTCAAAATTCAACAAACCTAATGGTTTTCAGGATTTCAAGATAGGCAGTATTGCAACATTTCCACTAGATTCTATCATGTATGAGGGTATGGAACTAGCATTTAGTCAAGAGAACCAAGCCCTCTATGTACCTTGATCTTGGTGGCATTGATTGTTGAACTTTTCTATCATGACCCTAGTAAAAATGTACCCTTCACTAAGTAAAATCACTTATTAGGCTTGTTAATATTTTTCTATCTTATTTTAATGCTTAGAGGGTGACACTAATGACGAGGATCCTAATATAGGCAATGATTTTGATAATATGTAGTTATTTGTTGTAGCATGATTTCTTTTGGACTCTAGAGGCCATTTGCAACCTCTTTGTTGATGTATTTGGATTCAGAGATGGATTGCACTCGATGATATTTTGGTTATATGCACCCATACTTGTTATTTACATGAGAAACTTTGCATATTTGTGTATAATGGTTTGGATTCATATGGATGAACATGAATATATCTTCATGGACTTCGACAAAGAGAGTTGTACTTGGATGTAGCACCAATAGAGGACACCAGAGTCTAGCTCTTGCTTCTTCTATAGGACATCAGAGTCCAATGCCAACTCGAGAGCCTTCTTCCTCTAAAAGGAAATCTATTTCTAGAGCCATCACCTTTGCCCATAAAAGGGGCAGAGGGAATAGTTAGTTTATTTATCTAATTTCATTGTAGATGACTCATGATGATAAGATACATTTATTATATATTTTGATGATATTTTGAGGCTTTAGAGTCATGACATGATTCAGTGTTGATCTATGATGTATTCAAGTTTACTAGACATATTATACATATTATATATCATTTCTCTTTTCATATTTATGTGGAAATGCATTTATTTGATGTTGTTGATGCTTGAGATATTTAAAAAATTGAAAAAATTGAATATTTTTGTATTTTTTTTTCATTCTTATGACATTTTCCGATATTTTCTCCGATGTTGCCAATATTTTCGTTTTTGGACCCTTGTCGATATTTTAACCGACATGATGTTGGTAACACTAGTTTGTATCTCTTTTGTCTTCCCTAAAACGATTTGTTAAGTGTTTATCTCTTCTCTTGATTAGTTGTATACTCCTTTTCAAGGGTTTTAAGTATTATTTTCAAGTCTTTTGTTGATCTTGTTGGTAAAGGCTATTCCCTTGGAGAAACCCTTCTTGTAGGGCCTTGGTTTCATTGTTTGTCTTGATTAGATGAGAGGCTACTAGCCTTGTGGCCCTAGTCTCATTCTAATCCATAAATGTTGGTAACCAATTCTTAGAGTGACATACTTCCTGAACCCATAAGCTCTAAGTGGAGACAAGTCATTAAGCTTAATTCCAACAACCAACCACTAAAACCCTAAAAATTCAATTATTTTATTTTCATGTCATATAAAAGAAAAAATACAAAAACAATATAATAGATAAACCTTAAAAATATTTATTTCATTCTCTAGAGTAAATCTAATTGTTTACTTTCATTTTCTAGACACTATCATCCATGGGTTTATGCTTCATTGTTAATTTCTAACCCTACGAAGGGAAATCGGCCCTATTCATATTGTGCTTCAAGGTTTTATCTAACGTTTAGTGGCTGATTTAAGGTGCTAACAATAAAAATCAGAATTGGTGAAACCCTAAGGCTCGGGTTTAACCTCAAAAGGTGAAATCTAACCTTACGCTAGCTTATATTTCACTTTTGGATTGTTTATCAAGCATATATAATATATTATAATGGTGTACTTTATCTCCTAAGTGATTCATTGTTGTTATATTTCATTTTGGTGATTTTTTATGAAATCCTAAGGGGATTCACCACCTCTCTTTGCAAGTTTGAACTAATTTCATGGGTATTATTCATTTGTACTTGCAATTAATCATTGTCGGGTTGTTTTTGTATCTCGAGCTATTTTTGTATAGATTATTCATTTCCCTAGTTCAAGTACCCAAGGTTCATCATTCATAGTTCTTTTAGACACTCCTCGGCTGTTTTTCCTCACCCAAAATCTGCATTTTCTGTGTTTTATATTCATATATCAAATTCTGGAATTGTTGGAAAGCAATAATCTATTCCAATTTATAGCATGCAATCAAGGTACAACTCAGGTATATCATCCATTCTTGATTTATGCAACTAGTTGTCACTCTTGAGTGGCTAAAGGTACATTTTTGTTCGACAACACA